>NC_051171.1:148915073-149272573 GCF_013339725.1 Rhipicephalus microplus
ATTCGCTCGGAGTGACGAACGAACCCAGGAATTCTGCGTGGTGAGCGGGCGTTCCATCACAGAGCGCCGGGGCACATTTAACCATCATCATCAGCAGACGCAGCAACAAAGTGAGCCGCCGCGAATGTAGGTTCGCGTGTTGCCTTGTGGATGTGTAAACTTCGCTGATTCTCAAAAAGGAAGAATTGCGGCATGGCGGGCAGTTTGAAATCATTCTTGCAGTGGGTATTCTAGAGAGTACGTAGTTTGGAACGGCTAGTGTTACACGTTCAAATGGTCGTTTCCTTTCAGCGTGGTTGAGGCATCCATCGAGAACGAAAGCAAGGCTTGCATTTGAGAAGGCGATGTGCAACGGGCCCGATTAGTACGCTGTCGCGTTCTATGCTCAAGCGTCCTCCAACTTTTTTCATGATGGCTAGAGTAATAGCATCAGTCTATTTCAAGAGGTTTTCGTATACAGTACCCAATGGTCCTTTGCATAGTTGCGTAGATAAAGTAATATTTTAATCACGCACCAGAGACATTGCCATCATAGAGTTTCCTAAATATGCACTAGAGGGAACTCTGGCGCTAGTGTCTATGGGAGCTGCAACGCACGGTGCTTCAGTGAGCATGGGAATGATGGGTAGTACACACATTTGTCTAATCTTCGTACTTTTGGCCTTCTTTTGGCTCCGTGTGCTTTCGTGTGGCTTGGAGCTGTTCTCTCACGAAATAAAAATCAGCAAATGCTCAGTGGTTGCGCTTCACCACCTTATTCTTGTAGGCTCACCATTTCAAGTTGGGTCACGAAGTTCAAAAGGGTTGAATCTTTTCTTCGAAATAAAACCAAAACACAGCAGTAAACGAAGCCACAAGTGCAATCTGCCGCCCGCAAGTACTCGGCGAATCCGTATACTACCCATCATTCCCATGGTCGCTGAACGATCTCAGCTCCAGAGTCCTCTCTAGCTAATTTTAAGAAACTCCATGTAGCTTGGCCCCGAGAGGCTTTTCCTCGTCTTCCCTCTTGTTCTTGAAGCGTCGCACGTGACACACCCCCGTATGTTTTAGTTTTATACAACCATATCTTAAACAAACAAAGCCTGTGTATACAGATCATGCCTGTGTGATTCTTTCATATCGCTCGCTGTTTTGGCTTGCTCACCCACTCGATCATTTTCAAGTCCTTTCAAGGCTAATTAGAGTTGCGTGCGCTTGTTTGACACGAGACAGCTCGGGAACATTGAGACCGTCTCTGGTAGCCCTGTATTGCATCTTGCCTGATTGCCCTCCCGCAGAAGTTATAGTAATGATCGGCGTCCTAAAAAGAAGAAAAGAAAAAAAAAAGCTGCGCTGCTCAGGAGTCTAGCGAACAGGGTCTATAAAAGAAACACTACATTCTCTTATCAAGCAATACACATGCACGGGTGTGTTTGTGTCCGTGTATGCCGGAAACACATGGCCACTCTGCCGCGCATGGCAAGACCGTCTGCTAGCAAGGGAGTGGCTGACAAGGAGACGGAACCTCGCCGTGTGTGTATATTACTGTACACAAAACCGAGACGCACACACGCAGCGCTGCAGTGCGGCTTGAAATGCGCGGCGAACGTTGAGAGAGCCGCCGCGTGCAGGCCTAATCTGGGCAGACAATCGCCGGTGCCATATATAACTGACTCTCGCCGCCGAAGGGTGCCGATAGCATCGCGCCGCCGTGGCTGTGGATGCACGGAGGAAGGCGCACCGCTCGGCACTAGACGGGCCCTGCCTGCTCCCCGCCTCGGCGCGAAGATCAGTGCAATGCGCGGCTTCTTTGCCATGCTGCAGTGCCGTTGCTGCAGAGAAGAGCAGAGAACGAGTGCGGTGTGTTGATAGCATGGACGCGGAGAACTTCCGCCCGTGACTTAAGGCCTAATGCAACGGGGGCCACTCGATCTGCTGACGGCTGCGTGGTCGCAGCGGCATGGCGGAAGTTCTTGAAGCGTCGTCTTACCGCCAGAGGGCTGAGCACTTACTTTTATGTCGCGGTCTTGGTATCTCCAGCAGAGTTGGTTCTTGGAGATCAAGCTATCGTGTAATAAAGAACATTTAGGTTCTTAGAATGAATGAATTACCATTTATTGCAAACATTAAACGTCCTGGGTACTTCCGGAGAGGGTCCCGAACGTGTTCCCTGCTTTGGAGCCTCCTGACTCCAAGTTTTTCTAGAAACGGACAATGTCTTACGAGGTTCTGCTGGTCTTCGAAAGTCCGGCTGCACAAAGCCTCCTCCAAAAAGAACCCCTTGCAATTTTTATTATTTATATTCAGGCATCGACATGATAACTTGTGGAGATCACGTGGTATATGTGGCTGTCCATTACTGCCCACCCATGACCCGAGCTTGCGAAGTAGAGCGGTGGAGATCACTCCGCCACATTCCCCCCTTTCTCGTTTCCCTATGTTCCCGAACTTTCCAAGTACGATTCACAGTTTCACTGTTTTCAGGGCAGTCGTAAAGCCTTCATCCACAATATTTCAGAGGCTGTGGAAGTAAATACAATAACACTATCGAACACAAGGTGTTCGAACAACAACAACAACAACAACAACAACAACAACAACAACAACAACAACAACAACAACAACAACAACAACAACAACAACAACAACAACAACAACAACAACAACAACGACGACAACAACGACAACTAAAGGGGAAGCCACGAAGACGACCCATTGCAGGAACGCGTCTCCGCTGCCCCCTGCTGGCACCATTAACACCCTGTCACTCGCTCTCCTACTCGTTCAGCTGCTTTTCTTGGATGGATGGCAGCGGACGTGCTCTGATGAGGACGGCACACGAAGGCTGCGAGAAAGATTAGGAGAGGTAAAAAAATGAAGATGAAGGAGTCATAGAAGGGAAAGCAGCTCGGAGGTGGGAAATGTTCCGTCCAGGTGATCGGTCCGCGAGTCAGGTCTACCTGCCGGCAACGCACCGGGTGAGGCGATGCATTTCCCACTGGAGCGGATGTCAGCCACTGCTCACTGCACTTCAAGCTCGCAGTTCTTTAAAACTGTCCTGACATATGGCTAGTTGAGCGGTAAAACGCTCAGAAGAGGAATTAGGAGTGGTGCCAACGCCCTGATGTTTAACAACACCTATAGTGAACTGGTGCATTCCAAGAGCGACTACCTTATCCGGCATATCGTTTATCGGTACACCGTTTATCTGCACTGTATTGTACGGAAGTCCGATTCTACCTAAGAAGCTTTGAAACCTAACGGGAGGAAGCAGGAGAAGATACATACGAAGCCATGTTACGCGCATCCGACGTGCAGGTGCTGTGGTTTGGCGCAAGATTCGCTGAAGTATGGCCTTCAGTTTTGGAAGCGATAATACGATCTGTACCGCCTAGTATGGAAGACGGAATGATGTCTTTTAGAAACGAGGTAAAAAAGGAAAAGAACAAAAGGCAATCAATGTAGGGTTTACGAAGGGTTACGCAGTCTAGGTCTGCTGTTTTTATCCTCAGCAGCTTGAAATCGAAAGGTGCATTCGTTAGTGCGCTCCTTAGTCCAGCAAAGGAGTCACATCCGCAGAATGAGTAAAAAAGAAGTTTTCAAGCGTCGACAACTGTTGTTTAGGCGAGCAACCGCTGACTGCGGACGCGGTGCCGAAAGGCTTTGAGAAAGTTCGAAGCGATCACGTTGCCGACCTGCTCTCGAACCGGTGTACTGCCACTCCGCTGGACAGGATGCTTGCACTGCCAGCCACGGAGGTTGTCCATCGGTCTTCCTCGCCCAGCAAGCAGCGGCACCATCGTGGCGGCCAGGGCACCAGGAGCTCTCTCTCGGGTGAGGAGGGGAGGGCGCGGCGGTGCTCTAAAGGAGAAGACTCTGGCCGCTACAACGTGAGATGACCTTGACGCAACGAGCGCGCACCTCAGTGGTGCCGGCGTCTCTCCCCCTTTTATCTCCTCCGTCTTGTTTTTTTTCCATCCCCGTCCCCTCGCGCTCGGAAGAGTGCGGCTCCTCCATTTTTCACAGCACCCCTCTTCGCCGTGCGTGGCTAACCTGTCCCCCTTCACTGACCGTCATACGTTCCGCCTTGGATGCGGAGCGCCTTGATGTACGCGGCACATGCTTCAACATCTTCCTCTCTTTCTTCTTTTTCCTCCGTCACCTCGATGCTCATCGAGCCGGCAATTTGCGGCGCACCGTTCTTTTCTCGAACCCGCAGGAGGAAGTGATGAAAAAAAAAAAAAAAAAAAAAACTCGATGAATAACGAATCGACGCCAAGAACAAGGACTGACTGCACGTGTCCGATTAGCCGCGCGCAGAGCGGCCCACGTCGAAAGGGGTTTTTTTCTCGGGAAGCCCGGAACATAACTTAGCCGTTAGTGGGCTCGTAGGTGAGCCAACGCCAGATCCTGGCAGAGCAGCCGCTTCACGACCTCAACTCGCCTACGCTGGTGGTAAGATGCGTGGCTTTCAAGAAAAAAAAAGGAAAGAAAGAAAACGGATGATTCATGTTTATTTGATTTCACCTTCGGTTCAGACAGCCCCGTTTTGCTCGAGCCGTATAGTTTACGTCTTGAGATACGTTCATAAATTTATTTACATACCTCGCGTCTTGTTCACCTCCACTCCTTTCCGCTTTTTAGTCGCTCACTCATTTTGCGGTGCGGTCGCGATAGGCGGCGCAATTCAGGAACAGCTTCAGCACGAAATAATATGCTTGAGTATGGAACGGACTTGAGAGGCTTGGTTGCCTTCCCGAACTGTGGGCGTGTCGCGCGCAAGTAGGACAAACGTAAACGGGACCCTTCGTGTTTGTCTATATATATACTCTGCTTTGTTTCTTTTTTTTTGGTCGTCTTATAGCTGCATGCGAGGACTCAACAATAATAGGTTTGGTAACTAGTCTAATGATTTCTTTTTAAACTTGGACAAGCAAAACACCTCAGCTTCAGCATTATGTGCCTCAAAACTTTGAAACGTACGTGTCGACTGTCGCTGTAATATTTAAAATATTACACGATTTCACTGTGCCGTCACTATGAGATGAGCGAGTGGAGCTAGGCACATTTTTGCCTCGCTGGCGGCGAAAATACGCCTACATTGTCCTCACAAAATTTTGCCGCAATTATTTTGTTTAATTTGCTGAACTGTGATGTGTGGGATCCTTTTGTTATTCTCCTATGAGTACATTAAGGAACGCTTAGAACAAGTGACCGCAGAATCACACTGCGAGTAGTCCAACGGCAAATAAGACGCGCGTAACCTCGGAGATGTGCAGCAGATGTCTCAGATGCGCAGCAGAGGACGCTTGGCGCCAAAAGAAGGCCAATGGCATGGAGATCAGCAATATAGCCGGTGACAAATCACGTCATGCCTAAGGTCCAGTCCAGTATTAATGGTGACAAGTAAGCACGCAGCACGCATTACCGATGTTAAATGACTTCATCGCATGTTCTGGATCTGTAATTTTTTGTACTTCTCAACAACAACAACAACAACAACAACAACAACAACAACAACAACAACAACAACAACAACAACAACAACAACAACAACAACAACAACAACAACAATAATAATAATAATAATAATAATAATAATAATTTTATTCATTTTTCTGGCGTATAGAACACTGAATTCTCGTTTATGCTGCATCATGTGTGCCTTGCCTATGTCAGTAAATCTCGGTTGTTACACATTGAGTAGAAGGCACCTCTATTGATGGCGGCTTGGAGGTCCAGTCCAAGAACCCAAATTGAATTAAGTGCAGACCCCATAATGTATTCTTCAAAAAAAAAGCAGAAAAAAAATATCCAGCTCAATTGTAAGCCGAGAACGTTACCACAAGAAAACGCATGCAGCTCTTGCGGCACCCTGTCGGAGCGTGCGCGGATTGTCCGTAAATCATTGCTGCGCCATAAAAGAAGCAGAAAAGCAGACTTATACGAGCTCTATTTTATGCTTTCGGGGGATCCTCATAACAAATTTCGCGCTCTACAAAGCAGCCCGCGCCGCATCTGAAAACGCTTACAGTGATTCCATCGCGGAAGACAACTCGCTGTGACGTCACACCCGTATCTGAGGGTTACGAACAAGACAAGATCTATAAGCATCGAAACCAGGAGTGCTTGTACCTTGTCGAACCTAAACGCAAATCAAAGTGCCGCCGTTAGAGTTTACCAGAAGTGTTATAGCACTTACACTGTACCGGCGTGTAGGGAAGGAAAACTACTCCATCTGAAGAGACCCGGCGATGTTTGATCGTACGCGTGTCTACACGTACGTGTGTTCGCGGGCGGGTTTCTAACACGCACACAAGGCCGCCTTCGGATTGGAGCGTACACCGTTCTCTGATGGGGCGGAACGCACCCCAAAGGCAAATCAAAGCCTCCGCCGACCGTCTCTTTTCATCTATCCGTCTTAGTGCTCGCTTTTTCCATGTTCTTGTCTCGTTTTTTTTTCTTCAACCTTCTCGTCTTTGCGCATAAATAAGAGGAGAACCGTATACAGTAGACACCCCCCCACCCCCTATCTCCGATACGGGCAGCAGAGGTGAACTAAGAGAACTTATCGCGACCGTGTCGGCCGTCTGGTTCGACAAGTCTCGAGGAGTCCATAAAAAAAGCCGCCGCCGGTGCCAAAATGTGCTCGGCGCATGTTTAGCGGACGCCGTCGGCGAGTCGAGCCCGTCTGTAGCAATATACGCGGCGATGGGTGGCCGGATAAGGCCGGCCCGTACTAAAACACTGCAGCGTTGTGCAAGTTGGGGAAAAAAGTGGCTCCCGCCACCGATTGCGCCGGCCGGCTTCTTCGGCGCCACATGCGGGGTTCGGTTTACCCATGCGACCCGTGTTCGAGTGCTATCGGGAAGGTTATTGCAGGCGGATGTGAAAAAAAAAAAAAAAAAACACGTGTGTACGGAATATTAGGACTGTTGTTTCGGGACTTGTAAAATAATAAAGAAAAGAATTGTTCGACTGTAGGGTATAGGCTCACTTTATTATGGATACCGATTGAGTGACTTTCAATGTGCTCGTAATTACCTGCACAAACACGACACATGGCTAGAAGAGCCTGTGTCGTCTGCTCCCTTCTAGTCCCGTGCCAATTCTTTGCGCTCGCCATCGTAAGCTTACTTCGATGCCTGATTTTATAAATAATAATTCTATATTAGTAAGATTAGGCTCCAGCCGGCGGCAAGTTTTCTTTTTTTTCCCCGTTCACATTACCTTATGCACATATATAACACAATGATTAAAATACAGTTAAAACAGTACAAATAACTTCTCTGTATGTGTCCCTTGGCTAGACGGGAGCGTTTATGGGCGCCCTATTCGGCAGTTGGCATGTATTGCTGCTATTTGGAGTCGTTCTTTTATTCCCTCATCGCGACAGCCTAAAGAAGCAAGGCAGAATGAGTTGCCTGCGTGCGCTCAACGTTATTATTATTATTATTATTATTATTATTATTATTATTATTATTATTATTATTATTATTATTAGTAGTAGTAGTAGTAGTAATAGCAGCAATAGTAGTACACGAACAATCCATGCAGCTTCAATAGAGAAAAATAGTCTGGCAGTTGTCTCCTTAAGAGACCATGCACATGACCCGGGGGAAGAAATAAAAGCGAAAAATGATTAAGAAAGTATCTACAAGGAACACTTCAATCAAATGCCATAAATAACGCTGCATTCACACCAAAATCCCGAATCCACACATCTTGCTTACTTTATTTTTGAGTTGCACACAGCGAGCACGACGCACGCAGCGCCGCACTCGGCGTTTATGATTGCGTTCTTTGCGTGGAACTATAAAATAAAAATCAAAACAAGTAAAGAACGGGCGAAAGTGGCGGCGTCGGAAGTCGGTACTGGTGTTTGTGGGAGGGAGTCCACGGAGGAGGCAAAAGGCTGTGCAACGCGACCACTTCGAGAAATCTCGCCCAGTTGGTCCCGAGTACGGCGGGCTGGCGCTCAACGGTGGCTCTCTCCTGCGACGAAGAGGGCACGCACTACGGGATACGACAAGATACATCTTGCCGGCGAACGTGACCGGAATGAAACTTCCGAGGGAGAGCAGGAAAGGCGAGAAGGCGGACCCTACACGAGAGGTACTGACAGGCGTTGCACACTTACCGGGTGTGACACATAGGCCGGCAAAAAAAAAAAAAAAAAAAAAAAAATTTAAAAGTGGTATTCACTCAGACTCACTCGAGAAATATATGTTGTGGTTTGGACTCCCTTGGACTCAGAATCACTGAAAATTTCCTGAGCCGAACTCTCTCGACTCACACTAACGGAACATTTCTTCGACCGGACTCACTCGGCCTCGAACTCACCGAAACACTATACTCACATTCGTCTTGGTGTGCTGGCCAACAATCTACCCCACATCCAAAACAGGCCCCGCCGCAGTGGTCTAGTGGCTAAGGTACTCGGCTGCTGACCCGCAGGTCGCGGGTTCAAATCCCGGCTGCGGCGGCTGCATTTCCGATGGAGGCGGAAATGTTGTAGGCCCGTGTGCTCAGATTTGGGTGCACGTTAAAGAACCCCAGGTGGTCAAAATTTCCGGAGCCCTCCACTACGGCGTCTCTCATAATCATATGGTGGTTTTGGGACGTTAAACCCCACAAATCAATCAATCAAATCAATCACATCCAAAACAGCTCACTCGCAGAATCTTTTTACAAGTCCCTCCTTATTGCCAACTGATAGGTGCTTACAAATCTATATATTGTATGTATGTATGTATGTATGTATGTATGTATGTATGTATGTATGTATGTATGTATGTATGTATGTATGTATGTATGTATGTATGTATGTATGTATGTATGTATGTATGTATGTATGTATGCATGTATGTATGTATGTATGTATGCATGTATGTATGTATGTAGTAACCATACAAATAAAGTTTGCAAACATAATGTACGGTCTCGGCTACAAGACATCGGAAGGCGTATTTAAATAAAGCGGTTTATCATGGGGTGCCGCAAACCTTAGTGTATTCAAAATGCCGGACCAACAGGATATATAAGGCACCCTACCATATGGAACTAGCGCTTAGCCGAGGCGTGGGCACCTTAGCCATTATAAACCCTCCATCTACGGTGGCAAAAACATGAAGTAGAGCGCTCGGAGCTCGGGGCCTCTGTCCTGCAATGAACATAAAAAAAAAAAGATTATGTGTATTGGGCCACGTAAGAACTGCCGTTCATGTTTACTGTAATGTTTCATATAAATTAAACTGACTTTTCGGCATACAGAATATCGGACGAACTTGCGCGTGAAAACGTGATGGAATGAAATAAATGAAAAAATACTTTATGATCCGAGGCTGTAGAGAATTGGGGGAAAGAATTGTTTTTTTTAAAACTAGCATAGCGACATGTCTTAATCCGCGATATATTTACTTTAGCGCTAAAAACACGAATACATGAGACACGACATGACACAGTCATCTCTCATGTGTTCGTCTTTTTCAGCGCTGATATCAAGATGCCGTCAAGTGGTCACCGAATTGCCCAGCAACAAGTTCTTATTATAGAAACCTCGGTGATTTCCACAAATCCTGGGAACTGCAGCGCAGTGTGGGCACCTCTTTCAGTCACTGCAACAAGCGTCATGAAACCAACGACGGCTCCTCTTGTACGAGGTGCTGACATGCACCACGAAGGATGATTGTAAAAAAAAAAAGCAGGAGAGAAAAGAAAATTTGATTGACACCACGGCAGTGTTCTCGTTGTTCAGGGCCCCCTACCAGGAGTGCCGTCCTTCGGGTGCCTCGTGAAGCCGGAGTGAACCGATCGGAGTCGCGTCCAAGGCGCACGTGAGGCGATGAGAGGGAGTCGAGGGCCGAAGGTGTGCGCCCCGCGACTGCGGCCGTCTTCCAAGGCGCCTGCCGGCTTCATCGAGAGGCGGCTCCCGCTCGATCTCTTGTCGATCGTGACGTGCCGTAGCACGACCGGGGGTCGCCTGCTACTGCGCGGAGGAGAATTTGAGATCGCCCTTTTCATCTGGCAGACCAGTGCGCGCGTGTGTCTGTCGGAGAGAAGTCAAGCAGGAGTGCTCTGACAGCCGACACCGATGTGTTATCCTCGCTCTTGCTGCCCAGCGCGGGACAAGCGATCTTAGACACGAGCCAAGGCTGGACAAGACGGGAGAGAAGCGACGCACGTGCGTCCTAAGTACGGCCGTGCACTAGCCTGAACATGGATAACAGAAAGGCAACACGAGCATTCGGTGCTGGCATACGATGGACACTGTATAGTTCCCGGTACAGGGAAGCTGCAGCGTACACTGTCACTGGGGGTTCGGTTCCGGCACCCTTGTGAGACATGTACATGAGTCCCAAGGACTCGTGTCTGTCTTGCTTTGTTGGTATGTATAGTATCTCTAGCTTTGCCGTTTGTGCGAAAGGACCATATAGAGAAATTCTTACTGGTATTCCACGATCACCGCTATATCGAACTTAACGAACAGTCAGATATGATGTGGTGAGTGAAGAATTGCTTTTGTGCGACAGACAGACAGACAGACAGACAGACAGACAGACAGACAGACAGACAGACAGACAGACAGACAGACAGACAGACAGACAGACAGACAGACAGACAGACAGACAGGCAGACAGGCAGAGGGACGGACAGACGGACGGACAGACGGACGGACGGACGGACGGACAACATTATTGAAGTCCTGAGGAACACTACCTGAAGGAGGTCGCACTGTACATGGGCCTTTGCCATTTCGCCTCCATCGACATGCGTCCGGCGCGGTCAGTATCGAGTCCCTTCGGGTCAGTGACCGAGAACCCTAGCCACTGATCCACCGAGGCAAACAATCAAGTTAATTAGACCCAGTGGTTCATTTTCACGGCTTTTTATTGGTTCCACCGTGGGTTATTTCTTTTTCTTTTCACGGTTCTAGCGTACAAAAAAAAAATCGGTCCTCTCGTGTTGTGCTCGTTCTTTCCGCTCCTATCGAATTCACTCTCTGACGCCAAATCAAAGCGCAGCGTAACAGAAGGGCCCGCGGTGCCTGTAAACGAACGAGAGCAGCATCGGCGGCGCGCAGCACCCTACTCGACATGGTCGCCACCGCCTCGAATCTGCAAGTGAAATGAGGCCGCGAAAGCCGACCGCGAGAGCTCCTTCCGTGTAACAGGGCCGCCGTGGCCATGATCAGCGAGACCGACTTTGTTCTTACCGCCCTCAGCCGTAGTGTACACAGTCAGACGAAAGAAGCGAGAAGAGGCCGTCGAAGACGCATCACAAAAGCTGCGCGCGAGCGGAGAAGTGGCTGATTTCTCGCGAAGCACTCAGCCGACGTCGGCAGCTTTGGTGTCGCTTCGGTGCACGCACACTGAACAATGGACGCTGGAAGTGCTTGGCTCCTTTTCCAACTGAAGTGTCTCTGTTCTTTTGTGCGTGCGAACGGGCGCCATCATTCAAGCATTCAGTACGGAGGAACAGTTGGGCAACACTCGCTTTCTCCCTTTGCCGCGAAAACCTGTTCGAGTACTACTAACTGGCTTGTTTGCAAACTCTTCAGTACTCGGAGAGCATGTCGGTCGGTTTCTTTGGAGGTTTGTCGCTTTCCAAGCGAACTTTCAAGATCTTAGTTATACAATAGGAACTTCTTTTCTTGTTTGTTTTTGTTGAGGCTAACTCCGGTAAACTGGAGGTACTAATACATTCAGTTTACTGGAGTTTATGTTGTTTGAACTGCTAATCAAACATTCGATGCACGCTTTTGTGAAACCTGAATGTACGTGTTCAGAAATGGTAAGGACGCATACACAGAACGGAAGTTCATTGTACGTGAATTGATTTGTACACATGCAGTTTAAGTGACGAGTAATGTGTACGGCTGTATACAGCCACCAGTCAAAGTTAGTTGCATCTTCGCTAAGTTCGATAAGGACATTGTGTTTACACTTTACTTAGGAATATAAGTGAGCCATTGAAGCAACTATTTGAATAATTGAACCCCCCAAGCGTGAATGGGGGAACAATCACACTCGCACAAACACAGACGGGAATGGCCGCGCGATGACTTCGTGCTCTTCAAAAGGGCAGGTATCCAGTAGACAGTCGTGCCCAGCCCTCGCTCTTGCAACAGCAGTCAACCACGTAGGAGTGAACGTCCTTAATCTATAGATGAACCGTTCTAACACCTTTTAAAAGGAAGACGCGTATATAAAGGACTATGCCATCACATATCTTCTTCGCTTCCCCCGCTTTTTTTTTCGGTGAAGGTGGCGCCAGATTTTTTGCTAACCAATAGCACCAGACGCATCTGGCACCTTTGCATGCGGCGTTGTGGAACTGTCAGGTCTACGGGGCTGTATACAGCTGTACAAAGGCGTGAATATGCGTATATAAGCACTTCGCACCTCTTTCGGCAATCAAAAGTTCGCGTCCCCCGAAACGGCAGCGTATAATGACATCGGGACAGCCAGCTCCTCGCAAAAACAGCAGGCTATAACTCCCAGAGGCTCGCTCTGTTTCAAGCCACACAGGTCGACCAAAGGATCTTCTTGCACGAAAAGCAAGACTCACTCGGAGTCTCACCGCATTGTATCTTTCTTGTTCCCGGTCCGGATGCAACGTGGCCGTCTTCGTGGGACGACGCATCCTCCTTTTTCGTCTTCTCCGTGTGTCGTCACAAAGAGCGAACGACGTCGCATGCACGTGCGTCTAGGCCAAGAGCTTTATGGTTTTGCCGCCCGTTGAGATCTCGTCCCCCAAACACCGACGCCTCCTTCATTCACACCTGAGCTCGTCGTCAGACACTTGGTGCACGTGGGAAGAGCGAGACGCAGCCGCTGAGAAGACCGTAAACGCTATTTCAAAAAAACTCCTCTCCGAGATGGATGCACCCGGGTCTTGTGCGTGTACTGTGTACTGAGAACGTCGCGCACCGTCTATTCCTCACACCGCACGCCCGGACAGCGGCCTCTCCTTTTTACGCGACATTTTTTTTTATTATTTTGTTTGCCCACTCCATTTCCTCCTCTAAGCTATTTCGTGTGTCTCGGCGTCGCGCGGTTTTGCGAAGAACCACCGCAAGATGATGCGTCTGTGAAGAGAAAGAAATATGAATGAAAGAGAGATTCTTTTCATGTGTCGGACCCGGCTTGGGCGACAAGGAAACTTCTTCAGCCATAAAGTGCAGCTGCGCGTGGGACGACCTCCGTCCCTTCGCGCCAGACCCCGAGTGAAGAAGAGAC
The DNA here is from genome assembly GCF_013339725.1 of Rhipicephalus microplus. NCBI lineage: Eukaryota > Metazoa > Arthropoda > Arachnida > Ixodida > Ixodidae > Rhipicephalus > Rhipicephalus microplus. The sequence continues at coordinate 148,928,297 of NC_051171.1, forward strand.
AAGCATCGGCGATATACAAGACGGTGTATAGGCGCGCAGGTGAAGTCGTGGGCGATAGCGTTGTGTATAAGTTCGGCTGCATGGCGCTAGTGAAGCCGACGGCTATATAGGTTTCCGGCCCGGAGATGCGGGGCTGCGGCTCGCCACATTCGAGAGGAAACGAGGCTTGAAGCTCAGGCACACGTGCGCTATGTTCGTTTCAAACCGTGGCACTCGTTAGGAAAACGTGCTCCGAATCGTGCCACGATTCAAAAAAAAAAAAAAAAAACACTGTTGAAATTGAGGTGATATTTTAAAGATAAAAGTAAAAAAAAAAGCAAGAACGTTTGTATCTAGTCACAACTGTGGCAATGCAACTTAGAAGTGTGGCAGCTTGGGCTAGTTGGTATGGCATGACGATAGTTATAGCGCGAGAACGAAACGACGACCTTCTTGTCTCTGTGTCGTCGTTTTGTTCTCGCGCTATAACTATCGTCGTTGTGGCAATGCGTTCATAATTCAAATGACGGAAGACTTTTGTCACTTCTACAGCCATTCTAAACAATAAACAGAAGGAAAAAAGGGTGAAGATCCCACGTACATTGGGAATCCATGTTATTCGAGGCATGCGGTGGGAAAGTGACTGTGGTGTAATATTTTTATTGAGTGGAATGCTACCAAATGACGCTACATATATTGTAAATGTTGTACTCACATGCATAAGTTGAACAGTCACGTGTTTTATATAATACTTCGTTTACAGTCGCATATCGATTATAATGCAACAATGGTACACCACCAACACCAGAAGAGGTAAGATGACAGAGAGATTGATGGGGGGAGACGGAATAATAAAAAAGAAAAAAAAGAAGAGTAGAAAAGGGATGGAGATGGATAAATAGCTATCTTGACACTACTCAGCATGGTCTCGCACTGTTCGTTCACTAGCACTCGTGAAAAGTAGCGCTTGTGCTTGCGAGGGTAATAGCCCTGGCTAGCGCTACGTAGATCCACTTCGGTGAATGGTGCTTAACTACAATCGATGCTAGCCCGACGGGACACCTGTATCATTGGAGCACATACGTAATGTTTTTAAAATTATATAGCCGGCACTGTGAGCACGACTTACGTTTCACGAAAATTACACCTGCATAAGTGTTCTTTTTTAAACACTTTCGAGACCTGGCCTGGCTGTGTGGTTGAATACCTGGTTGTCACGCGACATGCTTGGGTTACATTCCTGCTAGGACCAAAACATTTACTCTTTGCGTTCGTCGGTTCAACTACGCTGCGGATGTCGGTTTTTCTTAACGCTCTGTAATTAAAATTACCAATGCCTGTTCTCGCCATTGCTTGGTAGATATAAACTGTTAAACACCTGTGACGCATACCCGCATACACATGCAGTGGCCCGTGGCATACGGGCATGTGCCACACGTGTCTGTAGGAAAGGGTTCTACGTTGTAGACGAATAGATTTTCGCATTATTCCAGCCAGGCATATTCGTCAAGCTCTGTTACCCTCTTATACTAATTTTGGTCTAACCCAAGCCAAGGAGGCGATCACGAGAGCAGATAGATAGATAGATAGATAGATAGATAGATAGATAGATAGATAGATAGATAGATAGATAGATAGATAGATAGATAGATAGATAGATAGATAGATAGATAGATAGATAGATAGATAGATAGACAGACAGACAGACAGACAGACAGACAGACAGACAGACAGACAGACAGACAGACAGACAGACAGACAGACAGACAGACAGACAGACAGACAGACAGACAGACAGACAGACAGACAGATAGATAGATAGATAGATAGATACATAGATAGATAGATAGATAGATAGATAGATAGATAGATAGATAGATAGATAGATAGATAGATAGATAGATAGATAGATATTAAAATTGCCTGCAGTGCGCAAAGAAATGCTTCGCATTAAAAAAAAAACAGAACGCCAAGATACATAGGTTTGGAAATTATTCGATCCTGGAGCCTGTTGATAATGCTGCTTCCTACTGTGCACTGAGTCGTAGTTTATAATAGTAAAAGATTTTTTGGTTAAAACTTTTGTGTCCATGGCTTGACCTCCATATTATTGCCCCTTCTCTCAGTGGGTGCAGGCAAGTTGAAAAGTGTCATATTATCGGCCCTCTCGTTTGCTGGTAAAAAAATCGTCTATTCGTACATTCTCTTTCATTCATAGATTTTCCTTCACTATCTTTCTTTTGTGCCACATTTGGCATTTATAGGTACATGATATCCAACTGAAGAACTTCGGCTAACCTGCCTGTAGTCTTTGCCTTCCCCTCTCTGTCTTTCTTGTCTGGCTTGTCTTCTATAGAAGCTCATGTTATTGGCTGAGACAAAGGCTAACCGGGAACTTGATTATATAGCAGCCTAGCGATGGTTGAATAGTATGGCACCTGGCGCAGATGTCTTTGATCATTACCATCCCTCTCTGGTCCCTCCTTGAGATGACTGGACACGTGCGTTGTTGTTCTTTGTGGTCATCCATCTCTCTCTCGGTCTCGTGTTGCCGCCGGTCGTCACTGTCTCTGGTGACCTTGTTGTATATGGTTCACCTTTCATCTCTATGTCATAATTGTTATCGCGCACACCGTCTAAGAGGCCCTTCCAGCCTTCTGTCTTAACTCCTATGCGCAACTGCTCGGAGTTTAGCAGCTGTCTTTCCCATCTCACGTGAACGAAACAGCTCACATAGAACCACCATGCCACACTGATGTTCGCCGACTCTCCACGACACAGCCTGCTCTTCCCATTCTTTTCGTTTCCCTTTTCAAAACCCATTCACTGCATACAACTCTATGCGGACGAAAATCTGAGAACCACCAATTTCTACGAAAACGGTTATTCTACGAAATTTCTACGAAAAAGGCTATTCGTTTTAAAACGTGAATGAATATTTTAACAATAACCGACCACCCCGCATTGTGACATGCTTAGGGCTTTCGGTTCACTCGAGCATCTCTATTCTTCACTGGCTTTCTTACCCCTGCGCGAACACAACGAAAGCTGCATAGCTCCCGCTGAGTTCAATAATTGTGGACCACCTGCGCTGCTTGCCGACGAACAGTTGCCCTTTCACTTCTTGCCACATGATTCACGACAAAAGATGTGCACCGCAGAACGCATTGCAGCCGGCATTGTAAACCTGCCCACTCTTTACTTTTCCAGTTTGTGCGGGCTTGTTCCTGGACAGGCTTATTACTGGAGACGTTGACAACATCGGTATGTAGTGATCGGTTCAACGTCACCGTGTGAGCTGCTGAAGGTTATAGTTGTCTGAACGACCCTATTTCCATGCATTTCTTGTCCATTCATTGTACATTATTATAGTTAGTTGTGGTGCTCGTTACAGAAGAATTGAATTATTATGAAGAGAAATTTGGCGGTGTCATTCAACTTGCTCGGACATTGCCTTCGGCACATGGAATGTAAAAATGAAAAAAAAAAGCTATGCGACAGCCCAGCAAGGAAACAAGAAAAAAAATCTTAGTTTAACATTGTGCTGCCGTCATTTCTTTTCCAAGCTGTTACTTTTTCATCGAGAAGGTATATGCCTGTGTATAATAAATCTTAAGTCAACTCTCTGCAAGCAACCTGCTTGCATAGATGCTGAACGTGCACCCTTACAAATAAAAAAAAGAAAGTTTTTTTCCTATTCTTGTGCCGCCACTCTAGGGCCTTTCTCTTCCTCGATTGCATTCCCTGACGTGTAGCGGAATGTTTGCCACCTAAAAACTGTTTGTTTATATCAGGAAATCTTTGCTATTTTTCCTGTTAGTTTCACATGTATGGAACAATATGCTCCGAGGATGTAATGAGGTGGCTTTTCTGCCGTCACATTACATCATCTGAAGATGAACTTGATGATAGCGCGGGAGGAATGAACTGCTAGTAAGCATAATATTGAATGGAATTGAGCTTTATTGACATAAAAATAGTGTACAGTATACAACAGTGTAAAAAATGCATCTGAATCCCTAGCCAAAGGCTAGTTGGGATTTATTCAAAAAAGTAATATAAAAAAGGGAATGTTATTTACACACACAATATCTTCCACTAAGTCGCACAATGCCTGACGCAGCGAAGCTGGACAATTCTGAGGTCTTGTCTGGTTACTTCTAGGTTGTTGCAAGGCTTTAACTGCAGGTTGTGCTATAGGTCGTTCCTAGGTTGCTTCTTTACGCCGAGGTGTTCGAGTTGAACCCCTGGTCAGTCAAAGACTCGACACGGATTCGCTGACTCTAGAGACAGAAGCCCGCGCTGAAACCGAGCGCTTGCACCGGCCGTAGATCTACGGGCGCATCACAGTTCGCGCCGGGCTTCCCTCACTTCGGGGTCTTATCGTAGCCGCCGTTGCCTTTCCCGTTCCTTAGTATTCTCTTGTTGTACTTACCGCTGAAGCACTCCGCGCAAGTGTTTCAGTGAAGCTGAAACATGTGGCCACTACGTTTATTATTGGGTCAATCCCGCCAATGTAATAAAGCTTTTTTTTTAATTATTGGTTACATCTGTCTAGAAATATTAAATTCTGTTTGCCAGCCGCTGCAGCTGCCTTGTTTATTTTTAGGTTACGTGCGATAAGTAGTGGGATTCGCGCACTTTCTGGGACGTACACATTCATGAGTGATGATAGTTTTTCGTACTTGCCAAAGTTCTTTTATGACCGGATTAACCAGCTGACAGGATTAACCGATGTTAAAAGTAAGAAGTGGAAGTAAAGTTGATTTGACGGCTTGATATCGGTAACGACCGAACCCATGATTTCCGCATTATTCAGGCTTTGCTTTGCCTTGTTGTCTTTTGACTTTGCCTGGCATTGATGACAATGAAACTGATCCTCTCTGTCCTTTTTCTCTTCTTGAGCCAAGCTGCAGGCGAAGGGTAGAGAGTTCTCGGAATGAACAAACCTCCCACTTAGAGTAACAGGCGCTGCATTGCATGAAAAGCAGACTACAAACAAACAAAAGATGACAGGAGAAGAAAGACTAGAAGGCGGGACGACCGTTGGCGTTGTCTTCTTGGTTCGTCTGTTTTGTTTTGTTCTTCGCACCGTGCTCCTGTTTTAATACAATGAACGATCCTCCTCCTCCTCCTCCTCCTCATCATCATCATCATCATCATCATCATCACACCCTTGTTCTCTGTTCTTTAGGCAATGATGTACCATCAAGGAAACCTTCTTGTATACTATAGGACGGCATACTCTTCTCACCACCAAACTACGACAATGCCGCAAGGCGTGAATAATGATTATCAGTAGTAGAGCGTACCCCCCCCCTCCTCCACTAAAAACAAATAAAATAAAAATAACCAAATAAAAGAAAACACGAAAGCATATATAGTCTGCAGCAGACAGGCTGTAGACTCCATGAACGTCTAGCTCGAGTGGCGGCCACGGCAAATGCTCCCTGCAAGAGGGACTAAGACTCCGTAGGCGGCCATTCAGAGGTTTTCATCCTCGGCGCGTTTGTTCGGTTGTGCCGCGGCTGACGGACCAGGAAAACTGCGCGGAGAAGGAGAGTTCTCGCGGCTGGCGGAAGGGTGCGCGCAGGATGCGCCAGCCGACGGTCCGGAACCTCGTCCGAGCAGAGCGCTCATCTCTCGCAACCCAGCCAGAGATTCGGGGGTGGGCGCCCCTTCACCGCGCGGGGGCCGTCGAGAACAACGGGCCTCCATTCACGGCCCTTCCCGGGAGGTTCGTCGTCCACGCTTGAGTTGATCCGTCGGCAAGACTCTTGCATCCCTCCGTCGTGGTCGCCTTCTCCGGTGCGACCGACCGTGCGCTCCTCCTCGCCCGCGCAAATAGTTCCTTTCGCAGCGTCCTCAGAAAGCGACGATGGATTCTCCCGCCGTGGCGGGTCTTTCTCGCCGAAGAGACACCGCCGAGAACGAGAGGAGAGACCCGCTTGTACCCGCCGAGGGGAGTCCGCGCGCGAGTCCGAACACAAGGCACCTCCTTTGTGTTGCGCGTCGACCGACACGCACGGACGTGGCGTGGCGGCCTCCTTTGGCGCATATGGTGCATCGAGGAACGGCCCCTCCCCGCGAGTGGTGTGTATGGCGCCCCTGCGTCTGTGCCGCGAACCTTGTGGCTCGGCTAGTTTTCGTACCATAAAGCAGTGCGCCTGTTTGAAACCGCGCCACAACCCAACCCCACCGCCCCTCGCACGCATATATACACGGCCCTTCTGGGCGGAGAAGATGGGGAGGACTCGGGTCGCGCAGCGGGGGTATTCTGCTGCGCCGTCTCTTATGCGCAGCCGACCGCAGTCCCGTTTGGATGCCTTCGCTCCGCGCCGATGCTGACTCGAGCGTTGGTGTTAAACCCGGTCCCTTTGGTTATCCCCTTTTATTCGCTCCGTGTTCGTCCACACACTCTTTGTGCTGGGCGGTAAAGGCGAGAAATGGCAGTCTGGAAAATAGAGGTGCGGAACGGCGGCGGAACGAAAGTGATATGCGAGGTGGGTTTTTTTTTTTCTATGGGAAGGGGCAAAGAAACAGAGAAAGAAAATAGGAGGAACACACCCAACTTCGTTTCGCGGCTTGAACAAGCTTAAGCTTACATGTGTTGTGGTCTAGACGGCAAACAAATGTAGCCATTCATGAATCATTCGGAGATCACCCTCTTCTAGAGATCATTATATGAAATTTGTTCACATATTTATACACAGAGAGATCAAGAAAGATTGAAATGAATCTACGGGCGTTTTGTGAGTTCACGACTAAAGAAAAAAAAAACCTTTGTGTCTAAAGTATATTCGACATTGAGGGAGAGACCCGATGCAATTTTTCGGAGCATGTAATAACTTATTCTGCTTATAATAAACGAGTCATCAAGATTCAAGTGGGATAGATACAAGCGGCGAGAACTGATGGCACTGTTTGAGGGGAGAAAATACGCCATTTCTACATTCCACGAGCGAGTACGGCGAGACATTGTTTGGGGGCCGAGAAGGAGTGAATGATATACTTTAGCAGAGAGAAAAGAACGTCTTCTCGAGATAGGAGTGCACACACACCACCGACCTTCAAGAAATTAGCTCATAGGTAAGAGCCGATGTGCGCTTGCTTCGTTATAAATGTAATCGAAGCCACTATCTTCAACATTGGAGGCTGACGCTGTACAAATTGACCTTCTTTTCGGTTCTCTCAAAAGATATGAAAGCCATATTAGTCCCGAGAGGGAGAGAGAAATGGACAAAAAAAAAAAAAAAAGCTTCATTGCGAGTAGATAGGAAAGGTCGACTGGAGGAGGAACCTTGTCTCTGGCCTGCTATTTGGCGCCGGGAAAAGTGAAAGATAGATAGATAGATAGATAGATAGATAGATAGATAGATAAGGTAGATAGATAGATAGATAGATAGACAGATAGATAGACAGATAGATAGACAAATAGATATAGATAGATAGATAGATAGATAGATAGATAGATAGATAGATAAATAGATAGACAGACAGACAGACAGAGAGACAGATAGATAGATAGATAGATAGATAGATAGATAGATAGATAGATAGATAGATAAGGTAGATAGGTAGATAGATAGATAGACAGATAGATAGACAAATAGATATAGATAGATAGATAGATAGATAGATAAGGTAGATAGATACATAGATAGACAGATAGATAGACAAATAGATATAGATAGATAGATAGATATATAAATAGATAGACAGACAGACAGACAGACAAACAGACAGACAGATAGATAGATAGATAGACAGATAGATAGATAGATAGATAGATAGATAGATAGATAGATAGATAGATAGATAGAATGTGAACGACCGCAATAGTCTGCACTGAATCACAAATTCACACGTACAGAAACGAGCCTGCACACTGAGAGGGAAGTTAGTTTTTATGACGCCACCCGTCCTTAGCCTGATAAGTGGTGTTGCTTTGATACGCGCTCGGTTCGTCTGCGATCCGAGCTGTGCTATATATTTCAGTGACCCCTCTGCAACAAACCAGTTGTCAGTGCCTGTCCTGTCTTCTCATATGTGTGTTTTTTTTTTGCGCAACAATCAAGATGTTATGTACATATGCGATGAGCCCACATGTGCGCACACAACCCACCATCGTCACGAATAGTTATAACGCCGTACAGAGGTACCTTTTGTAGGAGATGCGAAGAGCGATGTGATTTTTCGGAACATGGTTAAAACCAGGCACCCAAACACTCAGACGCCCCCCCCCTCCCTCGTAAACCAGCTCAACCACTGCCAGGAAAATTCCGACACCGTACCCCCTTTCCAATTATTCCATACCATCTCTATTCCCGCCCCCAAACTACACCATACCAAATCATCTTGTTGCGTAGGTGCGCATCACCTATCACCATCACGTAGGCACGATCAAAATCCACCACGCAGGCAACAAAAACAACAGAGCACAAATGAAACGTGGCAGGCGTTTAGCTGCTCTAGTGGAGAGTAGCTTCTTTTTTATGAACTTTTACGCGTACAATTATGACAACAAACCAGCATAAAAAGTTGATCTAGTAAAGAATAAGATATTTACAAATTATAATAGTTTCGTATACTTAAGTTAACAGCCATATCAGAAAAGGTTCCTGGCGTCGAGACTATACTCTTTCGGTCCGAAATCGCATGCGAATGTGTTTCGGAAACTCACTCGACCGAAAATGTCATTTTCATCAAATGACATTAGTTGCCCCGCGTGACAGCAAATAAATGACATTGCAAACCAATGACACTGGCTGTAAATGGCATTAGATTTGCCGCGTGACGAGAGTATAACTCTCTTGTGGGTCACACGGCCCTAAGAAGAGAGTATAATGACTCCCATAGAGAGTCAATTCACTCCAAAAGGAGTCAAATGACTTTTTTCCCCCTTAGTGTATACGCTTTTGATTTCATTTTCTTTGATGTCAGGAAAGCAATTGCATTAATACGATTGATAAATCTTTTTAAAACAGCGAAAGAACAAACACTCGTCACACAATGCAAATAGCGTAACGTGTGGGTCGTCCAATACTCCAACCTATTACAAAAGCTTGTTTTTTTTTTCACTATTACCTGTTGTGCATACCCACTTCAGCCATAATTCGTCATCGTCGCCAGCCACTGCATGAACAATTGGCAAAACATTCCTCGCAATAGTTTAGCGAATACCACGCTTCTCAGAAGAATGACGAAAAATAGCACAGCGAATGCCGGCCTACTACCCTAAAATTTTTAATATTAATGCCATAGCGGGCATCAAGCAAGTGCGCTTGCAGCAGTTACCCAATATGAGTGTTTAGAAAAGGCTCTGAAAGGCCGCTCTTCGAGCTTTCGCACTGACTGTGCTGTGCCTTCCGCGCAGGCCTGGCGTTTTTTCTCTGTCAGAATGCGCCCCCCACGAGAGCGACATCGCCGCAGGACCGAGCATGAATTGTGAGCAGCGTGGAAGCAGCCTCGAGCATTGAAGCGTTTCGCCAAGGGAGAGCCCCGTGGGGAGTCGCGCCTTGGGCGACGCCGATGCGAGAGCATGCAATCACGCTCTGCGCAGAGACCGGGGCTTGGCACCTTGGGCGGCCGGCAATGTGTGAGTGTATCTCGTTCGTGTTTCCACCCAAAGAAGGTATATACTAGCAGCGTCGGCCACACCCGAAGCTCATGGAGGCACCCGTCCGAGGCGGCGTACCGTGGCGCCGCATTTCACGTAGCCGTTGCTCGTCACGGTCCAGACCGAAAAGGAGGGCCGCGCGATAGTGCCGCGTTTGTCGGCGTACAGCGCGTGAAATGATAATTGAGGCCCTTTCGAGATGTTTTTTTTTGTTTCCTGCGTGGTCCACGTACGGAGAGCGCGGATGTGTCGTTAATTAGGGCGCTTTAATACCGGTCAGGTGACCGAACCTCTGTGAATGCGTTTGTAGAGTCGGTTATAGTGTTTTTCATCTAAGGCAAAATGAACCGGGGAGTGAGTGTAGGCCAGATGTGAATACTATGTACCGCAACTTCACAAGGAATCTTTCATTTGCCATCTCGTATATTGCGAATAGAAAGAGCTGCCTTTTACGTATATATCCACTTCGTTTACGTATTGGTAACGTGTGATTTTTATTTAAGGCCCCAATACACTTAATTGTGTTCACTGCGTTCAAGATTTTATGCCAAACGTTTGGTAAAACAGTGCTGAAAAACCTCAGGAACAGAGACAGATATATAGCAGACCCAATGGGCACTGACTTGCAGCTCATCTTTATTGCTATCAGCCATGCAAATACGTCTGTCACGATTGATATGCCACAATCTCACTATCTCATATAGAAAATAATGTCCCAATAAGTGTGATACAACATATCAACGTCCATTGGCGAGAGGAAAAGTGGCTTTTTATGTAGTTGAATTTTAATTGCGTGAAAGCAGGACATCATTACATTACTTTTTAGCGCTATTTTGTTTTTTGTTTTGAAGTTCTTTTCTCTAAAAAAATGTGGGGTCAGCTTGGTTGGCTGTTGACTAAAAATCTCGATGAATTTTTCGCTAAAGAACCAGGTCACTTGCGCGATGAGTGAGTGGTTCAAAGCTGCCTCTCGGTTACAAGGAGCTGGGCCATTAATCATCGCCATCAACCACAGTCTAAAGAAAAAAAGCGTCTTGCTACGTAGGTGCGCATATTACCTTACGCCGAGTATCATGGATACCTGGATCTCAAAATGGGGGTCAAGTGGGCTTGTTGGTACACACATGTAGTTATCACGAACAGTGTAGAGACGGGACACAGATAAAAAAGACCACTCAACACAAATGCCGACTTTCAACTGGGACTTCTTGCACGAGCGCAAAATATGTACGTAGAAAATACTACAGAAGTCAGCGCCTCTGGTCTGTTCTGTGTCCCGTCTCTGCGCTGTTTGAAATAACTGTGGGTACTTGTCTTCTTCGCAAAACGATCAATAATGACGTACAGTGGATATCTCGCTACTGCAGATGCAATAGGCGTTCTAGGAAAGCTTCCAATGGCAAAGGCCACCTCACACAGATGTATTATTCCTCATAGCATGGTTGAGGCTGACAAGTACTGCAGATTGTGCCATTTGGTGCATTATAATGTCGTATTTCTTTTGGCAGTTTGACGGCTACGCGTTGTAAGACATGTGGATGCATTGAAGTGTTTGGCCGTTGTGTCATTTTGTGTTTCAGTCATAATTAGTTGACACGAGGTTATTGACGGTCGCGAAATTTATGGATTTGTGCGCGAGCACGACGTCGGCAGTTTTATCTGGTAAAGAGCTGGATTTTCTTGGGCCCGTTCAGTGAAGTGATGACGTGTGAAGTGGTTGGTTGGATGTCGGCTGAGACAGCGTTTGCTGATCACTTGTGCTGCAGCACACGATTAGTCGTCGTTTTGGGTTATGTGTGCAGTAAGGTGAGCCATATAATGTGCTGTAGGGTCTTGGATTGAACAAATGTTGGAAGATTAGCGTTCGCCCCGCCGCGGTGGTCTAGTGGCTAAGGTACTCGGCTGCTGACCCGCAGGTCGCGGGTTCAAATCCCGGCTGCGGCGGCTGCATTTCCGATGGAGGCGGAAATGTTGTAGGCCCGTGTGCTCAGATTTGGGTTCACGTTAAAGAACCCCAGGTGGTCGAAATTTCCGGAGCCCTCCACTACGGCGTCTCTCATAATCATATGGTGGTTTTGGGACGTTAAACCCCACAAATCAATCAATCAAGTTTAGCGTTCATCCTGTTGCCTGCCTTTTCCTTCTTCAAGTCTACTTCTTTTCCTGCCTGCTCAAACTGAGTTGCGCTATAGCAGCACAATACGGTTCAGGTAATCACGGAGAACTGCACGTGTGCGTGCGTGCGTGCGTGCGCGCGCGCGCGTGTGTGTGTGTGTGTGTGTGTGTGTGTGTGTGTGTAAACTTTTTACATGTAAAGCACCTTCAGTGGTATCGGGTGCTCCGAATAGAGTTCGCTATTTCAGATTCGTGCCTCACAATGTGCTCACTTCCTAAGGGAAGGTGGATGAACAACAACAGGTTAACCTGGTTGGCTACCCTACGCGGGGGAGAATGAGAAAGAGAAGTATAAACATGAGAGAGAAAGAGCAGAGAGAAGAAAAAGAGACGAGAAAGGTGTCAGTAAATGGGCTGACGCGTATGCAGCGGTGGCACTATACAAAGGAGCTGTCCATCAGTGTATACGCATGCAGGCAGTTCCAACTCTCGGGTGGTCACGACAGAATAAAGCCGCGAACATCTGGCGCCAAAACTAGAGAGCGGCTTGTCTCGCTGTGCTATGTAGACGCCGTTTTCCCGACTTGACAATGGATGTTCATGAGCAAGACTTTTCAGAAATATTGATGAGTTATTATGTACTGAGATCTTTCTTTAAATGTATTTATGATGTGTAGGATAAATTTATTATGTGTATCATGTGTAGGAGATATTGGCGCTTTTATCGCTACTCCTTATCACTGAAAAGCGTATTAGGTAAAATTCCAGCCACTAAAAAAGAACTAAAGTCCCACCAAAGGATAGCGTCTGCAGGTCCATCAAACCACAGAAAACCCACCTATAAGCCTGAGCTAGTCTAATATGTGAGTTGTGAAAAAAGGCTGCTCAATAACACAGCGAAAGGAGCGAGGAATCAGAAAAGTCGCAACGCTCCGAGTGTTGTGTTGCAAGAATGTTATTTGAGCCCTTCGCGCTCTATCATTTTATCAATTTATTGCACGACACATTTTTACAGATATATAAACAGGAGAGAATCGTTATATGTGCACGCACCAACCAACCAGCCATGTCACAATCGCAACGTTCTTCAGAGTTTCACAGATGGTCGGCTAAAAAGATAACACTTGTGACAGTTACAGCACAGAAAATTTCAGTTTACGATGTATATTTACAAAGGGTAGGGGACAGCCGTTTGGGAAGTTTGAGAACATATCCGTACATATTTTCTGTTCAGTTGCTTTTAATCGCGAAAGAACACCAAAATGGGACTAAGCGCCAATGAAGGCTGTGAAAGTGGTAGCGACTGAGAGAATAAGGTGTAGCAACGTTCGCTCGCTAAGCACGCTAAGAGCGGCTTACTGGACGAACAAATCGGCATACTCCGAGCGCTACAAGGCGCACTTTCGCGCCAGTCGAGCCCACAGGCGAGCCACGGTCGGAAAGGAAAAGGTGGGCGGGAAAGGGGGGTCGAACCGGGGGCCGCTTTGAGCGTGCATAATGCAGCCGATATATCTTCGCACCTGGCGACAAGGCGCCCTTTGATGTTTTCCGACTCACGGTTTTTACGGAGCCGTCGGAGAAGGAAAGGAAACGGGGGAGAGGAGAAGAGGCGAACACGTTGCTCATGCATGCGTCTTCTGGATGCCGCCATCAACCAACCGCCTGCTGCTGCTGCTTGCATCTGACGCAGAAAGACGCAAGGGGGCACCCAGGAAACGCTCCCCTCGATGGCTCGCCTGCCGTCTAGTGGAGGAGGCTTCTCTGCTCATTCCTCGGGCATCGTTGATCTCGAAAGGCAACGGCCGCTGCTAATGGGCCTCGCCATAACACGAGCGCCCTTGTTGTTCAGCTCCCTACCCGGGCAGGAGAGGAGGTGGAGAGAAAGCGAACGCTGCACCCTACGCGAGCACCAATTGGTGCGCCGGGTAGTCCGGGACAAGTGTGGGGTGCCCCTCGCGGACATGGTGCGAAACGACCTGTGCGTGCGTGTGTGTTTGAATGCGCGTGCTTGGGTATGCGTGTGTGCCACTCACCCTCTTCTTTCCTTCCCTATTTATGTTTGTATAAGTTTCATGTGTGCGCCTGGGCGTGCCTCCGTGCAGGCTTTTGTGCTCTGTGGCACCGAACTGACCGTCGGACGCTGGTCGCGGGGGTGTCGCACCGCGGTCGCGGAGGACACTGCTTTGGACCTGGTGCAGGACGCGGAGGACACTGCTTTGTACGGTGCGACCTGTGCTTTCCACGCGAATTCATGTAACCGTTCTTTTTTTTTTCTCGCCAAGGAAGCTGCTGAAGATGGCCGCGTATTTTCTAGTCTTAAGTTTGGAAACTTGGAGAATAAGAGTAGGGTGAAGTGGGGCAAAAAGGTGTAAACGACCACGACAAGAATACGTCTCCTCTTTTCTGATAGCTACGTGCGCTTCCATATATATATGTGCGGAAAAACTCCAAGCAATGCTCCTTTGACTTTGACAGTAAAAATGACAGATTTACCGGAACTCTTTGGCTGGAAAGTTCCTGCAAAAGTGGTACTGTCACGCTCAAACGTCACTCTTGTTAGGTTGAATATGACAGTGCCCCGAAAGACGGCGCTGATTAAAAATGCGCAAATAGCAGTCAGAGGGAATGAAACATTGTAAACAAGCTAGCAGCCACACGGCTCACTAGACACATTTCGAATGCCCTAGTATTGCTTTCTTTTGTTATTTGCGTCATAAAATTGGCTTCAGTTTCTTCCACATAGTGTTCACTTCCAATGAAAATAATCGCGCTATATAGCTACTGATACCGTAAAGCACCAGTAATATTGATTCCTCTTTACGATGAATTTAGTAGAGCGACACCACCCACCAAACAGGTCCTTATCATCAGTTTGACAATATTTTCCATGGACCAATTTCTTTTTTAGTGCTAATTAAATCGGCTCCTGCAGCTCGGCTCACTGATCGCGTCATATGAATGAATGGACCTATCGAAATGATTATGCAGTGAGACAAGCACATTACGGAGTGGGAGAGAGAAATGGAGAGAAATGTTGTAATGCAAAGGTAGAGATTAGAGCCTGGTGGTTCGCTTGACATGCTACTCCAGGTGCTGGGTTACGATTATGATGTGTACTCTAACAAACACGTCGCAGCACACACAGTCAAGCACAAGAACACATGACACTGCCTACAATGTTTCTTCAAGTGTTACGGCCCGCAAGGAAATCAAAAGCACTTTCGTGGCACCTGATAATGTCCATAGGTGGTGCATTGCCATGGGCCCAGAATATGCCGTAGTTCTAAGCACTGGTATAGTTTCCGGTAGCATGTCGCATGAAAAACTACAGTTTTAAGGCTTTATTCACAGGCTCACTTTCGACGTTAGTTCAGAACAAAGACCATTGGAAGCATCGTACCCCATCGTCACCTGTGTGTAGTATTTTATAGAAAGGAACAAGTGAGGCTAGAAGAGTTCAGTGGTTCTTGGTTTGAATCGGTTGAATCCATATAAGTGGCACAGCTGTCGACACGATCACATGAGCTCGCCTTTATTCTCATATCTTGCTTCGATGCACAACGTCGTCAACCATTGGTCTCGGGCAACGAGTGACGACCGTGCTACCGTGCCACTGCATAAGTGCTCGAATAGGATTGAGCTTAGAGTACTGAAGCAACACCAATGCCATATGAAAAAGTTAAGCACTCGTTTCTTTGTTTGACGCAGCCTAAATTAAAAAAAAGAACTATCATTCTTCATTCCTGTTGGCTTTAATTGACATGAAACACGTCATTACTATGACAGCTGTCGGTTTATTATTATGGTTCCTTCAACGTACACTTCAGTTGGAGAGATGCGCCTGTGCGTTATCGCATTGCATGTACACTTAAACGCAGCTGAAGATCGAATCCACAATCTCAGCCAGCCAAAAAACACGCTACCCTATATAAACTAGCTTAAACAGTAAAAGGCTCGTCAATATTATGATGACTGCATACGGCTTCCGGATAATTCCATGACGCTCGGGACGTATAGTATACTGGCGTCCGTTTGTATAGTATAACTGGTGACGTATAGTATAACTGGCGTCCGTTCTTGCGCGCATCGACAACAGCCAAGTGTCTGTGGACACTATTCTGTCGAGTGACATTGCAACAGAAGGCGACAAAAGCTCTGTCTAAAAATTCCTACGCCACACGGACTTGAACAAGCGGCTGTAACAGCAAGGTCACACACCACGAAAGACAAGACTGGACTATGACTGTGTGTGCGCGCGTGTGCTGCCGAATGTGATGTGTTTATCTCACTACGAACGCTTACATATTTAAGTGTGCCTGTTTAAAGGGCCCCAGAAAAAGGAGAAAAACTAGGAGAGAGCATCACGTGAAAATCTTGAACCTAAATCATGAAAAAATTAAATAAAAAAAATGGGCCCTGGTTACGTGGTTAGCAAGTACTACTATTGGCCAACTAACTGCGATTGCGTCGGTTGCAAATACTAAGAGGGTAAGGTAGGAGGGATAATTCTACCCAGGAGGCACCACGCACTGGCCGGGCCATAAGCCGGGAGGGATGGCGTCAAAGGAGGTTGGCCTAATCAGAATACACAACGCTTAATGAAAACAACACATACGAGGCGAGAACAAGGACGTTGGGGTTAGCTACTCGAGGCTATATAGCGGAACCACGTAGCATTCCCTCCTGTTTTTTTTTTCCTTTCCCAGCGCAGACTATTTCCCGTCCTCGTCATCTTTCAGTGCCCTTTTCCCGCAGGTGAACTGTAATGGACCTGTCTGAGCCTGGTATTCCTGCCTACACCCTGATGGCTTCGCTGTCCTCTGATCTATTGCAGGAGTCAACTCGGGAACAGCAGCTGCAGCTGCATTCGTGGTGAAATTCATGGCCATTTTCTGCCAGGCGTCAATTATCGCCCGGTTCAGAAGAGGGCTCTGCCGTGGAAGAATAGGCAGATGTAGACAAAAGCAACATAAAGGAAAGAACGGAAAGGCACCGTGATTACGGACAGGTGCTACACGCGGCGCGAGAGGTTCACACGGCTGCTTCCGCGAAAAGAGAGCGCTCGGAGAGAGCACTTATACGACGGGCAGGCCGCAGTCCTTCACGACATCCTTTATTCGCCCGCTTACACTTCTGTTTGCCCCTCCATTTCGCGGGCCGTAACGGTCCGCCGGGCCAGCTGCACGCAATTACGGCTGATCATATAAACAGGGGGCGCACTAAAATCTCCGACCGCGTGAAACTGAGCTGACGACAGCCTCTGTGCGCTGCGTATAAATGTGGCAGCCTCAAATTGGTGTCGGCAGGGTGAAGAAACAAAAGCTAACGGCACGGCTTAGCGTATTTATTTATTTATTTATTTATTGATTTATTTATTTATTATTTTTTGCATGTAATCGACCATGAGAACGGAACACTACATCTGCAAAGGCTGTGGCCGTCGAAGGCGAAGCTTCCTTCAAAGAAGATGTGCCGCTTGCTCTAATGGCAAGTATAACTGGCGTCCGTTCTTGCGCGCATCGACAACAGCCAAATGTCTGTGTACACGATTCTGTCAAGTGCCCGAGAGAAGACATTGCAACAGAAGGCGACAAAAGCTCTGTTTAGAAATTCCTACGCTACACGGACTTGAACAAGCGCGCCTGTAACAGCAATGTCACACACCACGAAAGACAAGACTGTACAATGACTGAGTGTGCGCGCGCGTGTGCTGCCGAATGTGATGTGTTTATCTCTTTTCCCTCTCTGCTCTCTATCTTTCATCTCCCCCATCCCCCCCCCCATGCGCAGGGTAGCAAACCGGCTGCCTATAGGCTGGTTAACCTTCCTGCCGTTCTTTTCCTCCTATTTTACTTCCTTCCTTTTTCCATGTAGAGAGATGACGGCAAACAGAGCTATACTTTTATAAGCTTCTGTCAAATTAGTCTTCGGCGGCAACAAAGAAATTTCAACTGTACCGTAAGCGATATTTCGCTAAACTGAAAAAGAAAAAAAGCCTGACAGGGTCTATTATGCATTCGCCTAAGACTAATCGAAGGCCAAAGCCAACTTCGTCCTGTACCAAAGCCACCGTATGATTATGAAGCACGCCGTGATAGAGGGATCCAGATATTCCGGTCCCCTGTAGTGCTTTACCATGCATCTTAATCCTTTGTCAAGGACTGACGCTGCAAATCAACTTCGTCACCTGGCACGTAGTCTGAGTCTGCGGGAGTGGAACACCCCAAGCATAAGACATACGAGACTATACCAAATAAACCCTCGACTGGAACTTCGACCTCCATCCGGACTTCGCTGACGTGAAGCTTCACTTTTTTGTCGCCTTTGTTTGGGCGTTGCCTTCACAAAAGCATATAGAACCCTCATCGGATTGACCGACAATGCGGAATGCGACGTCTGCTGCACCAAAAAAGACATCGACCATCTGATATGCCATTGCCCTTGATTTGCCTCTGAAAGACAGAAGCTTTCGGACGCATTGCGACAATTGGACGATCGGCCACTCTCTGTGCAGATGCTACTGGAACACCGTCATCGCCTTTCGTCGGCTCAAAAAGCAGTCAAAGCTGTCTTATGCTTTTTGAGGACTACAGGCCTATGTGACCACCTTTAACTTTTGTGTAGTGCCACCGCTGCATACGCGCCAGCCGATTGACTGACAATCCTCCTTTTTTTCCCTCTCTCTCTATCTCTCTTTCTCTTCTCTTCCCCCCACCCTCTCATCTTTATGCCCCCTTCCTATTCCCCCAGCGTAGGGTAGCAAACCGGGCATGTGCCTGGTTAACCTCCCTGTCTTCCCTCTTGTTGTTTACCCCCCGCCCCCCTTAATCCAGCTGCACGGGCACCTAATATTTTCGCCTCCATCGATAGCGTGACCACCATAGCTGCCTTTGTCCGCCGGAGTGTACGCCAACGTATTGAGCCTCGAAGACTTGAGCTGTGACAACGTGACCGAACGCCGCGCTCGCAGTGTTTGATTTCACGGCGGTTCCTGCGTTGCACCGAGTGCAACATTTGATCAAAGCGCTTGCGCCCGAATGTTAACAGAAAGCGGACCCGCGCTCTATATTAAGCCGACGCGGCGGCCCTGCGGCATTAGAGAGAGCGGAAGTATTCCAATTGTGGCCTGTTTGCACTCTTGGCGATGGAGCTAAGAGGTAACGGCAGAGGAGGAAGAGAGAGCACTAGTCGCCGTCATCCACTTGAGGAGCGCGGTCGGGAACTCTTAAGTGGTCGCGCTGAGAACAGGCGCCGACAGAGAGTCTAGCAGCGCGTATAAATATGTACACACACGCACGCATTGTGCGTGTGTGTTTCTTTTCTCTGTCGACAGAGCACTTCGCGCCGTGGCCGATAACATCGCTTTTTGTATACGCAGTGCGTCGACATCGTTGAGAATCATGCGCGCGTTCTTATTAAACGCCGACTGTATGCTGCTTACTTTAAATGTTCTTAAATGTTCTTTAAATGTTCTTTAAATATCCGTTTGAGCAGCTTTGTAGTCGGGTCCTTTGGCCACATTTGCCATTTCGCGCCATGCACCATGTTGTCACGTTCCGAGCACGATCGTATAGGCCTATTGCATTACTATAAACAGGGGTAGGTGTCGTCGACTTACTGAGGCGCTTGTACGAGTTTTGAAGTTTGAAGTTTGAAGTTTATTTTATTTTTTTTCTGATACAGAAAGAGGAGTAAGACCTAAAGACCGTATTGCCTGACAGAGGCTCCTACTTCCATGCGCATTCGGCATGCGTGTACATGTTTGCATGCTATCCGAGTATACAAACAATAGAACAACCAGCAAAATCAAAACATTCATGTACATAATTGTCACTGCAAATAAAACATTACAGGTAGACATCATACATGAAAACTCTTTATGGACACAAACTCTTCATGAAAACAAACAAAGTCGCGGCCTGTATAGGCTGCGCCCAGCCCAAAGCTTGCCACCACCCTCTATGGTCACGTGAAAACTGGCTCTCCGACACCCTGTGATCGGAGGCAGCTTCGCAGCTGCTGTGCCAGTTGTACAGTTGCCATGCAGTGAGTCTACAGTTCGTGTTTTCCGCGCACATGGACCCTTCTTCACTTTCAATGGACCATTTGTATGTGGAGGTGGTTTTTTTTTGTGCAATTTATGTAGCTCATACAATTCTGTCGGCGCGTACATATACAAAAAAAAAAACGGAAATGCATATCCATATAAAACTGGCTGTAGAAAGTCATCATAGGTTAATATAACAAGTCTTGAACAGTTACTGCACATGGTACTGCTCAGTAAGCAAGATAGGTCACCGTCGACATCGCGGTCCATCTCGTATTTGAATTCAGAATAAAATATCAGTTCACCCCACCAGTAACGAGCTTCCGGGAAGTACATGCATGTACGCCTTTTTACTTATACAATTGGCGAATTTGCCTTTTTTTTATCACTCAATTGATGCGGGAACATCGACGATGAGGGAGATTTTGCTGCATTAATAAATGCTCTACTTCGTTAATTGACCACAAGCCTGTAGCCAAAAATTTTCTTCGGGGGTTAAGAAGCTAATAGTTGAAGCCCTTGAAAAACTCTGATTTTCATTATTATCGGCGAAACACCCTGCTTTATACGAATTTCATATGGAGGAGCAGGGCCACCCTTCTAGCCCCTCCTCCCTCTCTACTGGCTACGGCCTGCTTGACCGTGCGATTGCTCCATATACGTCTAACTTGAAGATATATCAGTGCACCCATATTCACAATATATTCAAGAAAAGTCATTTACAGAAAAGAACAGTAAAGAAAATATGGTGAAATATCTTTTGCCACCAATTAGAATATGCATTATTGACTTTTTAAAGACATTAGCTACTAAATGAACTCCCCGCTTTATAGAAAAAAACATTTTTTTTGCAGTGTATGCATTACGTTTCCCGCGCGTAAGAAAAATTAGAGGTGTGATACTCGACGAATGTGATTGATGCCACCTTGGGCAACGCAGCATTGCAATGTTACAGAATATATAAATCGTCAGGCAGACAGAAATGAGTCTGTCTCGTCTCGAAAACCGAGCTTTTAGTTGGCAACATACGAAAGGCCCCGAAACAGATCACTCAAACGAAACAAGTCACTTTCTACTTCAACAAACCACTGGTACACTGCACGTTCTTTGCTTCCCAGAGCTTTTATTATTTTTTTTTTGACAACATGCACCGAACCGAAAAACAGTTCACGGTCGTTTAAGCGAGCAGTTAGCGCGGTATACTTAAAGATGACCACCACCGCCGAAGCACGGCAGCTTTATTTCAGCGTATTGTTTTCTATTTCTATTCGAGTGTTTCGTGCACTGGTATGTATTCATTATTTCTTTTTCTTTCGCGCTTTCTTCAAGTACCCCGGGGCACCAACGCGTGACACGGTAGGAGGGTAAAAGAGAGCTCTCTGGAGCGCGTTTCATTAATCTTCGTCCAAGACGACCCAGCGGTCGTCCGAGGAAACGAAGCGCGCGCTTTTGGAAATAAGCAGCGCGGGATAAAAAGCGGAAAAGTGAGGCTTCGCGAGAGGCTTGAAAGAAGGGACGTCAAGGAAGAACAAGAGCGGCGGTATCCTCTGTGCACACGCGAAACACCCGCCCGGGACAACACCAGACACCGGCCGTCATGCTTGACCGTTTTTCTCCCAACCTCGAGGCGGCATTCTTGCGCATCGAAGCCCCCTGCCTCCTCTTCCTAAGCTTCTGCTTTTCAAGTGCGTTTTGAGCCCCTCCGACACCTCCACAGCTCATTGCTTTCTCAAGGAAAGTGACCGCTGACTGTACGTAGCAACCGACAGACGAAGAGTAATTGCTCTGGAGCATGAGAAGAAGTGAACAAGGCCAAAGTAAAAACCCAACCAAGTAGGTAGAAGAAGTAGAATGAAAAGGAAACGAGGAGATGGATGAAGGGCTCTGCATTTGAGGCACTTGTGTTACGGCTCCGTGGTAACATTCATGCGGGTAGCTGCAGCGTTGACGAACGAGTTGCAGATTGTACGCCGTCCTGCATATAGCTGGTTTTCGAAACAGCGGGGCCGTTTATGTCAGTCGCTAGTTGTAACCCGTCCCCATAAAATGATCATCATTATCAAATGGCACATCCTATATTTGTTCTGTCCTTCATGGTTTACAGAACACGTCTGCCAATTTGTACGGTGCACGATTACGATAACTTTGGGGTGGTAGAAGGAGTACAGAGTGAGAAAGAAAGATAAGAGAAAGAGAAAAATAGAAAGAGAGAAATTACTGCCAAGAAATGTATTCTTCACAAAGTGGCATTCGAACCCGCATGCCCACGATGTGAACACGAGCTTCGTATACCACTCGAATGTCGAGGCACGCCAAGCAGAGCATAACACACTTTTGCTTAATATAGTATAGCGAGATGGTTGGAAGTGAGTGAGGGGGAGTGTAAGAGATGGAAGGGTGAAGAGAAGAGAATGCATTGAAGACAGTGTCACATATCGCAGATAGAAGTACAGAGAAAGAAAGAGAAGAAGGCATAAAGAGAAAGACGAAAAAATGAGAGCGAGAGAAAAAGTGATAGAAAGGAAGAGGAAGCGAAAAATAGAGATGGACATAAGGAAATGAGAGAAAGACAGAAAGAGAAGAAGAATAAGTCTATAAGCCATGACATATTTCGTGATGCGTTGCTGATAACAAGAGCGTGATTCTCAGCCACAGCGGCAGCACTTCGTTGAAGCAATACCATTGCTCGGCAAACTCACTCAAAGTCGACTAACCAGCCTCAGATCAAGCTATGAGTCGGAGTGTGAATGAGCCCGGGTGAGTAGCCTAATATTTTGGTGAGCTTGAGCCCAGGTGACAAACAAAATTTTAGTGAGTCGGAGCCAGGGTGCGTCCAAAGCTCAAAATATATTTATTCAATGAGCTCAGAGGAGCTGTACACCTTTTTGCCGGTCTATGGGTACATATAGATACATATAGGTGTATGTTAGAGAACCCAGAGTGGTCGATACCAATCCGGAATCCCAAATCCCGGCGTGCATCATTCATCGAACCTCTGAGTTCCATTAAACTGATAAACACTGCGTCAACACGAAGAATACGTTCAACACATTCGGTAGTCTCGAGAAGTTGTCCACTTCACGTAATAGTGACCGTAGCAAGGTATCGAGTGCAGCGCATGCGTAGACTTACGGTCGTGGTTCCTCAACAACGAAAGTATGGTTTAGGGCGATTCGTATCCTTCGTGTCTCTGTGCCATAGTTCTGTTGTCGCGCTATAACTATGGTCATGCCATACCAACTAGCCCAAGCTGCCACACTTCTATGGTCTAGGAACGACAACCCAAGACCGCAAGAGAGGATAAATGTGCGCGGACAGCGGGAGACAAAGAGAGGGCGAGGGCGGAAAGAGAAGGGGAGTGAAAGAGGTGTTGCGGTGGGTACCGTAGGCGGGAAAAAAAAAAGAGTGCGAGGTAAAGGAAAGCGGCGTAGAATAATGAACGGCACCGCGGAACACATGTTCTCACGGGAGGCGAAAAGCCGGCTGGCCTCCCACTCTGCTCGCCGTGCACCCTAGCACGCGCACCCTGACGCATTCGGTCAAACGAGGCGGAAAGAGGGCATTTAGTCACGGTTAAGCTGGCCCCGTGATGCGGCCGCGTTAATTGAAAACCCTCCCTTTTTTTCTTGCGAGGTGTGTTCCTCCGACTCGCTCAAGGCCCTAATGCACCTGTTTAATTGATGCCAGCCACTTGCGCTCCTTGGCACTTTCTACGCTCCGTCGTTTTACCTTAAAGGTATATACTTGAAGCGACGCAGTAATCGATTTGTTTGTTCGTTTTATTTTTCGTATTCGCTAAAAGGGACCGACGACTGGCCCGAACACGTGATTAGATCACCAGTGGAAATGAAAAAAAGCCGTGAATTATAGGGACAGATTCAAGCATTCTGATCGCGATGTGAGTACGATTTATAGAATCAAATCGCCGTTCCAACTGCCAAGTCATGAAAAACCCACAGCCTGTTAGGCTGTGGGTTTTTCATGACTCCACATTCCAGTTCCACACTCCACATTCCGACTCCACATTCCGACTCCACATTCCGACTCCACATTCTGACTCCACATTCCGACTCCACATTCCAGTTCAAGGCGTAAGAGACTTGAAACTGGAATGTGGAGTCGTTCATTTTTGTGTACGTGGGCTGATGTTTCCGTGTTCACCATAACTAGAGCTCAGAATTAGAGTACGTATATTATTATCCAAGTCTTCTCCATTCTGTGCTGCGTACGAGGGAAAACGATTTTGCACGTAAAGAAGCGGCGCTGCCATCGCAGCAACTAGTGGAACATGTCGAGCCGCAACACACGCTTGCCGAGGGCACGTATGCGTGCGCAGTAATACACTCTGACGGACACGCTTTCCGATTACTTAAAGAAGACAAACAGCGCACGCACGCACACAGAAGAAATAGTGCAGCTTGCGATAAACCACGCAAGCATCCTAAACCGCCTCTGAAAATGTCAAGAACGATCGCGTTACTCTCCCCCGGCGTTTACCGTCCTTGCGGCACAATTCGTGACGTCACCAGTTCGTTCACGAGACGTCATGATGACATGAGATCTTGATTGGTCGATATGCGAGATGTATCTGTCTTGAATGGCCGCTTGGCCTGCTTTACCATGCACTCTCTGCCTTGTCTCGCACGACTCTCGTGCACGATAAAGTGACTTCATTGCGTCTTCTGCGTTTGCAACTGCGCAAGCGGAGATAGCAGCGTGTAGTGAAAAGCATGAAATACTCACTGGGTCAACGCTTAGTGCTGACGTTACACGTGTTTTATGATGTAATAAGTGGCGAGCAGATGATAGAGCTTTTAGGAAGGGCAGTGAAGGCAAGAAAGAAGGAGGAAAGGAAGAACAACGACTGATAAGGAAGAGAGGTTAACCAGGCACATGCCCAGTTTGGTACTCTACGCTGGGGGAATGGAAAAGATGATTATAAAGATAAAAGAGAGAGGAAAGAGAAGATAAAAAGACAAATTGTCACCTAATGGGCTTACGTGTATGCAGCGGTGGCACTTCTCAAAAGTTAAATGCGTTCACTTAGGCCCATATTCTTCAGAAAGCGCAAGAGGGCTTTGACTGCCTTTTGAACAGACGAAAAACGAAGATGGTGCTCCAGCTGCATCTGCACAGAGAGTGGCCAATGTCTTCCACATGTCTTAACGAGTCAGAAAGTTTTTGTCTCTCTGAGGCAAATCGAGGGCAACGGCATATCTGATGGTCGACGTCTTCTTCGATGCCGTAGACCTGGCATTCCGCCCTGTTGGTCACCCCAAAGAGGGTTGTTTATGCTTTTGTGAAGGCAACCCCCAACCAAAGCCAACAAAGAAGCGAAGCTTCATGTCGAAGAAGTCCGGATGGAGGTCGAAGTTCCAGTCCAGGGTTTATTTGGTGGATTATTGTATGTCTTATGCTTGGAATGTTCCGCTTCAGCAGACACAGACTACATGCCAGGTGACGAAGTTGCCTTGTAGCGTCTGTCCTTGACAGAGGAATGGTAAAGGTGTGCTGTTCTTGGTGGTATCTGCAAGCCACGATTTCTGCGGAATCGCTGCCACTGATCCCACAATGACCAGGCAGCCACTGAAAATTAACCTCATGGCCTGTTTCCGTGACGTGGTGAAGAAGTTTGACAATTTCGTACGGTAGCTGTTTCTTGGCAACCTCGTGTAAGAACTGACTGCATGTTCTGTAAGGCCAGTTTTGAGTCGAAAAATACAGCCCATTTACTCTGTCTCTGGGATGCGTGATGTACTCTAGGGTAACACGCAGAGCCGCAAGTTTTGCCGCCGTACGCGTAGTGACGTGTCACAGCTTGATTTGCGGGGTTATTCTTCTAGCTGATATCACCACCGCACCACCAGAATTAGACGCTGTGGTTGAACTATCAGTGTTCATGTGCACGTGGTTACTGCAAATCTCGTGCAAAAGGAGCTGGCTCAATTGTTTTAGGGCTTACGAAGGTAAATTTGATTTCTTTTGCACTCCTGACATTGTAAAGCGTACTTGTGAAAGGGTCAGGCACCACGGAGGATACTCCGCAAATGTATAACCTGACGTAAACGATGCACGATGTACTAAATGTTGTACGGGGCCTCAGTAGCGAGGCTCGCCAGTGGAAAGTGTGCAGTCGTGGCGTTCACCAGAAAGCCAATGTCTGCTTACGGCGTAATAATGAACTGGCAATTGGTGTCACTCAGCTGGAGTCACAGGTTCTTGGAAGTCATAAACAACCGAGACATATCTTGAACCCACACGTAAAGTGTATGTGAAAAAGCGGATGACTTACATTTGTTCAGGCTTGTTCACGTTCCTTGCTCGGAAAAACTTGGGGTGTGTCCGTCGAGTCTACGTTGCAGCTGTACAAGGTATAATTTATTGGATTCCTGCGGTATAGCCTACCTGTAATATCTAATACGTGCAAAACTAATGATTTGTGGGGTTTAACGTCCCAAAACCACCATATGATTATGAGAGACGCCGTAGTGGAGGGCTACGGAAATTTTGACCACCTGGGGTTCTTTAACGTGCACCCAAATCTGAGTACACGGGCCTACAACATTTCCGCCTCCATCGGAAATGCAGCCGCCGCAGCCGGGATTTGAACCCGCGACCTGCGGGTCAGCAGCCAAGTGCGTGCAAAACTAAGCTGCGCGCACAGCAAAACAGTGAAGCCCAGGATCTTAGAATATGCATTGGTTTACCCCTCTGTACATCGAAGGCTGAAACCGTTGCCATTACGCAGCACTATATACTCGATCATGACTCGCATCACCATTGAAACGATGCTTACTTACCTCAGGCAATATGCTATAGGAAGGAGAACAAAACTACCGTTTTTCCCTTGAACTCAGTGTGGTTTTGGGGTCCTCTAAAGCAGCGAGGCTGGACAATTCTGAAGAGTGATCTGGTCGCATATAAGTAGTTTCTCCTTAGCTAGGTGATGCATGTTGTTTGTATAGTTAGCGGATATGTTGTTGCTAGGCTTCAACTATATGTTTTAGGCTGTTTCTACGTTGTTTCTGAACGCAGATTAAACCTATGGCAGTCACAGACACGACACGGGCATGTAGTCGTTGGCATGCCTGCCATCACTCCGGGTTCTCCTCGGCTGCCGTTGTTTCTACTGTTATCATCTCGTTGTATACGTGCTCGGAGTCTTCGGCTCACCGCTGTCGCTTCGCGGCCATTTGCAGGGCTAACTGTTGTCTTATATTGCAATAGCAATTATACGAACACTCTCGGCTGATTCTTGCCATCGGCGTTTGTCTCCGCGGCGATCGCATCATTTCACGCTGGTGGCGTTTCGAAGAGGGCGAAATGCGAATGACGCTCATGTAAATTACTCAGTGCACGCTCAAGGAAGGACACCCTGCGACTGAAATTATTACCGACTTCCCCAATACAGGGTGCTTCATAATGATATCATGGTTCCCGCGCTCAAAACCCTGGCGAACATTTTTATAGTTAGCACCGCAGAGCGCGAATTTCGAAGGAATTGTAACGGAATGGAGAGTGAAGAAAATCTATATTTTCATAGTATTCACCCGTAACATCTGTAAAACGCGGAACAGAGCATTCACAGCATGCGAGCTTGTTCGTGCTTTCTTAGGGCTCGACAACATATTATTTCTTTCTCGTCTTCGTGGCATTTTCCAGATAGCCACGAACTTTGTGTTGTAACTCGTGAGTGGTTTTTTTTATACTTGCTCTACTTCCAAAGCACACTATACGCTAATGACAATACGTAATACACCGGCAGTGCATCGTCTTGAAATGACCAAAATTGTGCGCCCTTCAGAATGTGCGCTGTGGTTCGTACTTGAGGCTAGCCGGTGAACGGCCAGTCTCCTGTCTGATTCGCCAATATTTATGAATCCCACACGCATGCGCGTTGCGTAATCCACGTCACGGGAACACGCCACGGGAACGCTCTAGCATGGAACTTTACGGGACAACCTGACGTGTACTTGGTATCTCATGCATAGGTTGCGTCATTGTCGTCCATGAGTGAGGTATGTATGTATGCAGAAGCAGCGGTTGGCGGCGGCGCTGGCCTACACCTCTTCGGGTAAAGGAAAAGGAACATGTGGGGGGTGGCAATGCAGCAGGATGTTTTTCTGCGAGCGATTGCATCGGACGCGCCGCTGCCGTCGATGAAGTACACCCCCCCTCTCTTTTTTTTTTTACTTCGAGTATAGTTGGGAGGCTCCTTGCTCGCCTCGCCGCCAGGCCTCCCTGGTCGATGCCTATCGCGCCTCGGCGGACGATTTAGACTGGCCGAAACCTGTTTCGAGGCGCGAAGAGGTCAAGCCGACCATGGAGGGAGAAAGGAAGACGATGGGGAGGCCCCTCGAATGGGGCAGCAGCGGAGAAGTTCTGATAAAGGTGAGGGAGGGGAAGGTGTCGGATGTTATACACGGCTCGTTGTACTGCGCACGGAAGGCTGCAACACGCACGGCCGATGTGATGGCGGTGGGAGGCGAGGGTCCGGGAAAGGGTGGGCACACCGTCCGCCGGCTATCCATCCGGCCGAAGCGCTGGACGGCGGTCAAGAAAAGAGGAAACCCGGCTGGTGCGATGAGCGCAGCCGCGCGAGCTTTGCTCGCTGCGAAAAGGCGTCAACGCCGATGTTGTGGCTGTGAAGAACAAGGCATCCTTTATCTCTCGTACGCTCCCTCCCACATCTCTCTTTTTCTGCTTGATTCTTGGTACGTGTTGCGCCCTCTCTCGGGCTATATAAACAGAACGCCGTCCCTTTCCCGCGACGCCTCACGGCACGCTTGTTGCGCTTCTTAACAGGCGGCGCTTCTGCGGTGAGTTCCGAAGACACGAACGGTGTCCGCCCACCTTGCGCGGCCGTCCGTATCAAACCTGCCGTCCCGAACCGATTCGGAACGGCCCTGGATGCGGCTTTGTGATTAGAAAGATGCGCTGCGTGGCGCCAGATCCTGACCGTCCAGCAAGGAGCATGGCCCTGTAAAGTTTCCATCGGCAGAGGCGTTATCCACTTGCGTAATTGCGAGCGTAATCTCGCGTGCCGCAGAGGAGGTCGAATTGAGCACCCCCTGGCATTTTTTTCCTAATCTTTTACTATTTATTCATGGTGCGGACCTGCTGTCCGATAATTGCAACATGTGCCGATATTAACGGCTTGCCAACAGGCGCGGACACCTTGTAAGTATAGCAGCGGCCTTTCGAAGAAAGCTAGCGTACCACACTTGCGCAAGCACGCACAATCACACACGCGCACACACGCGCGCACACACGCACATGCATTCGTGTAGTGTGTTACTGGAAGTTAGCACCCGTGTTGCACGGTACTACAACGAATAAATGTAGAATTAAACAAAAGTCACCGTGCACGACAACGGCACTGAGTTCTATTAGACGCCAGAACGGCTGAAATGCGCTGAACTCGACGTCGTTTCACAACAAAGCCTGTTATCTGATCGAGTGGTATCTGTTTGGTACGAATCGGTCCAAACATTGTTTTGTAACCACTATTTAAGGCACCTTCTGTAATGATGCGAGAAGTGATTTCGACAGGAAGTGCTGGATAGAGGCTGACTCCTAGCTGAAGAAACTAGTAACCACTCGATGCACGTGCACAGCGGCAGTTTCTGCGTGCGTATGTAGCTGCCTTTCACGAACATCCACTGAGACAGCTCGGTCGATCAGTTTTACTGTCCGATATGCACGCATCAGAGCGAGGAATCTAGCCTGTGATCTCACGCTCAGCTGCCGGACGCGGCAATGTTAGTGATTCTCTAAAGCCAGCCAGCACCTCCTAACTTCCCCGTCCTTCCATGCACACTACACAATACAGGCGTCGTTGAACGACGACTGTATTTTGCAAGAACAGAATTAGTCAAACGAGTAGCATTTAATTTAAGTTCATTTAAATAATACTTGACAGAGCAGAGGGCATGGGAAGAAAAAGAGAATCAGAACTTGACTGGGCTTCCTAGCATGTTACAGTCCAGCGCCGTGCGATCGCAGTATAAAGCCATTTCGGGCAAAATAATATATAATAACGAAAAAATTCACTGCATGCAGAGCCGTCAGCATTTGAAACAATTAATCCCCGGGATTACTTCATGAAGGTCACTTTACGTTTGAAAATGCAGATATCCGCTTCACGATTTACCTACAGCTGCAGCAATGGTCGAAGAACATTCAACCCAGAAAATTTCCTGCTCTAGAATCTAGTCGGCTTTCGTTATGAAAACGATACAGCCGCCTCAGTGACCGATCCTATCACTCTCATTACACCGTGCAGTGTTCCCTTTTTCCAGAAGACAAATTGAGTACGAACTAGAACACAAAGAATGAAGGATGAATGAGTGCTGTTTGTGCTCTGCTCGTCCCGTCCACTTTCTTGGTTCGTTTTTTCTTCATAGTTTACGCTCGCTTTCTTTTCCAATGAATGTGCCCCAAGTAGCTCAGGTACACCTACATACATTTCACTCGTTGGCCTTCTCTATTTTTTTTTCGGCCACGGTAGTTTCACTTGAATAGGGGTGAAATTAAAAGACCAGTGTTGTTACATTTAGGTGTATGTTGAATAACCTGCAGGAGTGTGTGCAAGAAGTTTTGAATGGACGAGTTGATACGGGTTTATGCTCTAGTAAACTGCGCAGCGTAAGGGACACAAAGAAAGATTGAAAAGAGACAGACGAGCGCCGACTCGCAACTGATTTATTGAAACGCTAATCGATCGTATATATGGTGTCCGTCAAGGACAACCTGTTACAAGGACACTTTATCAGCATACCTAACAAACAAAACAGAAATAATGAATTTAATCAGGTGCACGTAGAAGGCCACGAAAGTGAACAGTGGGATGTAGAACGCCCATACATTTCTTTCTTTCTCCTAATATAGAAAGCCTCTATTAATATGCGGCCCATGTTTCTGCTTTCCATGAAAATGACGGCGTTGCGCACTTTGACCAAGCCACCTTGCAATGTGATTACGTCATGAGGACAATAATGTGACGACACCGATGACGTCACGTAATGCTATTTTAGAGTTCGTTTAACGTGGGTTGTTGGATTTCGCCCAGTGTTATGGGGCGTCTTGTTCCTTCTCTCTCTCTCTCTCACTGCTTCATTATCTTTCTACCTTCTCCTCACCTATGCCCCGTCGTAGTTAAAGGGACACTAAAGGCAACTATTAGGTATGTTGATTGCTGAAATAGCAGTCCAGAAACATCGTAGTGCAACTTTTGGGCCAAGAAAGCGCTTACTTTGAAATAAAATTACATTTTAGTGGTCCGCATCATGTTAGCACAGTTCAAATTACCCGTCTCAAGTGAAGTCTTTCACGTCACTGTTGCCGTGCACATCGTTGCCCGGCTTTACTGCGCGGCAGCCGACGCTAGCAGACGCAGAGTGAAAGTAGCAAGAGTCATAGCAGCAACAACAGCCGTTGCACAATTTTCTGCCATGGCCTCCGAGATGGCAAGCGTGCTTGGTTCAACTTGGCTCCGCTAGATGGCACGACCTGTTCAGTTTAACCAGGCGAAAATAGAACTCTTTAACCGCTCGCGCCATTCCTCACTGTAACGTCCGGCGGTTCTTTTTCCCATGAATGAAACAGAAACAAACAAGCAGTATTTTATTACGTCTCTTGGCGCATAGAAGGTTCTTTATTTAGTGCAGCTAGTTTGATTACTAGTGACTAATTGTAGGGGGTAAGTCTGACGTCATCGTTATTTTGCGAATATCGTATACCCATGGCGCATCTGTTCTCGTGCATTTACGTTAATTGGTCGGGAAGTAGGGCACTACTGTTGTTAATATTGTCATTTCAGAGGTTGTCATATATTGATCTTTCACATTTACATAAATTGTTATTTGATTTTAGTGTACCCTCAAGTACACATAGCGAAAGCAGACTAAGAATGCGAGCGAAAACGCAAAGACAAGCACCGACCTCCAACTATACTTCATCTCCCCCGCAGTGGTGTATCCGTTGGGTGACTACTGATGCTAAGGTCGTGGGTTCGATACCGGTAGAGGCAGTCGCATTTTGACGGAGGCAAAGTGTTGGAAGCCCGTGTACTGTGTAAATGTCAGAGCCCGTTAGAGAACACCACTGATGGTCGAGATTTCCGGAACCCTCCTCCACTAAGGCGTCTCTCATAAACATACTGCAGTTTGGGGAACGTTAAACCCTAGATATTTATTTATTACCTAAACTTCATTTTCATAAGCGGGCGTGATGCACAAATGCAACTCCGTAAGCACGCTTGCAAAGGCAGAATGAGCATCCCTACTTAGAAAGAAGAGCAAGTGTCTTATGGAATCGGCGATTACAATAGACTTTTGTGGCGAGTTGGTAATACGTGATGAAAAAAAAAACGTGAGAACACGTCAGGCATGACGAAGAAAGCTACAGGACAAGCAAAATACGCTTATCCCGCAGTGATTTCTTTGTCTTGTCTGACGTGTTCTCGGGCTTTTTTTTTTTTTTTTTCATCACCAGAATTACCAACTTGCTCAAAATTCTATTCTAATAGCTGATTCTCAAAGAAACACTTTTTTTAGCGCTTATAATCTCTTGTATTGCTCCTGGCATATTAGAGCCATTTTTTTTTGTCTTGGCAAGAAAGAATATGCTTACCTAAGCGCTTGCGATTCCTTCGATGTACATGTATTCACCGAAAATTGTTGCGGTTTATTTGTTAGTCAGCGCTTGTTTCCGCAGTTTCTTTCCGCCCGACAGCGCTATCGCACAGTGGGCTTTACCGCGCATGAAATACCAAATAGTCCCGGTCATGCATGCACCATGCTTCACTATAGCGAAGTTTCTCTTATGGTTACCCCCCCTCTCTTTCTCTCTATTATAATGTTAAATCACACGTATCAGTAAAACCTATCGAGCCGCAAGTGATGCATGTAGCGAACGAACCTGCCCGTGAATTCGCAGGCTTTCACGGCGCACCACAGCGAAAAAGTGTCCAATGACCGTAAACGCATTGGAGGAAGCCGAAGGGAAACGCTCGGCCACGATAGGGATTTTCAAAGGCCTCCACATTGAAGCCAAACCCCGGTCGTATACAGCGGGAGGGCGACTTTCAACGGGCGATCCACGCGTAACTAATCGCAGTTTCGGACGCGATTTCGCTCAAACGACGATGATTAATGACGTCGCGCTCCCATGGAACGCCGCAGTTTTGCTGCGCCGCGTCGCAGGATGCTCGCATCGCGTCGGCTTTCATGGTTTTCACCTATCGAGCGTTGCGGTTTGAACGGGACGCGCGTGTGGCGACAAGAGTGATTGCACCCTACGCGGTGTAAACGTCGCCTCGCAATTAGTCTCGGAGCGTAAATTGCACGCCGAGGGCACACGCGTTTGCGAGATAGGCGCTTCATTATTTTCATTGAAAAACCTGGTAAGGCCATTATTTTTCTGAAGCGGCAGGTACCATCAAAAATAAGTAACTCAATAAAAGGCCGGTCGCTGTTACTTTGCTAGACCGAGAATGACTGCCGCATGAGGTAGTCGTAATCAAGTTTGCGTCTAATGAGCAAACGACCGTAAATATTGCATTTATAAGCAGCGCGTTTTGCGGGCATTAGAGATGTTGCCGACACTGGACTAATAAAACAGTGTTATTACGTACCGCCCTCAAAAAAAAAAAAAGAAATCTGGTTGAGTCAAGGCGATACATGGTTAGGCAAATACCGGATGGCCGAAAATATACCATGGATGCAGTTCTGTATATGTATCATAGAATCCGTGGTTCGCGGCTAGCTTATTGATCTGCAATTAATTGAACCGAATATGATTGATCTCCACGCAGCTGAAGCTAGTTAACTAATGCGAAATGTCTCCATCACCGAGAAATACGACGATATCTGCGTTGTGGTGGAAGCCAAAAGCGGACGAGTTGTAAGTTATTCTCTCTTGAGCAGCGTATACAACAGACGTTATACGGGAAGTAAACTGGACAAGTGCTGATCTAACAACCAAACACACAGAACACGCAGACGTGCCTATGGGCGATGTGAGAACGCAACGTGCTTTTCAGATAGCAAAAGCGATGGCTGACTTGTGCAGTTGACTTCCTTCGTTATAGCACTTGTCATGTTTCCTGCTCGTGTACCATCTGTTGTGGGCTGCCCAGGAATGACACGTTCAACGTGTTATGAGCAGTGTTGCTTAATTAATTGACACACACACACACGCACACACACACACACACACACGCACACACACACACACACACACACACACACACACACACACACACACACACACACACACACACACACACACACACACACACACACACACACACACACACACGTGTGCCTGTTCATTTGAGCTAGAGGGATGTCTTAAAATAGATATACAAGGGGAAGGTATCTTATCTTGGCAGCATTTTACCCGACGACACCGGATCAGGCCTTAGCAATTCAAATGACCCGACGTAGCATCGTGCTGAAAACGAAGGTTGAAGAGCAAGGAAAAGCTAAATAAAACAAGTAAAAACAAATCTGAGACAAAAAATAAGTGCGTCTCAAGGAAGTGAGACAAGTGGGTGAGAGGGAGCGAAGGCCTGTAATAACAGGGCAGAGGGATTCACGCCATCAACAAGTCGCCATTACTGTACACGGGCCGGCTATCTCGGCTCGCTTCGTATACCAGGCTGCAGTGGCGTAACAGCGCGTTTTCCATCGCGAGTGCGGGAGCGTAATACAGATAATCAGCACGTGGCATCGCAGGGCCGACACTTCGTGTGCAGGGAGGCTATACACCGTGGATTGTGCTCGAAACGTGGACAGCACGAAGAAAGACGGAGGGCAATTACGAACATGATCGATCGCACCGATATACGCCTTGCACACTGCAGCTCCATCGTGCCGTGCTCGGCTGTGTGCTGTATACTACACACGCGATACTAGCATTCGTATTACTACACCGTGCACTCGTACGGTCTCTTGAGAGCACATCTTCGCGGTGTAGCGCGTGCAGCGACGAGGGAGAGGGTGAAGGGGCGCTGTGCTTAGGCGATGCCACGCCCCATCACGCGCCTGCAGGTGTGAACGATCTGCGATATCGAGTCAAGCGAAAGCCTTGCCTGTACGGAACGCTTCGTTATACGTGGTGTCGACGCATCATTGATGCGAAAGACGCGACACCTTATAAGGTCGCGCTTGACTACGCAAGAGAACGGGCAAGAGATTCGTCGAAGGTGCCATTCCGTCGTCCGACTTGAAATCGTACGGCTTCCGCTGACTGCGGTGATCAGTAAAAAAATGCCCCGACACTTCGGACGTGCGTAGATTGAGGTGCACAGAACATGTTTATCAAGATAGCACAAGCTTTTAAATAAAGACCATTTCGAAACATACCAGACGTACAGCCGCGGCCGTCTGTGTAGAGCGCGCGATAAGCCGGTTTTTGTTCTGCGGGTCGAAACCTTGGGGAAGTTTGGGGGCTCTGAAGTGGGGTAACAGGAGAGTGTTTGACCTATAGTTGTTAGGCTGAGCATTTCACAGCCTAAAGGTTTCGCGCCGCAGAGCGAAAACAGGCTGCTCACGTGCTCTATATACAAACGTGGCAGCGACTGTACATCTTGCAGCAATATGCACGGCTTTATTATCACTACGCTTTTGAGGGGGTCAGGGCTGTAGTCGGCCGCTTACTTTCACTGCAGTGATTCCACGCTAGCCTGCGCCTCCATAGTTGGTACCCGAGCTTGCATTCATTCCTACTTAACAAATTTGTTGAGTTATTTGTTTTATAATGTAGGTACATTCGCGCACCCTGCACACCAAGCGACGCAAGACTCAAGTAGAAGAGGATGCAACTGATAGCGTGCACTACTGCAGTGCTTACTGATGGTATAGTGTTAATTAATCAAGTCACAGCGCTGAGATATTCCTGCGAAACTTTTATTGAGCACTGCATGCTATACAGCT
Source organism: Rhipicephalus microplus (assembly GCF_013339725.1). NCBI lineage: Eukaryota > Metazoa > Arthropoda > Arachnida > Ixodida > Ixodidae > Rhipicephalus > Rhipicephalus microplus. The sequence continues at coordinate 148,963,998 of NC_051171.1, forward strand.
ATCACACGTCAATATGGTGCATTCTCTTGTACTTCGGCGGTGGTACGAACAAAACAACAAAAGTATACCTTGATTACGCTACTGGACAACGTTTGAGTGGAAAACAAATGGGCGTCCGACAGGCCGAAGCGACGCGAGTGAGTGCTGCCGCAGCAGGTCACGCGGGGTATATTCCCCAAAAAAGCTCGAAATGCTTGCTTTTCTGCCTCTTTTTACCCCATTATCTTCCCTTGGATAGACGAAAACTAGAGCGGCTTTATCGCTATTCTGGATCCGTGATGACGCCCCTTTATCTGACAATCTCCCTCTTTTTGCACAGGCTCGCGTGAGGCAACTCGCGCACACATTAACGTGTGCGGATATGCAGCGTCAAAAAGGGTGCCGCTTTTCTCCTTCTCCCCCATCACACCTCCTCTCCCTTTCTCTCTCTCCCTCGGCCGGTGCGAAAAGCATACGCGGCACAAAGGGCCCTCATTACGGCCTTGATATGCAAGAGCGCCGCACCGGAGGATGCTGGTATAAATTAGAAGGTGCTGGCCGCCGCCGGAGGTACCTGTTGACACCTTGTTGCCCGACGGTGGGGACGCGCGGTGGCCGGGCGTGAAGTTGTTTGACGGGCAAAGCGTTGCGCAGGCCTCGGCTAGCTGGCTTTGCAAGAATGATGCGGGCACTTCTACACAACCCGTCTCGCCGTGCAGTGCAGCCAAAGCTATTCCTGGGACGCTTCCTCCAATGTGTGAAGCAGGCCAGCTGCGAACTTACGGAAGGTCGTATCACATCCTACACAAGAACCTACGCATGCTGATGGTTTCTGCCGAGTTCCTCCGCTTCGCAAAGCATAGACAAGGAATACACCAGAACTTGAATCTCACACGCTTATCAAGCCACCGCTGTAGTGTTCATTAAATAGTTGCTAAGTTGTATACTTCGCGTCATCTTAAGCGGTACCGGAGCCTGAATCTCTCAGGCTTACAGTGAAGTCACCGCTATATTGTGCTGCACTTTTCACGGTTGCCTAGCTGCGGCACTCTCAATTTGCTTTTACCTTAGCGGCACTGATTCTTGAATCACTCGATTTTATGGTCAAGCTGCCTGTTATGATGCAAGTTTGCGAGGTGTGCGCCACGTGAAATGAGAAACCTGCGTGTCCAACTTCGCGATACGCGCCAGCATGCTTCGCACCTTCGGCCGCGCTGCACGAGTCACGAGGCTAAGAAGGGGGCCGAAGGAGGGAGAGGAGGGAATCACGGCGAGGCACGAAATGCAAGGCGGCCGCTTCGTCACCGCTTTTCAGCACGGCACTCACGGCGCGGCTTGGTGCCGATAATCCCCGATAATGAGGCGGAGAGAGTAATAAGGTGGCAATTATCTTCTCGCTCCCAGCGCGGCTATCTTGCTTGCGCTCCGAAATTCGGTTGCTGCTGCTACTTTTGCAGCGTTGTCGCGCCTCGTTATTAGAGACACTTAGAAAGAGGCTGTTCGAGGGGCCCTCCTCCTTGAGGACGCTTACGGCAAACTTCGCGGTAACGCGACCCTCGGCACCCCATGCGACCGCCGGCAAATTCGTGTTTCGCGGCTGTTTCTCGCCTCGCATTTGGCTCTTACAAGCGCGGCTTGTAGCTGGTGTAGTTCGGCGATGGGCAGTGTTTCTCGGAAACGTTGCAGAGGTCACTATACGTGCCGTGCGCCATCTCGGAGTTCGCCCCCGGTCCCTGTTCTGGAAGACTTCGTGGTAAAGCTGCGGCGTTTGAAAGCCTCTGGAGTTACTGCGTGTGCTGCATTTAGGTAGCCAAAGCTGCGCGCGTACGTACGGCTGGAAACACCAACGATGCGGCAAAGCCACATTCTGTTTATGCAGGCGTGCTGCCGATCGGCGAAGGATGTTACTTGACAAGAATTTCTTTGTTCTAGTTGGTATGGTGTACTGCATGATATTTTGCCTTTATTAAAAAAAGAACGCACATACACAGGAGCTGGCTACGTGAGGTTCACTACGCAAAAGACCCCCCTTGGATAGTGGAACATAAGGTGAAGTGCCGTTCATGTCGTCGTGTTCATGTCCCCCTTTTATTTAGGTTTTTAATAGGGACAGATTGTCACGTATTAGGAATTTTACTGTTTCTAAAATTTAGTTCGTGCAACAGCGGCGTCTGGAATTACAGAAATTGACTTGTGCATCAACTTCCCCGCAAAGCACCATTGCTAGCGGCGTTTAGAAAACAGAAGCGCCACTCTGCTACCTCTAAAAGCCTCTGTGCTCGTAGAACCAAAGAAGGAAGGGGGACGGTTTATCAACGGGCTTCCTGGTGTACCTGTTACCTCGAAGAAAAAAAAAATTCCGCCACATCCACGAAATGAATGATGATGAGTGGGCGAAGCTCCGGAGGTGAACCTGGTAAACCATGAATCCTCCGTACATTTTGCCCACTCGATTTTATTGCAACGCTCCCCCTAGTGTACGTCGCCGCACTATATCGAACGATGACACGCGCCATATGTGGCATCATTCCTATTTTATAACACCTCGCATCTTTCATAATCAACTACACGTACCGCCGTCTAGTTTATAACATCTTGCATCTTTTGGATGGATGGATGGATGAATGGATGGATGGACGGACGGACGGACGGATGGACGCATGGATATGGCTGTATCCTTTAGATCGGGCGGTGGCTAGCGTAATACTTAATGCCGTCAGCTACAAGTACCGCCATCTAGTGAACACTGCAAGAACTGAACGAGAGGTGGCTACATACAGGGTACGCACAGCTCACGCCTTAAGGAGCTTCGCTCCTAAAAAAAATAGCGCCAAGACTGGAAGCAAAGAAAGGAGCCCACAACACGAGCAAAGTCTACGGATGGAGCGCAGTTCATTGTGGCAAGTGAATATATAGGAAGTAAATGTACCAGGGATTAGACGTGACTCGTTCGCAACAGCACCATGACGAGGGGGGGGGGGGGTTGCAAACATGAGATCTGCCTTGTGTCAAGCCAGCTTTAATGAGCACAATTACATAAATCAGTGACATGCGGGACTCCAACATGCCAGGCCGCCGGACTTGCAGAAATAGATTTATCGTTCGAACCACAGGTCCCTGCTTGACTTTATGGAGGAAACGCAGCTGCACAATTTCGTTTATTATGTATTGATGCCGTAAAGAAAACTTACTCGAATAAAAAAAAAGCACATTATTTAGCTTTCAAGAAGGGCTACCCGTGTGGTACAGTGCACATGCACCGCAGTTCAGTGTGCTATTCCATTGCCAGATTCTCGTACAAAGGCCAGATGGAGCGCTGTCCGAATCATCGTCTCAGGGAGCCCGCGTGTGATTCCAGGTCGTCGTTTCGTAGCACCGCTGTAAGCGCACTGTTCTTCCCGTTCTTCCGCAACACTCTCCACTTCGAGAATCTCGCGACGAACCCGTGACAGCGTAGAAATCTTTGAAGCTCTCATCCCTTCCCCAGTGCAGGGTAGCAAACCGGATGTGCGCCTGGTTAACCTGCCTTTCCTTGCATCTTTATTCCTCTCTCTCTCTCTCATCCTTACCGACAATGAGGAAAATGTGTGCGTCAGTGAACCATCGGGCACTCTTCGTGGGAACGGTTGTCTGCACACTGTAATAATGGATTCGAACACAACATAGTATTCATTTAGTATTAGCCTTTTTTGTTGAAAGAAATATACTTTCTTAGTACGCAGAAAACGTTTTCAGAAGGAAGATAGAGCCGAGAGATATATGTCTTATCTCTCGGCTCTATCTTCCTTCTGAAAACGTGCCCTGCGCACTAAGAAAGTATATTTCTTTCAAAAATGCAATACCAACCAGCCCAAGTAGCCACTATTTTGTAGTATTCGTCATTGCTCGAGATAGCAATGTCATGTCACGACGAATGTGGTCGCCAGAGATAATGTTGGATCTGATCTACTTGTTGATATACGCCGATACGACCATAAATGAAGAGGTTGCAAACGAAAATATGTGCGTTACATTGCCCGCAATTGTCCCGTTTCGAACCGTGAGTATAGCGTACTCGTAGTGGCAGCTAACGCTGCTTTGACACGAGGCAGAAGTCTTGTTACTGTCTCCCCTTATCGTAGTGATGTTAACGAATCATGTCCATAGTTTTCTTGCGTTTACTTCCTGCACATTTTCTACCCAAAATAAACTGCGCTCCCCTGACACTCATTGTTTCTGTGTGTTATACTTGTCTTGTGTCTATAATCTTGGCACGGTTTTTTTCCCCCTTGAAGTGGGCAAGTGGTTGTGTTGAAGCTTCATTTCAAGGGGGTCAGCGACGAAGACATCTCTGCGTCTGGTGCGTAGTCCAGGGTTCATTTCCTGGATACTTTTCCCTTAGCGGGATATAACTGTTATTTTAATAAACGAATCACATAGCTGGTCGAAAATGAACAGACAGCTAAAGTACATCGTACAATACTGCCAATATGCAGACGCCGTGCTTCACGCACACCACAGACAAGTATGTATACCAGGGAATAAGCGAGACAGAAAGAGATAACTCCTGGAAAGTTAATTATCGTTTATCTAAGCGCTAACGCGGAGATAAACGCTCTCTATAGGTGTCTTGTCCACTTCCGCGTGTGGCCGCTAACGGCTCTAACAGTATTAACGGCGATAGAAAAAGAATTAGTTACAGTTTATCAGTATATAGTGTCTTACACGAAACCCAGTCGAAAAAACAAGGAACGTTGTGAAACGAGAGCTGGGAGAGATGTTTGTGTGGAGAGGGCTTCGTAACAGCGAGGGTGTCGTAAGACATACGACTTGCAAAGATTTTCCTCCGGTCGATGCGCCTACAGCGGCCCCTATGCGTGTATACTAACACGAACGCGTGGCGGGATCGTTGGTTGCTGACTACAGGTGCTAAGTTATTTTTTTGTTGATTCAGTCTTTGACACCCTCTTTCCCTCTTTCGAAAGAGGCGTTACCCGTAAAACCGGGCTCGCTGGGCACTTAGCACCTCTCTTCACGCCTGCAGCGCGGCCTGGGCGCACAAAGGCGGACGTCGAAGGATGCGTGGTGATGGCATACACGGGAAAGAGAAACGAGCGAGCCTTTTTAGAAGTCTCGTTTCTTTTTTCTTTTTCGGGCAGCGCTGAACACACAGAAGACGCACGCTATTAGCGCGGGCAGTAAGCACGAGATACAACAAAACACGATGACTGAGTGAGAACGCGCGGTAAATGCGGAGTACGAGAACATAAACACCTAAAACTGTGGGACCTGCGAGCGTCTTCTGTGAATGAATTAAAGAAAGAAAAGTGGCGAGGGTGAAAATAGAGAAAAGAGAAGTAAAGAACAGAGTGAGAGAAAGATAAAGGGAGTGGGAGAGCGCGGACGAAACGAGGAGGTTAGCTGTTTCATAGTGATGAGTACAGAGAGCGAGAAAAAACGTTGAACAAATCGTAAAAGACGGAACACATTTGTAGCAATTTTCGATCCGAAAATTGACCGTAGCGTGAGGGACAGGTATAAGAGAGAGGGAGAGAGTAGTGGGATGAAGGGAAGCCACCACGATGTGCACGAAGGTGCGGAAAGCATCGCCCTGCCATCGATGTGAGATCGTGAGGTGAGGAGCCGGCTGCACCCCAGGGTGCGCGGCAAGTCCAAAGAGAAGATCGCGCGCCCCGCGAGTTTCTTTCTTGCTACCTCGGGCACCGCGGCGACCTCATCACATTCTTCTCCTTCGCCCGTTTCACACGTTTAGCAGGGCCTCCTCCGCACAGGGCCTCAAGAAGCCTGTTAGAGAGATTTATAGAGCCGGTTCGGTCTGCTTGTTGTGTGTAGCTGGACCCTGCGGCAGATAATGCTTGCTACACACAACGATTCGGATTGGTGTCTGCATGCGTGCTCATGTGTGCAGGCGCATGTATCTGTGTATGCATGTACGCGCGTTGAAGTGATGACTAGACAAAGGAAGGATGAATACACGAGACTAATGATGCATAGAACGCACACACGCACACACACACACACACACACACACACACACACACACACACACACACACACACACACACACACACGCACACGCACACGCACACACACACACACACACACACACTAACACGGGTTATATATAAAACGTGTGAACATTAAAATAAACAATCGATAATTAGGTGATGAATCTAGTGACTGATGTCGGGTATCAGATTTTGCTATCAAGTGCTTCCAGACTTGGAACACTTACATACTGCTCGGCCGCGTGGTGGGTAACGCAAGCCCACCACACGGATTATCTATCGAGCACACATTTCGCGATAGCGTCTTATGATGGTGACACCACCGAAGGCAGGCCCCTGTATAGCAGAACTTTGCTCGTGTGGCGACGTTGCATCCCACAGCAGTTTCCGATGAATCAGCATGCTACCTAATTTGTGCAACCCGGTCAGGAGCACGGCGCAGTGCCTATTAATGCAATGCATGTGTGCATGTGCGTGCGTTAGCGCTCACATTGATCGTGTGAGAGAAAGTGAACGAGAGAGAAGGGCAAAGGAAAGGTGCGTGTGTATACGTGCGTGAATCAATGCTTGCGCTCTGGTAAAGGGCACCTAAACAACCTCGGAAAATAGCGAGCACTTTATTCTCTCCCAGAGTTTATACTGTCTTCGCGGAACAAATCGTGATATAAGCAGTCCACATGAAGTCAGGGTGAAATAAGCTCGCAATCGATCGATATATGAGAGGTATCTGTTGTTGATTCTCTGGTAGCCTGCTTTGCCAAGCAGTCGCATTACTGTTCTGCCTTGTCTAGTGTGACTATCACGCGCGATAAACTGATTTGACTTCGTTTCCGATGTTTGCGAGTGCGCAAGCAGAGATAATTGCCGCGTGCAGTCGAAAAGCGCGAAATCGTAATTGGTTTAACGCTTGCTGCTGACAATCCACGTGTTTTATGAAGAAAAAATGGGGTGAGTAAAGGATACCGTTTGTAGGAAGGGCAGTGAAGGCGAAAAAAAAAATACTGTGTCGCCTTTGAACTCAGTGTTAAAAAAAAATTACAGGCTATTCTGTGGAAGCAATGCCTCGCAACGCTTCTCCCCGTCAAAAAAGTGCAGCATAGTTCATAACTCTGAACGACTCAGATCAATAGCGCAGTCAGTACGACCACTACAGCTCGATACATTAATGCTGCACCTCATCGTGGGGTGCCACAGGGCGTTGTTTTGAGTCTGACTCTTTTCAACCTGGTTCTCGCGGGGCTCACCGAAATGCAGCCGCAGACGGCTGATATGTCTCTCTACGCTGACGATATCTGCATTTGGGCGTCCGGCATGATATGACCTCAGGTGCGTGCAAGGATACAGAAAGCGGCCTCAATGACATCGGCATACCTTCGCCAGCAAGGTTTGACTGTCGCCACAGAAAAAGGCGCAGTGGTGGCGTTTACACGCAAATCGATGTCTTTCTACCCATTGTGCGTCGATGGCAGATCAATCCCGTATAAGAGCACTCATAGGTTCTTAGGTGTCATCGTAGATCGTGACCTAACCTGGAGCCCGCATGTCACATACCCGAAGAAAAAGCTCATTGGCATTGAGAATGTATTCAAGTTCGTCGCCGGAAAATCATTGGGCCCATCCGTGCACGCCATGTTGCAGCTTTATACAGCCCTCTTTCTCGGAGTTCTCCTGTACAGCCTTCCTGTCCTGTCCAACACGTGCAAGACTAACATCCGTGCACTGCAAAGTGTACAAGCCGAAGCACTTCGGACATGCCTTGGCCTTCAAAGATGCTCATAGACAGTGTCAACTATTGTTATCGCACAAGAACAGCCAGTCACAACGCATATCATTGTCGAGACGCTGAAAGCGCACATTCGGCGTTTATCACGGCTACAGTCAGATCATTTAGCGTGTTTAAAAGCGCGGAGGCCCCATTCTTCGTTCTGCGGTATTGCGACAAAACATCAGGTTATATTACCGCCTGGCTTCAAACCTGCGATGTATCCAGCAGCTGCGTTATGAAGTCTTCGTCAACATGACGTGCGCTTATCAGTTCCTGGAATCTTCAAGAAGGCACGCGTGTCACCGCCAGCCCTGAAGCAATTGACTTCGCGTCTGTTGGACGAAAGGTACTTCGACCGCATGCACGTTTACACCGATGGCTCCACTAATTCCAACAGCTCTACAGGAGCAGTGGTTGTTCCATCTGAAAATGTGTTGCTTAAATACAAGTTTTCTCACACCACGACGTCGACAGCAGCAGAGCTCGCAGTGCTTCAAGGTACAGTAGAGTACATTCTTCGGCAGCAACCTAACCAATGGGCCATCTTTTGCCACTCGAGGTCCGCCTTACAGTCACTATGGTTTGTTATGCAGCAAGGGTTACACGAACAATCAGTATATCAGATAAGGCACGACTACCACGAAGCGCTCAAGGAAGGTCACGATATAGTATTTCAGTGGTTGCCGAGTCATTGCGGAATTGTCGGCAATGACCGCGCGGATGAAGCTGCTCAATCGGCTCATGACCAAGACCAGCGCACGCCCATACCACTCTTGAGAACGGACGCTGCAAGGCTACTACAATCACTTTCTCGCCGTATATCTCTTCTACAATGGAATACGCAGGGTTTCTCCTACACGTACCTGTATTCGATCGACCCAAACTTGCAACTTCGTTTGCCATCCCACGATGCGCTGAAACTTTACTGTGTCGCATGGGGTTGGGCGTGGCATTTACGAATGCGTACTCTCGTCTCCTCGGAATGGCGAGCACTTCGGCATGCAACATCTGTGCCTGAGAGTAAACATTTGAGCACATTCTATGCCATTTGCCCAGCATATCAGTCTGAACGACGTATTATAGAAGCCAAGCTCTGTCAGCTGGATTCACGGCCGCTTACAGAAGAGAAGATCCTGGGACCTTGCTTGACGGCTTCCCATACGCGCAAAGCCATGAAAGCCCTCTTGTACTTCTTAAGGACCACAAGACTTCACGACCGCTTGTGAAAGAACTGTGCGAGGCCGTGCTGTGTAGTCTTGAGCTGACTATTAATACTTCTGTTTCTTACTCATCTTCTTTTCTATCTCTTTCCTTTCTATTATTCTCCCTTTTCCCCACCCCAAGTGTAGGGTAGCCAACCGAGCCAAGCTTGGTTAACCTCCCTGCTTTCCTCTCTATTTATCTTTCTCTCTCTCTCATTGTTAAAGCCGAGAACGAAAAATAATCGTGACATCGTGCTTAAACCACATAAATGTCCTCATTCGCCTTTTCAGTGAAGGAGCAGTGCATGCTGCTGCCATTCCACGAACAACTTACATAAGGTAGGCCTGCAAAAAAAAAAAAAAAAAAAAAAAACTGACGCTGCAGATACCTATGCCACCCTCTCATAACTCTCACAAAATGAAGCGATGAACATTCCTGAGCCAATAGCCGGAGCAAAATAACCAACGCCTTATTTTCGCCCATTTACTCTTCACAGCGGTAAGCGGGCTCGAATATTTCTCAGTTGTCACCATCCGCGTGTGAGTGGTGAATGTCGAAATCTCTGCGAGCGTAGCGCTTGTTCTATTTTTTTCTATTTGATTTAACTACACTTTCCCTTCCCCTAGACCTATAGGATAGCAAACAGGTACAACCTTGCTAACCTGCCTGTCTTTTCTTTGATATTGTCTCTATCTTTCGATCACGTGTTTTTCAATTATTCTCTAACGCCTGCGCAAAAAGCCTCGCCGATTGCATAAACGATCTAAAGCCAAAAGGTACGCAAGCGCTCTCTATCGACGATCTTTCGCACAGCGCTGCGCGGAACTCTCGGAGGGTGAACGCACTGCTGGCGTCACAGATAGGCGGCGCTACATGCCAAACTGATTTCGTGTTGGCGTTATTCGGCGGGAGATTTGAATAGTCGCCGGTACTATTTTTTCCATAGTGAAAACGCACGTGGACTACTTTCACATTCGCTTTCACAATCGGTACTCATGGAATAACTATAGTAATAAAAATAAACAATAAAATAAGACGAAGAAGAAGAGAGAACAGGCATTTTGCTGACGAACCGAGGGAACAATTTCGCGAAAATACACGAGGAGGAGAAACATCCAACCATTCAGTTCTTCATGCTACATAACTAATAAGGGATTCACATCAATGTCATAACATCTTATGACTACTGCAGTCAGAGTGCAAGAGAGAACTTCCAAGTGCCAAGTCATCTGCTGTATGGACATGTTTGTGAAATTATGGGCGAACATTTCGTTCGTGTGAACTGTTATGCAATACGAACTGTCCTGCTGCGTGAAATTTTGTATCGCAGAACGAAGACTCGCCGCAGCCGTGGCCTCGTGGTAAAGTGTCCGCTTCGGCTGCGGGAGGTCGTGGGTTCGAACTCACGTGCCGCCAGATACCCACCGGTTTCACAAAATGGGCACAGGCGTCCCCCGGCCTGACACTCGACTTCCTTCAGGGGTGAGCCGCCTGGGAAGGGAATTCGTCGTGGAATATTTTACAGTGCGACGGGTTAGATGCGGACAGAGGAGGGACACAGCACTGTGTCCATTCTATGTCCGTATCTAACCCGTTGTGCTGTAAAATTTCCCACGACGAACATCCACCAACTCGCGATTCTGCTTGGGAAGGGAAGCCTATATGCCATTCAAATCCCGTCGAAACAAGTGGGCACAAAATGAACCCTGAAGAGGGAGGTAAAGGAGGTCAAGGAAGAACGAAGACTGGGTGTGTGAATGTTAGTTGATTAGTCTGTTTAGTTTCGTGATTCTTTGCAACATCTCGATGTCTGTCAGATCGATGTATGGACGACGGGCGGCGAAGGCACACCAACAATATTAACAATTAATACCAAGAAAACTAAATATACAATTTTTCATTCTCGTAACAAAACAGTAAATGTTAACTCCATCAATATAGCTATCGACAACCACTCTCTTTTCCATGCAAGCTCTTACAAGTACCTTGGCGTTTACTTCGATAACCACTTAAAATGGCAAAACCACATAACGGAAGTTTGCACTAAGTTGGCGTCCGGATGTTATGCTTTATTGCAGGCCCGTAACTACTTTGATAGAGACATTTTACGAACATTATACTTCGCATTCATCCACTCTCACATTACATACTGCATTGAATCTTGGGGATGGACTTATAAGACTTACCTAGAACCTATTCGAATATCACAGAAACGATCTCTAAAAACAATAACATACTCTAGGCATGACCATCCGAGTAAACCACTGTTTAACGACATGCAAATTTTACCTTTTGATGCATTGCGTAAAGCAAAGACAGCCTGCTGCGTAAATAATATACGGTACAACAACCCGTTTGATGCATCCTCTTTCTACACTACTTCTCGGCCCACTAGAAATGCTGCGTCTGGTAACTTCAATCTGCCCCCCACAAACACCGCGTATGGAGAGCGTCAGTTGCCGTTTATAGGAGCAAAAATATGGAACAGCTTACCGCCTGAAATAAAGAAAGCCCAAAATTTTAACACTTCTTTAAAAATTTTTTTATCTAAGCTTGAATGATGCGAGCTAACTTGGCGGTTTTTTGTTTCCTGGCATGTCGCGTTGCAGTCACAGAAACATCATACGAGCTGGATGGTTATTTGGTGTGTGCAATTTTCAAAAATGCGAGCCACTGTTCTGGATTGTGAATCTTGTTGTGGCCTAGCAACGAATGTTGTATCTGTATTGTATTTGGGAATACGGATACTGGTATTGTTGACTACTTAATATGTCTCCGAGTTGTCTTGTTTATGTTATTATGTACACTTTAGTGATTTGCTTGCGTTGGTGCACCTATTGACACTATTGCGATTATATATTTTATTGTCGTTTGGCACGAAGATCGCATGCTAAAAAAATGCTTGTAGTAGTACTGTACAACACTCTGTGTTTCTGAGTGTTAGTTTCTTTTTTATGTAACAGTAAGCCTGCATCACTGTATACATTTTATTTTTGGACCCAAGACTAGCCATTAGCTACTGGTCCAAGCAGTCTGATCATCTTTTGTATTGTATGATTCAACAAATAAAAAACAACAACTATGCACGTAACGGTGATGCATTCCATTCAGCCTCGGCTGCAGAAAAAGGCAGGTGAAAGCCCCACGCAGTACTTGAAAGGCTAGGTCGTAGCAAAGAGCGCTAAGCAACTGACATGAGAACTAACATAAGTGGCAAAAGGCAGTCTCAGAATAGCGAACGCAAGGACAGCGTTCATTTTATAGGCTTGCTGTTGATATGTGGGGTTTAACGTCCCCAAACCACCATATGATTATGAGAGACGCCGTAGTGGAGGGCTCCGGAAATTTCGACCGCCTGCAGGGGTTCTTTAACGTGCACCCAAATCTGAGCACACGGGCCTACAACATTTCCGCCTCCACCAGAATTGCAGCCGCCGCAGCCGGGATTCGAACCCGCGCCCTGCGGGTCAGCAGCCGAGTACCTTATCCACAAGACCACCGCGGCGGGGCATAGGCCTGCTGTTAAGCACGTTTAGTTGAGCGTACGCAAAAATCTTACGTACGCAAAAATCTTACGTACGCAGCACGACACGTTGCGTATACGCTGGCAGCGAAGCACTCAACGAAACTTTTAGTCTACCGTGTCGACCGTACCGGGGTGCGTTTCGTTCAACTGCATATATCATATGGAAAATCAAACAGCTTAGGATTTCTCCTTTGTCGTCAGCGTGTGGTAACGGCCGTGATGACGACCACTGGCATCCAAGTCAAACTGAATCGTTGGATCCGTGGTTTTACTTTCTGTGCCATCTCTCAATATGGTAGCTCTTTCATCGAGATCTTGTCAGATTGTCACGGAGCTAGCGCTACGTAGACGTTTGCGTGCGCCGGGGTATTTTTATTCGGGCGTAGCACACATTCGTGCCAATAGATGCGTTACGGACTGCGCAGGCGCACTTTTCTCATATAGTCATGCTGCATGCGTAGGCTCATTATACGTACGCCCAACTAAAGGTGTCTATTTTCGTCACTAAGCGGGACCCCGCGAAGAATGGAGGACAACGTGGCGCGACGGCGACAAGCACTAACACAGCGATTTATTTGCGTATACACTATAGTAAAACTCCCTGAATATAGCTAAATTTAGGCACAAGTGCTTAGGTGCACCACCGGTTGATTAAACGGGAAGAGCAAAATTATCGTTATCGCGATCGGCGAACTACTCAGCGGAAAGGAAATCATATCTTAATATTATGCTTTCTGGCCGGTTTTTATTTGTCACTGACCATCTATGCAGCATAAGATGGGACAAATGCGGTTTCGCAGACTTTTCAACATGAGCCCGAGTTTAAGCCGCTGCACTCTGTGACCGTGTTATATGAAATGAACGTTGTCGACTGTTGAATAGAGTAAGTCGCACTACTTTCTGTTTTTTGTTAATGTGCCACATTAGGCGTACTTAATTAACTATATAGCTTTTAAAGCAATGATGCTGGACAAAAAATTCCAATTATTAAGTTGTAGATCGGTTTGCAAAGCGTCTGGACAGCTTGTAACGTTATAGACTATGTATTTTTCATAAGACATCAGCGGCCCACCATGAGAGCTTGCTAAGCGAACGTTTTTATTTTTTTTATAGATCGCGACGGTAATCAACAAGGTTACGAAACGTCGTATGCACCAACCCAATCATTTTCATTCATATTCGTATACCGTACTATACTATCTTAGTTGTTGAAGATATGAAACACACAAGTTAACAGCTCTTTACAGCGGCAATAAACGCATCCATAATATAGACTATATCTGCTTAAGTATTGGTGTCTTACTGCTTATTACAGCAGGGCCAATTCATTTGTAAACTGGTGGCGCAACTTCAATAGAAGCCCATGGATCGAGTAGTTGGCGACTCGTTGACCATCGCTGCCAACTTGAAATGGAAAGGTTCGTCATATAGCGCACTTGTACGTTTTAAAATTCTGGCTAGTGATAGCTAAGGAAAACCTGTATGGATGTGACGCTTTGAAAATAAATTTGTTGGAAGTTACAGCCTGTCTTTGCTGCTTCTCACTTGGTCCTTGTTTTCTGTGCTTAAAAAAAACTGCGCACGCAGTGCGCGCTGCTCCTGAAAGCAAGCCGGTGTGCCCGACTTTGTTTGAATCACTAAGCAGCTCTTGCAACGCCTTCTTTGATGACGGAGATCTCGAAGGTTGTGCCATGACCCTGTACAGTGACATGATGACCCGAATGTCGTTGATTCGATCCCGGCCGCGGAAATCGTGTTTCGATGATGATTGATATGTGGGGTTTAACGTCCCAAAACCACCATATGATTATGAGAGACGCTGTAGTGGAGGGCTCCGGAAATTTTGACCACCTGGGGTTCTTTAACGTGCACCCAAATCTGAGCACACGGGCCTACAACATTTCCGCCTCCATCGGAAATGCAGCCGCCGCAGCCGGGATTCGAACCCGCGCCCTGCGGGTCAGCAGCCGAGTACCTTAGCCACTAGACCACCACGGCGGGGCGACGTCGTCTTTCGATGAAGGCGGAATGGTGGAGGCCACGTAGTGTGCGATATCAGTGCATGTCAAACATTTTATGGTCGACATTTTCGGAGGCCTCCAGCACGGTGTCAATCCTATAGTCATATCACGCTTTTGGGACGATAAATGTCGGATATTATTATCCCGTACTCGGACAATGGGCTGTGGTCCAGATTTTGAGCCCTCCTGATTCTTGTGTGTCCTGCTGTGGAGCGTTTAACTGTGTTCGATCATAGCATAAACAATAACAATAGAACAACATCACACGAATTATGTTTAAAGTAATCGCTTCGAACATACTGCACAGTTTACTTTTAATTTAGGCGTCTCTCATAATCACATGGCGATTTTGGGACGTTAAACCCCACATATCAACTTTTAATTTAGGCGCATCAACGAGGAATCTTAAGACAGCATTTTTTTTTTCATTCCTGCAAACATGCCTGCGCACTATGGAAGTCCACGTGGCTTTGTTTAGGCGCGAGACATTTGCCCACACGCCAAGACGACGCTTTCACGAAGCCATTCTGACGATAAGAAAGAGCAGAAGCGCTGCGTCACGGTTCCAATACACGCGTGAGCGCCTCCTGTCGTCATCGAGGAGGAAGCTCTGGAAAATTCCACGAACGATTGGCGCCGGCCAAGTGCGCGTGCGCGCGATGGCTAGCTTGGTCTTTATAAACGCGATACGCAGCAGCCCAGCAGTCATATGTCGTCACCGCCACCCTTCGCTACATGCCGGAGATAACCACGCTGGATATGGACCGACACTTCACGTCGAACTGTACGCTTGTCATGCGTGCGTGCTGGGACCTATGGCCATTCGTCGGGGACACCTGGAAGCTACCGGCACCACGCCACCGAGGGCCCGGCTAGAATCAACGGACTGCGTCAAAGTAAGGTCATTCACTGCTAGCGAGTGTGATTGTGGTTCGGGAAACCAGGCGCCTAGTTTGGCACTCCGCAGTTAACGAAATTGCGTGCAGCATTGCAACGCTTAGTTGAGTTTTCGGTTTCCTGAACAGTCTTGTCGGGCCTGCCAGTGACGAAATCGCGAGGGCGTGTTTGCGCACATTAGTTTCAGGCCGAGCTAACACTAGGAAGGCATAGCTTGTCTAGGGTTGTCCCTCTGCGTTTGCGTCACGAACAGTGCCCTTTTCGAATGCCGCTGTAAACGGTGCACGTTGTCGTGTCAAGGAATGCCCGCGCGCCTGATGTGCTCTTGAGCGATAAGTGCTTACCCGGCGCAATTCGGCATTCGGAATGGTGTGTGTGTGTGTGTGGTGATATCGACGGACATGCTAACCTTCTTTCTCCTTCCAGCTTCGGGCATTTCCCGTGTTGCTACGCTTTTTTTCGCGTGTCATCGTATTACCCACCGCTTCCTTCACGTTCCGCGAAACCGACCGCTGCATTCAGAGGTGAGCACATTACGTCAGCTGTTGCTATTTTTCTGCTTAATTGGCTTTTTTTCTCTTTGCTTCTCTAGGCTTGCCGCCAATGAACCCTACTAGAAGTTTGTGAGCCTTGTTACCTTCGTATTGACCTGCATTGCTCGCACACGCACTGTGCCACTTACCTGACGCCATGTTCAACTGTCACATGGGAGCACACCAATTCGCCAAGCCAGCATCGTGGCAGTGGATTCGCAATTCTCATGAGCGTCCTTCGCTGAGATTCTCGTCACATTTCATTCCCGGGTCTCCATTTCTTCACCGTTTTACGCGCCGCGTAGGTTATCGGTGAGTACATCACATATTCGCTTGCGCATTACGATAGCTTCTTTCTTTTTTTCTTCACTGCAGACACGCGTCGCCTATTGCTCCTGCATTCTTCGTCCGAGACCACGGAAATCGTTGCCTGGGGCCTTCGACAGGACGTCGTGGTCACCGGAGCGCTTGGTGGACAAGCTGCCTCATCACCTCGCCTACCTGCTGACCCAGCCGCGCCTAAGGTACCTTCCTGCGTGAAGCCTATTCGCCCCTGGTTTTCCGGAGCGGGCGTAGTTCTTTAGCGTCAGTGAATTCTCCCCAAAACTGATACGCGCGTAGGCAATTGCAAGGGCTACCTTGCGTAACGTGTTTACGGCCAGTTACGTATATGTCGTGTTCAGGTTCTAGAACTTCCATCTGGGCTAGTTGGATGATTTGATGTTTGCTCTGGTTCGGTTGCTGTACGGGTCATTTTGTGCCTATCTAGCATGTTTTGACACTTTCCTCATTACCGCAGGTCTACGAGGTCATCTATGGACGCCGCCTCCAGTGTTCGTGCATGTGCCGCCTGGTGCTGCAGGCTTCCCACCGCCAGTGCTTCTCCTGCTGCCGACCGTGGTTCTTTGCGGCCGTTCGGTGCTCCTCGGGCGGATGGGCAGTCGTGTTCCGCCACGAACGGGCTTTCCACGATTTTCAAGAAGAGTAACGAGATTGCCGGGACAACGTGTATATTTCAATAAACATTTTTTTATGAACGAATGTCTTTTCTGCCGCTATTGTAGTGCTCACTGGCTTCGGTTAGTTCGAGCGCATTGACGATTATTTCGTAAGGAGCAATATTTGGGTGGCTACCTTTGCAGGCTAGGAAGACAAGTAAACCCCCCTTTAGCTAAGCTCTTCCTGTGGTACTTAGTAAGGAAGAAAAAAGAGTGCAATGATGGTGCACTTATCCGTTGGAAGTTATTTCTGTACTGAAACTAGCAGTAGCAGCTCGCCTAAAAGTGCTCCGGCTTATTGCCGAAGTCAATCGGCGTAGGCAATGCAACTGTAAACAAGTTTCCACGTCAAGTCGACATTCGGCCTGAATCAGATACGCACCCTTCAACAGCCGAGCTGGTTATGGAAACTTAGTGCTGTCCGTTTAACGTGTTAAAAAAAATTAAAAAAAAAAACTCTTGACGAGGGTGGAAGCGAAGGGGCACGAGTTGAGAATAATTTAGGGTCGCGTGACAGAGCTTAGGCATGGCGGGTGTTCAAGCAGTGGATGTATCTGGGGCTTTGGGAGTTTTCAAAAAGCGAACATATATGAGGGACCCGTGGTGATGCTATGTAAAGCGACATTCTACCACGTTACGTGGGGAAGATTATCACGTAGTTGAGGGCATGTTGCTATTCTATTGCAAAATTTAGCGCATACACGAGAAAAAAAAAATTGATGTATACAGGTGCCATAACACCACCTGCATTCGGCGGTGTCTTTTTTTTTTCTTATCGTTATGTGGCAGAAACTGCAAGGTGGAGGCTATGTAAAGGCAATTTGAAGTGTGATCTGAAAGAGGGCCACGTGATCGAGCTTACGTTAAGCGGGTGATTCAAACTGAATTCTGAGAGAAGCTGTTGCCCTTAAATGGCAGAAACTAGACCTTGGTCACAAAAAAGAAGATTTGAGGTTTGCACGCAGATCTTTACACTTTCTAATAGAGAGGGATTTCATCAAACCATTGCCGAATATTCCAATGAAGTCGTCGTTGTAGTGTTGTCTTTTCATTTTATTTTTTTTTGTATCCGTAATAGACAATTAATTTATTGGGTACAGATGTAATCGCACTCGACAAGCGTTGGTGATTGGCCAAGTGGGTAATGCACTCGACTGCGGCGTGATAGGTTTTCGGTTCGAAGCCCAACGTGGACAAGGATGTTTATTTCGTTTTTGTTGATTGCTTCACAGCGATTTGTCTTATGTGAGTTACGGTCGGCCGAACAGACACAATTTTCTCACCTATTGTAGGCATAAAATACCTTCTTTTTAAAAAGTTACCTGATACGCTCGATTAGGTTCATATATAGCATAATTGAAACTAACACTAAGGTGTTCTGGTTTCTTATGGTATAAACAGCTCAAGTATACAGCAAAAGAGCTGTGCTTGCGTGAACGTGGTTAGCGTAACCAATGCATGTGCCAAGTGTCGCATGGAGTTTGGGTCAGCATAAAAACATTAAAAACATAATGCACGACTCTAACTACGCCATAATGCTTAAGTGCGTTCACCGTAACTAATGTACGCGTTAATGAGCGCAGTTCATGTTATCAAGCAAATGTCTCCATACCTCCTTTTCAGGTGTTTCTGGTTTGGCGAACGAGGCTGGGCAGTTTTCGTGGACAGCGGCTATCTCTCACACACATAACGTGGACGTGTACTTCCAGGCCACCAAAAAGCAATTCACCCTTTTTTAGGGAGAAACCCATTTGAGAGGCAGCGGGAGGTCTGGCTTGCGAGCAAGCACAGAGAGAGCCAAGTGGAGAGAGCCACCACCACTACTACTACTACTACTACTACTACTACTACTACTACTACTACTACTACTACTACTACAACAACTACTACTATCACGACTACTACTACAATAAAAGTTTACTGAGTTAAGTGATCACCTGAGTCTGATATGTTTCCTTCACTTCAACAACTGTCAAGCAGTCTAAAAATTCCCCTTCGCCGCAATGAGCGTCGAAAACCACTAAAAAAAGTTGAGGGGCTTATCACCCCTGATAAGACCAAACTTTTGTTTGACGTCACACTCTGCAGCGACAGACCATCTGGGCGTTTTCTAGCGTTAAATATTCCCCTGGAGCGTTGGATTTCGCGCAAAAGGAGTCGAAACCACCCAAAAAAGTTGTGGTCTTTATCAGCCCTGATAAGGCTCAATTTTTGTCTGACGTCACACTTTGGCCTGTAGGGCGTACTGTACGTTTGTGCCGAGCTAAAGTGTCTCCTGAAAAGTTGGTTTCCCCGCAATGCATGGTCAAAACTGGCGAAAAATGTTGAGGCCCTTATCACCCCTGATAAGGATCAACTTTTGTCTGACGTCACACTTTGCCGTGAAGGGCGCCCCCGTGACAAGGCTTGAAGTTAGACAAAATTTGCGCCGTATCAGAGGTGATAAGGGCCTCAACTTTTTTCACTTGTTTCGACCATGCAGTGTGAGGCGGCCAACTTGTCAGGGAACACTTTAGCTCGTAAAAAAACGTACAGTACGCCCTACAAGACAAGGTGTGACGTCAGACAAAAGTTGAACCTTATCAGTGGTGATAAGGGCCTCAACTTTTTTCGCTGGTTTCGACCATGCAATGCGTGGAATCCATCTTTTCAGGGGGCACTTAAGCTCTGAAGCAACGTACAGTACGCACTACGAAGCAAGGTGTGAAATCAGAAAAAAGTTGAGCTTTATCAGGGGTGATAAGGGCCTAACTTTTCTCACTAGTTTTGGCCATACATTGCGGGGAAGTCAACGCCTCAGGAGACACTTTAGCTTGGAAGACCGCACGGATGCTAGGCGCTGCGAGGTGTGACGTCAGACAAAAGTTGAACCTTATCATGGGCGATAAGCACCTCAACTTTGTTTACTAGTTTCGACCATGCGTTGCGGAGAAGCTGATGCCTCAGGGGATGCTTTAGCTCGGAACAAACGTATACTACGCCCTTCACGGCAAGGTGTGACGTCAGACAAAAATTGGGCCTTATCAGGGGTGATAAGAGCCTAAACTTTTTTCGCTAGTTTCGACCATGCATTTCAAGAAAGTCAGCGTCTCAGGGGAAATTTTAGCTCGGAACAAACGTATAGTGGGCACTACGAGGCAAGGTGTGACGTAAGAAAAAGTTTGAGCCTTATCAGGAGTGATAAGGGCCTCAACTTTTTTCACAAGTTTAGACGATGCATCGCAGTGAAGCCAACCCCTCGGGGGACACTTTAGGTCGAAAGAAACGTACAGTACGCCCTTCACGGCAAGGTTGGACGTGATACAAATGTTGAGCCTGATCAGGGGTGATAAGGGTATCAACTTTTTGGACTGCTTACGACGCCTGTTGCGGGTATGCTAACGCTCAAGGAGAATGTTTAGTGGGGAAAACCACAAAGATTGTCCATCACTGCGACGTTTGACATCAGACAAAGGTTCAGTCTCATCATGGGGGATAAGCATCTAAACCTTTTCGATCACTTTTCGACATCAATTGCGGAGAAGCAAGTGCATCAGGAGGACCTGTTGGTAGGAAAGACGCTGAAACGGTTCATTGTTTAAAGGCGTGACGTTTAATGTTACAAAAAACTTCGTAAAGTTCAAGACTTCAAATGATGTGTGTTTTGTAGGACCAC
Source organism: Rhipicephalus microplus (assembly GCF_013339725.1). Classification (NCBI taxonomy): domain Eukaryota; kingdom Metazoa; phylum Arthropoda; class Arachnida; order Ixodida; family Ixodidae; genus Rhipicephalus; species Rhipicephalus microplus. Next base: position 148,984,583 of record NC_051171.1, read on the forward strand.
ATCTTGTGACGATGTGTCAGCCGAGACGGTAACGTGTTCGTCTCGTAACCGACAGGTCCCTGGCACGCTAACGTCCTCGCTGAGAAGAAACGTAGTTTATTATTTTTTAAACTTTTTTTTCACGAAAAAGAAGTTCCTCCTGGTTCTTCACATAGGACAACGCCAAGTGATCCCTACAGCTGTTTGGGAGCTGCCCTTAGGTGCTCCTCTCTTCGCACCTTGAATCACGCTTGTACTCACCGGATTAAGACTGTCGGCACCCTGGGGATTGAACCTAGTACCTCTCGCATTCGATGCAAGTGCCCAGCCACATTTGCTACCGTGGTGGTGATTGTACGTGTATCCAAGTTTAAATATATACTTTGAAATATTGGACGAAACATCAGAAAGAAAAGAAGAAAAATTGCGTTACAATTTTTTTGGGGGGGGGGGGGGGAGGTAGATGGCATGCCGACATAGCGATTCGAACCACTGCCCTCTTAGTTTAGAGGTGAACACTCTAACCACTCGGCCACTGAATTTGCACATGCAACTGCGCTTACAAATTCGTCTGTACATATCTGAAGCGACACCAACACTGCTGTGCCTCATGCATCGGTGCACGTATCACTATGGTATTGAACTTTGATGGCCTCGTTGACCTAAAGGTTTGGCCTTTGTAGCTCTGGAATTTTTTCGGATTTCTCAAAATATGGTTGCATGTCAATGAAAAAAGTTTCGGAAGCATTGTTTATCACAGAGGTAACCCTATAAACCAAAACAGTTTGGTTAATAGTGCACCCAGAACGAAGTTAATTTGAATTCGACTAAACACTGGGAAATTGGAAATTACAAAATTTTTAAAGGCTTACCATTTTGCTCAAAAATTTACCGAGAAGTAATTTTATCCAAGTGCGATCAAACATTGATGAATGGAAGATTCAAAGATTTGCAAATTTCATACGCTTTACTTTTTGGTAGAAAATGCGCCCAGGCATAATTTTATGTCAATGTGACAAAAACATTTTTCGAAACTCCAAAAATAGAAAAATTCGAAATACAATAGCTTACCTTTTGATTAAAAACTGTCCCAAAGTGAATTGTAAATAAAGAGACTCAAATTTTCAAAAGTAAAACAAACTATTAAAGATTTCCACAGGCTGTATATAGGCGTATATTTTGGGATTTAAGTGTGTGCATAATGAATTCAAAATAAGCTGGGCCGAAATAGGAACGATTTCCAAGTCTATAGGCTTACTCTATGGTTATTAATAGGCCCTAAGTGATTTAGATTTCAATAGAATTAATGTTGCTAAAATCGAGAAACAGCTCTCAGAAAATTCTCAGAACCTTTTTGAGTAAAAATGAGCAGAAATAGAATTTTAGTCTTTTGAGGGTCAAAAACGTACATCTATGTCATCTCGAAGAGCCAAAAGAGAGTCAGAGGCGTACTTGCACATTGTCAGTATTCATGAAAGGGAACAAGTGAGCGCATGGCCTGCGTCCTGCGGCGTCGGCTTGCACCACTTTCAAGTGGGATCGTGAACAATCCCAGCCGCTTTTCGCGTCATCTAATGGCGGGTAACACAACCAGTCATAGGTGATTCGGAACAAGTGTTAAAATTACCCCCCCCCCCCCCTCTTTAAGGCGTTTACGCAAGATGCCAGCCTCTTGCGTAACCGCCATGACGGGTGAAGAGATCGCAATTTCCGTTTTTTCGCTTGACGCCCCTTAATGCACACTGAACTACACAGACATTTATTGCATCGCGTAACTAACTGTTGTATAGGTTTCTTTAAAATTATCTTTTGTTAGTCATGCAAAAACTATGTGCATGAACAACAGAAAAAAAACTATGTAAACTGTATTGTTAACCACGAAATGTCTATAGTTTCTTTCCAAAATTAATTAATCTCGACAGCTGAAATCAAGGACAAAAAATACCCACATTTGGGACCCATTTGCCAAAAAGATTCACAATCAAAGTATAAATAAATAGAATCAAAGTTGCGAAAATTCAAAAATAGAAGATTTGTAAAGTATAGAAGTTTACTGGTTATGGCTTAAAAGGGCCTATAACAAACTTTAATGAAGTTGGGTCAAAGTAGCAAAAAATAAAAAAAATCGGTGACTTCTAAAAGCTTACCTCTTTGGTTTATTGCGGGATCAAAAGAATCTGAATTTTAGTTTCAAGAATCTAGAGATCGAAGATTTTGAAGGTTAACATTTTGGTTTAAGATAAAATTGGATCGATGTTTGTGAAAAACTAAGAACGATTACCCCCAAAGGTTCATAATTTAGTTAAAGATGGAAAGAACATGAATTTTAATTAAATTGGATTAGAGTTGACAAAGTATAAGAATAGAAGTTTTTCAAAGGCTAAAGGCTTACCTTTCTTGGTTCGAAATTGGCCCAAAAGGAATTCTACTTAAATTCAGTCAAAGTTTCAAAAATGCTACAGCAAAATACTTAAAGCCCATATTCATACCTTTTTAGATGAAACTAAAAACAATTTCGTTAAAATGAGATTAAACTTCAACCAAAAGTAAACTATCTAATATGACCACGCTTCTGACGGTCATTGTCCGACGATTAAGGTCGATCTCTTGGAGACCAAGTCGATGCACCCACGATCAATACTCCAACGCCCCAAGGTGTTAATTCTTTTTATTGTTCATCGATGGAATCAGACAAAATAAAAACAAGATTGCACTATTAACAACTTCTTGTGCTTACATTTGTATTGATCATGCTCTTACCGTGCACATCAACTTTCTTGAAGAGAAGCGTAAACAATATCGGAACGCGCAACGGATTTACAGAGTGCAAACCGATCAATATGACAACGCGAGCAACATGACACACGGGTATCGCTTCCGCTTGCTTGTGCGCGCGATACAAGAGAGTAGTATATACAGAGACGTTTCAAAGACCGAATGCCACATGAAAGTCGAGCGGCTGGTGCACGCCATCGTGCTCATCTACACGGACACATAGCAGCAGTAAAATGACACAGTTAAGGCTCATTCACAGCTGCGACCACTACCGGTCGCACTGTCATTTCCGACTAGTGACTAAATAAACACTCAAGGCGACCGGTGCTGCCACCTACGTGTGACTTTTAGACCTATTGCATGTTTGTAAACAGCGGTAGGTGCCGTTGACATACTGAAGTGACGTCCCAGTGACGTCCCAGCGCGCTTGTAGTGACGTCCCAGCGCTCGGGCTCCGCCAATGCTGAAGCTCGCCACCGTCCTCTGTGATCACGTGACGAGTCGCACAGCGGCTGCGAAGCTGCCTTCGAGCACAGCGCGTCGCGGAGTCTCTCGCGCGTCGAATATCTCGGAGGCTCACAGCGTCGGGGAGCTCCCCTGCTCCCGAAATCCCAGGCGCATCCGGGAGCCTCCCGCTTGTTCACTCGAGAGTCTCCCGAACGCGCCGATCTCGGAGGCAATTGCCTGTGATAGTTGTCACGTGATCACAGAGTGCGGTGGCGAGCTTCTACGGACCTAAATTTAGCTGGGCGGAGCTACGCGCCCCACGACGTCGCTACAAGCGCCTCAGTATGTCGACGGCGCCTACCACTGTTTACAAGCATACGGAATCTATACCAATCTTTTACCCGTTGCCGCCGCAAAGAATTAACACCTGCTCGCATGTGGTTCACATTGCCGTTTCCCCGCAAAATAAGTTGACTTCGTGTTGTTGCGCACGTCATTGGTTCAGTGTTTTGCGGCTGCAGTCGCTCGTCTGGAAAAAAAAAAAAAGGAGTAGCGAGCGACTGAGCCAAAGCAGTCACTTCGCGGCCAAAAAAAAGGCAATTCATGAGCATGTGCAATCAGTCGTCGCATTGCGACAAACTTCGTCGCGCGAGCAGTGCTTGTCGCAGATGTGAACGAGCGTTTGATCTACAAGAATGCGGCTGCTCTTTGTCTAGAAGGAATCGCAATGTACTTAAAAAAATAAACCAATGTGTGTGCAACTTTTCGGCGAGTCCTGATTTGTCGCGTATACAAGTCTTTTTAAAAATAGACCGACTCTATTTCGGGCCAACGAGTATCTCGAAAGAGAATCTCGAAGAGAGTTCACATGTTTCTTCAATTAGGGTCTTATACGTTGGCAGTCAGCGCTAGCCAAAAAAAGAAAACAAGAAAAGTCAACGAACTGTTTTGTCTTTTCTTTAGCGTATGAATTCACAAGCCAGATTCTGATAAGAATCACAGTGTGAAGAAGAAGAAGGGAAGTGGAAAAATATATGAAAGAGGGGGGATCTACTCAGTTGTAAAGCAAGGCTAAGAAATGTCAGTATAACTTCTATTAGAAAAAAACAAGAAAAATAAAGAACCATCTCTTTAAACAAGGAGAGTGTTGAGCACAAACCGCAGAACGAGAACAGTGGAATATCAGTTCTGCGCCTGTCTGAAAGGTGGTGAATGTTCTATATGAAATGAAAACCATTTCAAAAGATCGTTCAAGCAAACCTGATTTCTGGCGAGAATATGAAAATTGGGAAAATTAAAGCAAAAAAAGGCGCACTTATCTGGTGTTTCTTGACCTAGGTGTATGTTTATTTTTGCGCTCCAACTTTCTCGAATACTCATCAGAAGGCAGCAATAAGCTAGCAAGCAAAGCTGAGAGTGGTCGCCACAAAAGAAAGCGTTAAATAATAGCAATGAGCTTACTGCATAGCATTCGAACCCGTGATGGTCAACACCTTTTCGGCGCGGTCGTGTCACTACAGCAACCAAGTAAGGACACTGGCCGAGCGTGACGTGAGGCAGTATTGTTCCCGAATATCCAAGCGCATACTAAAAAAATGCAGGCGTTGTGCTTGATAGTGTCGCCAAAAACAACAAAAACATTACTACGCTGTTTTCAGTGCAGAAGTCATGGTCCCACCACTTGTGCACCGCGTATCGGGAAAACTGCAAGTCAATTTTTCATATCCGGCATTTGTTTGTTTTTTTGTATCACCGCTACCCAAGTGCGGTATATAGCCACAGAGAGGAGCGAACCCGTCATTTAGAGCATGTCAGGGTAACGACATTGTGACTAACTTATTGCTGCAAATTCAACAACTTATAAGAGTAAACTTGATATACGCTCACATTTCTTTTTCAAAACTGCACGCCCGATAGATTCTATTCGAGAAAACGCTGCCATGCTCACAGGCGCGTGATCTTAGTTCTCTGAACTACAAGGAGCGTAGCGTAAGAGTGGAATCGTATGAAAAAATAAACGAAAGCTCGCATATAGAGTATACGGTGATCGGTTTCATGTTGTAGCTTTTGGACTTTAACGGGACCTCACGCCGACAGCCACGGTGAAATAGCGCCTAGAGTGCTTATATAAGTGCTATCGCAATCGCATGTATAGACACGAGATTAGCAACAAAGAGAGCGCCAAGTTCTTTTAGAACAAGAACACCAAACGATCAATATAAGTTTATATGGAATTCCTGTGCTTCGAGCATTTAGACGGACTCATCCTCGCGTTGCCATTCAGCAATGTTTGTCCATATCACACAACGACCACCGTTATTGGGCCTTGGTGTCGGGTCCAATCTCAGTACATTTTTTTTTCTGACTGGAAAACCAGCACCAATTTTCTTTGCCGCCTCGGCCTGCTCACAGATGGAGATAGTTCTCATACGAAAAGAAAGTATTTCAACTACTACCGCGTGCGCAACACATTTATATGAACACATTGTTTTAGTGTCACATACGTGAACGACTTTATGAGATTCTGTAGCCATACACGAACGGGAAGCAGACTGAAATCTTCATCAACACCAGCTAAACGCACTCGAAAAACATGCCACCCTTCGCTCGATTTTCATTGTGAACTGGGCAAGGGCAAGCGGCCCCTTTCGAAGACAACATCGTTCATATTTTGACGAACGGCCTCTTATCACTTTGTGCTTGATCACCATCTCCACTATCAGCGTCATTATCGTCAGCCTGACCCGATGCAGGGCAGTGTCCAGCACCTCGTTTCTACAATCCGCCTTTTTCCCTTTTCTGTGCTGCCCTCTGCTGCCATTGTCGGGAGGCAAAGCTCAGCGGGTGATTTGGAACAAGCGGTACGGCTAGAATAACGGCCTCAGAGACATGAAGGTGTCCGGAGACCCTACAGCAACGTTTCAAAATTTTCCCACTAGGGGACAGCGTGTGTGTAGTGGAACCATAAAAAAAGCTGTTCAATCCGGTCCTGTGCATCGTGTGGCCACTTTACTCACGCAAGCTTTTAAATCCCACCTACCCACCGAAATTTCGGCCTTCCCCATGTGCGCTTTCCTCCATTTACAATCCAGTTCTTTAACAAACAGCGGTTACCCCAGCTTCTCGCAACATACCCCGTCCAAGCCCATTTCTTCTTCATTTCGAGTGTCGGGGAGATTCTAAGTAACAAAATGAAACAACAAAAGCGAAAAGGAAAACAATAACGCAAGCTCGAACGGGATGTCGGGTCAGTGACATGTCGCGGAGAGGGGTCACTGTCCTCGTTTCGGGAACAGTGTAATACGTCGCGGTGACCGCGCCTATATAACGCTGCTCTAATTTCGCTCTTCGAGATAGAGATAGAGAGATAGAGATACTACACAGGATGACGCACCATCATTCGTATTGTTCAGTTTTGTTTCTCACGACTTTCCCATGTTTCCACCATTGAGTCCTCTCCGGCCACCGTGAAGACGTGCTGCGAACGTCTTCACCGAGGTTCTTCAATGACAGTTCTTTGTTTTTTCGTGAGGAAGGAGTGCGTTCCAATGATATGCCACACACGCACACACGAGCACGGTACACACGCGCACATAAACGAGCGCTCACATAACAGCGAAAAAAAAAAAACGACGTCGAGCTTCAAAAGGCCCTTCGTGCCGGCCGCACACGAATAATAAGTGGAGAAGCACTGATAGGAGGAAAAGAAGAATTTGAAGTTCACGTTGGAGGCGAGGTGAGGGAGACGTCGAGAGGGTAGAGTGAAATCGGCGCGAAGTTCATCACCGACAGTCTGTGCGCATTGAATTGTAGCGTCGTTTTCCACGGCGGGTACGTCGAATACACACACATACACACACACACAGCACAATCTTCGTCCTGTTCTGCGTACGAAGACAGTCGAGCTCTGAGCACCAACGGAGGTGCGGTGAGGCGCGAGTTGTGAAGTATGTCGATGCCTTTGTGCTTTCTTTGTTTTTTGTTGCTTCGTTTACACTTTTTCGGTGACCGTGAGAACACATCGAGAACGTAGAGAGATGAGGGTATGACTTGAACTCGGCGAGTGAGTGGCTTTTTGAGTAAAGCGGAAAGAGAGAGGCCCGCCTGGATCGCCTCAGTGATCGGCTACCAGAAGCCACAGCAGAACCAGAGACAGCAGGGCGGTTGCGGGCGAAGATCTGTGCACTGAAAAGAGAGAGAACATAGAGGAATTCGTAAGGCGGATCATAATTATATATGCACGCGCATATAAAGGGTTTAAGGGAAATACAGTGACGTGATGAAGCATTTGAATCAACAAACTGATTGATGCAATAAATTTTCTCGTGTGTGACTCGCGCACGCGAGAATCAACCTGCGAAAAAAAAAACGAAAAGAAACGAAGTATGCCGCATGTTGTCGTGCAGCCGCTTTCTTTGCATTGTCGTTCGGCAGTGCTTTGAAGTCTCACTGAGCACCAAAATTAACATGTACTAAAGCTCCGTATTTGCGGTAAATGGTATGATGCTTGTACACAATGCGCTAAAACCTTGTTATTGTTTTTAAGGTCCATTCTTGTGTAACTGCTACAACAGACTACTGACACGAACATGTGATCCATCGGTCACGTGAGCATACTAATAAACAGGCAATTCAGGCGGGTGTGTGCACTAAATAAAAAAAATCTGACTACAACTCTGCCAAGCAAATGATATTGAAGTAGAAGTGCAATGCGACTGCTGCCTTCAAAAATAACACTTCATTTTTATATTTTACGAAAAGTTCAGCAAAGCGTGGGCATTGAATAAATGCGAAATTTCAATTCTCCCTACCACGAGCAAGAAGAAGGAGAACAAACAAAACGGACTGTCGGAATCAACCAGTACTCCCTTGAAAGAAGTGTTTCCAACAGACACCCATTCAATCTAGTTTGCAAAAGGGTCGATATGATGAAGAAAGCGCCCTTTCCAAAGTAGAGTTGCGTGCACAGTGGGGCTACTGCGTTGAGAGCGGTAACCTTGTCAAGGAGTGTTTGCATTATAAACACGAACAGCGTCGGGGGTTCCTGCTACATGCCGCTCATTATACTTAAGGTCTACGCCTCTTAATACGATAAAAATTACTGCATCTTTGCTTCTATTTGATAATCTGGTTTGTAAACAGCGCATAATCTGGTCAGGCTCAGCCACTTACTGCAATAAAGAAAACGCAAAAAAAAAACGCAACAAAAAGTGCTGGAAGACGAACATCGACCGACAAAGATAAAGGGCCTGATTGCATTACGCTATTCGTGATGTGCACCTCACTGTTCATCTGAATACCTAATTATTGGTAATTAGAGAGCGCTTTTCCTCAAATCTTATTGCTTTTCTGATTAAAACATTGGTGAAAAGTGTGAAAATTTTTTTTAACGTTTACGTTTCCTCTGACGTTATTTTTTGATAAGAAATGTATACACATGACTTGCCGCACGCTGGCTGTGGGTAAAGTGACCCCAAGCCTGAACAATGACACGAACAAACGTTAAATTTCTTCAGAAAGAACCGCTAAGGGAGAATTTAAGTCACCTGTTATTTTTTTCTACGTAGGTGCTGATTTGCAGCGTGGACGTCATTTCGAGCTCAGACAGCGTGATGCATGCAACTCGTATTGGCCACGACTGGACATTCTCTTCGTTTTGACAGTGTCTTTTCTTAAATGATAGCCACTGTAACGCATTACTCACATATCATAATCGGCGTCTACTATATTGAAAAAGAAATATATAAGAGTCTCAACACCATAGCAAATAGACTTCATCAGTCCTTGCGCAAGGGAATTTTTTTACGGGCTGTTACTGCAAGCTAAACCATATAATGCAACATGTTTTTATCGATTGTGAAAGTCGATGTACAGTAGAATAAGTGAGAAAACTATAAAAATATAAAAGACGTTTTTTAATCGTCGTCAGAAGTTTCCCTTGCATGCTCTTTTCATGAAGTTAGCCCGATTATATCTTTTTATGGAGAAGTGCTATTAGTAAAAGCTTTGGCAGTTTTATAAATAGGCATGTTGAAAAAAATGCGAAATTTTCACCACTCTGCCATAGGTGCTTTGTGAAATAAAAACCTGCAAACTAGGCAAAAAAAGGTTTTCGGATCAAATTTGAGAATTTTTCAAACAAATGCACACTACGTTGGCAAACGAAATGTAATTGAACATAAGCGCCAGTAAGCCCATATGTAGCCAAATGAATTTGAGACTGGTAGCTTTAAAAGCATTCGTGTAATTCATCGCCAAATTTGAAAGAAGCAGCAGAACAGGTAAGCATGGCACTCCAACTCTCCATCATTATTGATTTACTGTGCCTCTAAACAATTTACAGTGAAACCAGTTGCGGATCTCTTCTTTCCACTCACCCGGAAACAATGTATAATGTTTTTGAAAAAAAAATTAGGAGGTTGACCAGCCATGCTTTGTTCGATCTTACGTGGAATTACCCTTGACCTGATGCTCAGGATAAGCATAAAAACAAAACAGCCGTCAAGCACTAGTGTAATGTCAATTTAGAATAGTTTCCAGCTCTGTGATTAACTCTCCGACTGCGTTGCAAAATAAGGTTCAAGTACTCGAACATGGAATAACCCGACCAATGAGCAGATGTTCTCTGTTACTTACCATTTTGCTTGTTCTGCACAGCGGAGACTTGTCGGACTGTGAAAGGATCTGTAACGCCGAAAAAGAATGACCACTATCAGGGCAGCGAAAACAGCACTGCGTCGCGGGCCGTACAATGAGCTCGTATATGAAATTCGTAATCTTATTCACACATCACACATGAAAGGGCACCACGTGACGTTTCAGTGGCTTCTAAGTCACAGTGGCATCATAGGAAACGAACGCGCCGATGATGCCGCTCTGGCTGCTCTGGACGGAACACATGAGGATGCCGTACCACTCCATACATGAGGATGGCCTAACACACCAAAAGTGTCACCAGGACGGAGAAAACACCTGAAGTCAACCCTCGCCTACTACATTTGTGCGATGCACGAAGAAGCTTGACCAAGTGATTGAAACGGCAAAAACGCAACCGAAAGCTCAAAATTAAAATAAAAAAAACATAACACAAGAGGCGGAAGAATACGCTAATCAACTTGCAACAACACACTGGGAACGCTTTTGTGGTACATTACAGGGAACACTAGGAAGAGCGAAAGCGTGGAGCATCCTTAGATCAATGATTGACCCACTCAAAACACGACGCGAAAGCCAGAAAAACTTGAAGAGATTGTTACACTCGTACCAGGCACTGAAGACCAACTTCTCAATGCAGTCTATACCAAATGCTTCGGTGACAAAGTGTCGACACCTCTGTACCAAGTTGACTACAATGGCCACCCACACCCAGGAATGGACGAGCTCTTCACGGAAGCAGAAGTGTGAGAAGCAATCGCCTGTACAAAGCGGAACACAGTGGCAGGGGCGGATCAAATACCAAATGCCATGATCAGAAACATGAACGATGAATCTATCACAGCGCTCACGAGCTTCATAAATGATCATTGTGTTAAAGAAATGATACCACATCAATGGAAACACGCTGTTATTATCATGATCCCAAAACCAGGGAAGAAATTGACTTTGAAAAATTTTCGCCCCATATCTCTCCCATCATGTCTAAGAAATGTGTTCGAAAGAATAGTAAACATTCTACTACAACGTCATCTTGAAGAAAATAACCTCATGGCTGACACCATCTTTGGCTTCAGGCCACATCTTACAACACAGAATATTCTCCTGCTTTTAAAAGAGGAAGTTTTAAGCAACGTCACCAAACCAGGAGAACACATTGTCATGGCCATTGACATAAAAGGAGCCTTTGACAACGTAAGCCACAAAGGGACACTTGACGGCTTAGCCGAGACCAACTGTGGTATTAGGACGTATCAGTACGTTCGAAGCTTCCTGAACGAAAGAACAGCTGTCATCAAAGTAGAATACGATGAATCCAACGTCATTCATCCTCCGATCAGAGGCAAACCACAAGGATCAGCCATTTCACATACACTCTTCAACATAGCCATGATTGGACTGGCTAAAAAGCTCCTAGAAATTCCAGACACTCAACATTCTCCATATGCGGATGGTATAACAATAAAGATAACAAAGGGCAACTTGGGCGAAATGGAGGAAAAGCTCCAATTGACAGCCAATATAATAGAAGCATATACAAACGAAAGGGGATTACAGTGCTCGCCGGAGAAGTCAGAACTAATTTGCCTCACAAAAGACAGGAAACAAAGAGAAGATCCCGGACTCGCACTCGAGATCCGGCTTCACTTGACGGTTATTCCGGAGCGGAGAACACTTAGAGTGCTGGGAATGTGACTACAATCGAACAACAGGTGTCTTAATTGGATGATAATCAGATTAATCGGATGATAGCCCACATGGCCCATAATAGGAGAGGGATGGGGGAGCATGACACCCTCGGACTTGTGAAAAGCCTGGTAATCAGCAGAGTGATGTACTCGCTCCCTTACCATGTCCTGAATAGGGGGGAACAAGATAAGGCTGACCAAATTATAAGGATGGCATATAAGAAAGTATTGAGGTTGCCGTGTAACACTTCTAGTGAGAAGCTTCTATCCCCCGGCCTCCACAACGCCTTTGATGAGCTGTCTGAGCCTCAAATCATAGCACAGAGGACTCGATTGGGGCAAACTCCAGCTGGCAGAGCTCTTTTTTCATAGAGTCGGCCGTGAAAGGTGTATGCACACACAATAAAGGACCAAAGCACTACCATGCCAGATCAGAGATTTGTATGGGGTATCACCAATACCACAAAACATGGATCCGACATTACATGCAGGGCGGAGAAAAGCTCGAGCGGAATATATCGACAAAGCAACAAGGTTCCCGAATGTTTCGAGATTCACGGATGCTTCGCCATACTGGGCCAATGCAAAAAATATGGTAGTGGTTGGGGTAAACAGAAGCGGCAAGATCATAGCCTGTGCTTCGGTTTCTCAAGCAACTGTCATACAAGCAGATAACATTGCCATTGCCTTAGCTATAAGGAAAGGCATGGAGCACAACACTTCGCTGACTGTCATCACAGATTCTATGCTGCATGTAGAAATTATCAGAAAGGGAAAATCGGTGTCAAGGGACACCGGATACTGACATAAAGTAGCAGGAAGCTAGACATACTCTATACCCAGACAATCACTTGGGCCCCGGGACACGAGGATGTTACGGGGAACCTCTATGCAGATGGGGGGGCTCGAGGTATCACTAATTACCGAGCTGCCGATGGCGACCCCGTGGAGGACCCGACACCCATCGATCCCAGTTACAAAGCGATCCTGCAATACTACAGAGATTCGCCGATACATTACCCAGGACCACACAAGAACCTTTCGGCCATGGATTCTGTGACATTACGCCGACTCCAAACATACACATACATAAAAATCCACAGATTACATACGCACTACCGACATCATACAAGGACATATGCCCGCGGTATGGAAGCACACCGACGCTCTACCACAGAACGTGGGAATTTACGGCACACACCGAAGTACACGAAGAGGACAACAGCAGTGGAGATGTGGGTGGCAATGCTGTCCAGCCCAGACCTTGAGGACGAGCGGAGCCTGGTCAGGAAAGCTGAAAGGATGGCGAGAGCCAGCGGCGTCTTGGCATAGGGGCCCGACCACGTGGCGCTGCCCTGTTTTAGTGGCAACGAAGTCTTTTTCGCTAATAAAGTTTTGTTCTTCTTCTTCTTTTACAGGGAAAATGGTGGTTTTCACGCAGTCTCTTTGCATTAACAGCGCAGCTCGTAGAATGATATATAAACCGTCTGGTGATGGCTGCCGAGATAGGGCGTGCTCTAGTGATCGAGACCAGGCCCTCATAATCAAAAGCTCACAGCTGCTGCTCGAGTGACACATGCCTTCACATACCTTCGTGCTCTTTCTAGACAGGTGGGTCATTTACTCTTTGTCAGAGCAGCCATCGTGGGCAGGTCTTGCACGCTGGGTGATATCACGTGAGCTCTCCGTGCGGCGGAGATGGATCGGCTCGTCTTATCTCTGCTTCAGCCATGTTTAGGCTCCCTTTTTCGCATTTTCACCCACGAGTTGAACATGAAATGCACAGGGGAATGCTATCAATTGGGAATTTATACGGAACATGACGGCGACGTCAAAAGACCCGTTGAGAGTGCCCATAAAATTGCTATAGCAATAACAAGAAAAGTAAGAGATACGCACCGGGGTTGTTTCTGAACTGGTAGAAGGCCTCGAATCCGGTGCCGTCGAACTTGTCGTTGGACTTGAACGAGACGCGGAAGAAGTCGGCGTCGGACTCGATTTTTGTCGGTCGCAGGTTGCCGCAGTGGCGCGGGATCTTGCGGTCCACCGTGCGGAAGTTGGAGAACTCCACGTAGTCGCTCGCCGTGTCCGAGAGGCACCTGCGATGACGCATTCGTCATCCCTGTTCTTCTAAAGAAGGCGCCGAAGTTGTGCTCTGTATTGGAGGCGCTCGCATTACGGCCAACATAAGATCCACCCCAGTTGAAAAGCCCAAGTGTGTCTGGTGTGTTCTGGTGTGATATGGTGTATAACCAGGACACGCTGGCGTGTCCTAATGTATACACCAGCCTGGTGTGTTGTGTTCTGGTGGGAACACGGACCCACTCTAGTGTGTCTTGGTGGAATGTGTCCTGATGTGAAAGGTGACTCAGCGTGGTGTGTCCTGGTAATAATGCCGAACCACTGTCATGTGTCCTGGTGGGAACGCCGACTCAGACTGGCATGTTCTGGTGGGAATAACTAACTGATGTGGTATTTTCTGGTTGGATGAGTTCTGGTGGACTCAAGAAATATATTTTGTGTTTGGGGCTAGGACTAAGAATTTTCTTCAACCAAATGCATTATATTTTACACTTCTTAATATTTTCCTCAACCAGTCTCACTTGTACTAAAACTCACCAAAATATTACTCAGCCGGTCGCTCCCAGACTTGTGTACCTCAATTTGTCTACTAAGAAGCCATGTTCGAGCTCAAGCAATGCAGAATCACTTTAGAGCATGTGTGTGCTACATGCATCGACAGAAAAGGCTAAGAAGAAAGACAAGAATACTGCATCTTGAAGCTTTGTGTCTGCGAACCTCACGAGAAAGACTGCTAAACGAAAACAGCTAACCGTTTTAGAGTCTTGCTGTGAAGAAATTTTTATGAATGCATCAAATCAATACTCCTATTTTAATAAAAATAATGCCTTCATACGTTAGTTTATGTGTAGTTGAACTTATTCGTATTAAATTGTATTTGACACCTTATTTACCCTACGCAGTTGAAAAACCCACCAGAGTCTGTCTGATGTATTCCGGTGTAACCTAATTGATACACCAAAACACGCTGCTGTGCCCTGGTGCGGACATTATCCTGGTGTGCTGTGTTCTGGTGGGAAGACCAGACTGGTGCGGTGTGTTCTAGTTGAATGTATTTTGATGGACTCAAGAAATATATCTTGTGTTTGGGGCTTGGACAAATAATTTTTTTCAACCAAATGCATTCGAACTCCCACTGCTTAATATTTTCCTCAACCAGAGTCACTTGTACAAAAACTCCCCAAAATATTACTCAGCCGGTCACTCTCAGACACGTGTGCCTCAATTTGTCAACTAAGAAGCCATCTTTGAGCTCAAGTAATGCAGCATCACTTTGGAGCAGGTGTGTGCTACGTACGTCAACAGAAAAGGATAAGAAAAAAAAATACTGAATCTTGAAGTTTTTTGTCTGCGAACCCTACAATACTGCTCCAACTCCAAACCAACATCCCTGCTAAACTGCATCCCTGCTAATACTGCTAAACGAAAACAGGTAACCTTCCCAAGGTCTAGCTGTGAAGAAATCTCTGCGAGTGTGTCAAATCAATACTTTAATAAAATTATACCTTTATACATTAGTTTATTTGCAATTGAACTTTCTTCTTATTAAATTGTAATAAATATTTATTTACCTTAAAGTCATCCTTCTGCTGTTTTGCATAAATGGAATCAAATTTCAGGCTCGACTTGTTGGTTTTTGGTTATGATCATTTCAAGGAAATAAAAGGTATAATTTTTTCACGGCTGTTCGAAAGGAGCACGTCGAACTACTCTAGTGCTTTGAGCGCAGTGATCATATATACGCAACCACACACTTCAAAATTGAGGTAAATGAAGGCAAATTTACTATGCAGGAGGTTCAAATCATGGAAAGCTTCATGCATCTTGCTTTTTCTTAGCCCCTAGTGGATGCTAAGCACCAAGAAAAACTAAAGGCAGTTGTATGCCTGCGAAATATGAGATAACAGCAGAGCTAGAGAAAAAGCACCACCACTCGACGAGCGTAGACTCAGTTCTTTCTTAGTATTTTATTCATCATATTGTTCATCTTTCTTTCTTTCTTTCTTCTTTTTGTTTTAGTTCTTGACTTTTTCCTACATCTTTCTGATTTTTTAATACTGCCATCTCGTTTCTTTTCCCTCCTGCTGACCTTCACTTCAGTTTCCCCCAGTTTTCTTTCTTACCATTTTGGTGTATTTTACTACACTAACTATGCTAAACAATGCTATACTATACAATAGTATACTAGAAGCTGGTACATACCCGCTTTTCGTAGCGCTTACCCCCCGTGTCTTGCGCAAACTCCTCAAAATGTGCTAAAAACAGTGATGGAGTACGCAGAAAACACAACGGCCCAAGCTAACTGCCTATTACGTAGATAAGCATGATAAATATAGTAAGACCACATGCGTGGCAAGAGCTGTGTGTTAAACATTTTTTTTTAGTTTACGCTGATGTGTTTTGTACGTCTTTCGTCGCTCTCTTCAGCCCTTTTTCTGTACACAGTTTGCGTGATAAACGTTGATCTTGTCTAACCAACTAGCCCATTATCGAGTTTTTATGAAGCAGCCCTGTCATTTTTACAAGTGGTGTACGCAATTGTGTACATAGCGTTTCAAAGCGGTAACGCCCGCTGTTAGAACCATTAATGTGGGATCTATCATTATAAGCTAGGGAAGTAGTAATTTATTGTATTCAATTTTTCTAACACTTGGAGATTATAAGATGAGCGAGCTGTAGGTAACTATGGACTTTGCTGCGAATGCGATGCAGTTGCGCGTGTATACGTACGGTGGTACGCCTTCGACATCGAAGTAGGCGAACTCGATGTATATCTTCTCGTTGCTCTTGCCGTAGAAGAGGTAGTGGCACTCGGTGTCCCGCGGGTAGACGCCCGGGTAGTTGGGCGTGGAGAAGGTGCCGTTGGACACCTCGGAGCTGTTGTAGATGAAGGTGCACACTGCATGGGGAAACAGGCGAACTCTGTCAAATACACGTCTCCCTTACGGGCCGGCGTAAGGCCGCGCAATGCGAAGAAAACGATGTCACTCATAGAAGTCGCTTCACTTAAGCATGCTGCACCTGAAAATATGACCATAGCGCAGTGTACACAATCGCCCTCATCACCTGCATGCATAGTACGTGTCCGCTCAAGATTTGCGACCACGAGATCCGTTTTGCTTGAGGGAATATCTGCAGTTTTTCAAAGGTGATCTTACAATTTGTAGTGCATTATCAATTCAATCGTTTGACGTTGTTAAAGCTGCAGTTCTTTTTTACGTAGAACGAGAAGCTATCGGGCGTGTTTAATATTGGGCGTGTTAACATAGCATCGGTGGAGATTAGACGGCGCAACGAATCAACGGCACACAGGAAAGACATACACACAACGGAGCACTACTTGTAGCGCTTTGTTGTGTGTGCATCTTTGTGTGTCCCGTCGTTTCTTTGTGCCATACAACATATAGTGATCCTATAAAAGACAAAGTTCCTGGATGAGGGGACTCTCTTTGTAACGCTGCGTACCTTTCCACCACTACACTTTTGAGTGGGAAAATAGAGAGCTTACACGACAGGTCATTTGGCCGGTCATGCATAGGCTCTCTAAATTTGATATGATATGTGGGGTTGAACGTCCCAAAATCACCATATGATTATGAGAGACACCGTAGTGGAGGGCTCCGGTAATTTAGACCACCTGGGGTTCTTTAACGTGCACCCAAATCTGAGCACACGGGCCTACAACATTGAAGAGTAAGCCTTCCAAACTAGATCCGAAGTATTTATGGGTTATGCACATTGCAAAAATTAATAGTGACTTCACCTTTATTCTTATTTTTACCTTTACCAGCGTTTAGCAAGAAAGAAAGAGTACGGCCATGCTGTTTTGGTAGTCAGAACATAGATTGCAAGCCCATTTTTCTGAAATTTGTAGTTATTTTACACTAGGAGAGGTGATGATGATGATGATGATGATGATGATAATATGTGGGGTTTAACGTCTCAAAACCACTATATGATTATGACAGACGCCGTAGAGCAGGGCTCCCGAAATTTCGACCACCTGGGGTTCTTTAACGTGAGCTGAAATCTGAGCACACGGGCCTTACAGTTGCAGCAGCCGGGATTCGATCCCGCGGTCAGCAGCCGAGTACCTTAGCCACTAGACCACCACCACGGGGCTCTAAGAAAGGTGTCCTTTGATCCTCCTTTTATACGTGCGAGTCACATGTGTAGCACTTACTTTAAATAGGCACACATACTCTCTTTAGGAGGTAGTGGCACGCCCAACTTTCAAAAAAAAAAAGAAAAAGTTAGTGCACAACTCTCCTAAACAGTCGCTGACTCTATTTAGGAGAGTCGTGCACTGACTCCCTTTTGGACAGTTGGGCGTGCCACTACTCTCCTAAAGAGAGTCAGCAAGCCTCTCTAAAGGGAGCGCCACAGTTGTGAATAAGACATGTAAAAATAATAGTTACGATTTTTAAACTGTAGTCAGAATTTAGCGCAAAGGTTATTCTATACTTGGCTATATAATGACAGGATAAATACTTTGTGTCCTACTGTTTGCACTTGCGGTTAATTGTAAGCTAAACAGTGTACTCTTCCCCTTCCACGTTCATTTTACACTCTAATAGAGGAAAAGGAGTTCTTTGGCTCCTGTTTTGTACATGTGAGAATCACATGTGTGTTGCACTCCCTTTAGAGAGGCACGTTGACGCTCTTTAGGAGAGTCGTTCGTCCCACGACTCTCTTAAAGAGAGTCAACGTGCCTCTCTAAAGGGAGTGTTATACACGTGAGAACCACGTGTGTAAAAGGAGAGACAAAGTTTTGTGAGTCTATACGTTGAGTTGCAGGCTTTATACAAAGCTTATCTGGGCGACCCCTCTTAAATGAGTCACGTGAGTGGACTTCGCACGTCAAGGGAAAACACATAAGAGCCAAGCTTCGCGAGTCTAACCCCCGTATTCAGAAACGCTCCTCGAGTCGAATTCCATCCTTCACTCGACTGAGTTGAGCACTGCGCCGCTGCTCGAATGAAATTGACGCTGCGCTTCTCAAGAATCGCTGCAGAATATTGCCGATAAGCAGTGACTTGGTCTGCCAAGAGATGGCGCTCCGATCGACTTTTTCAAGTCGAGGAGAGCCCTTGAGTGAAGGAGCGTTTGTGAATACGGGGGTAAGGGTATACGCGCACGTGCAGCTCGTATATAGCGGGCAACTCGTTGCAGCGCTTCTGGACGTGGTAAACACTCGTTTTCGTCACGAAGATGCCGCGCGGTTATTAGATTCTGCCAGAAGGAAAACAGTGATAAAAGAGGAGCAAGAAGAAGAGGTGGCCGATTAGGGCGCATATTATTCACGAACGTTGCGCGTCTCTGTGAGCTGTCAGAAACCTTCGCTGTAAGGGCGAGAGAAGGACCGGACGCGGAGAAAAATGACCACGCACTTTATGTATGCCCACTCACAGAAAGCACTTGGAGGAGCGTAAAATATGCACCCACAAGCAACGCGCTCGCCAGAGCGGTGGTGGTGCGAAGCAACAGCGCACTCTTCGCGATTCTTCACTTTCGGGGATACGGCCATTACAGGAAAATGCCACGTGATGGGAGTGTTTTGGAATCGGAGTGGCTAGGAAGTCTTTAGAAGGGAGGCCTTTGATGCTTGGCGCATGGGAGGTGTCAGTGGTTCGGCTGTCGAGCTGTTCGAATCAATGCGCCGCCGAAAACGCAAGAGATGGACGATGTTGTGAGCTTGGTAACAAACCCCGACCATACATATATCGGTGCATAGTACTGGTGTACCTCTTCAGGTTCGCATAAACTTGAAAGTGTAGCATTATCCGAATGCATTGTAGGCAGCCATTGATACATTACTGAGCGATTGAAACACAATATCGGACCGCAAGTTGTCTGGTTCCGCCGCGTGTTTTTGTAACCCGAAGAGCGCAACAGCGGTACCATTGTGGTATTACGAGTCGCCGTCACGCGCAGAAGAGTCACTTGATTTGCGTATAAACGTCACGTTTGACGTCATTGGTCGAGCGGCACGACGCTGTTCGACTCTGGTTCTCGCGGTAGCGAATTTGGCAAAATAGTGAGGACCGCGAAACGGCATGGCATAGATTGTTGGAGAAGTTCCGCTTACGCCTTTGAGATGCAAGAGCATCTTGTGCTCGGGGCACTATCCGTTCTGCGACGTCCGCACCCATACTGCACATGCGTAACTCTCCCTAATTATCCTTTCTTATGCAGGTATGCGCTTTCCTCCTCCCATATCCCTCTCTCCACCACAGGTGCGGCGCAGCAAATCATTGCTTATAACTCTCTCTCCCTCTCTATGCAAGGGTACGTCTGTATACGGTGCAATTGTAACGGCGCAGTACTAAACACGCGTTAGCTGTGCTTGCGTCATCCTGTCTCTTTGCAACGGTTTACGGAACGCCAGGAACAACGTCAACGTCGGCGCTAGTTACAGCCGCAGCGCCACCACCGCGGAGCAGAGGGAGGTTCGGGAAGCAGAACGTAAACGTCAGCGTCGGTGAGCGGACCCCGAACTTGGGGCCAGGGAATCCAAACGTCAACAGTGGCAGGAAACTTCTGCGGGAGCAATACTGGCTCGGCACGCCAAAGTGGAACATCAGCGTTATCAAGGTGACCCAGAACTCCGGGCTCGGAAAGTTGAAGGGCAACGACAGCGTCGAGCGGCCGCTCCCGATCCCGAAGCGACGAGGCAACGCGAAGTAGCGGCCAGAGCCATCATCGACCACGCTTTCGCATACCACCATGGTTGCCTGCAGGGGGAAATGTGTGATGTTTTCGTGAGGCCTGCCTGGAAGGATTTGTGATCGAAAAAAAAAAACAGCGTAATCTGTGTCCTGACCATTGGATTAGTTGTAACGTGGGTAGTCATATAGTATGCCCCTAACACGATCAAACCACCAATTAAGAATTACTGATTCTGATATATGGGGTTTAACGTCCCAAAACCACATATGATTATGAGAGACGCTGTAGTGAAGGGCTCTGGAAATTTCGACCACCTGGGGTTCTTTAACGTGCACCCAAATCTGAGCACACGGGAACAATTACTGATTGCTGTCCTAAGTGTATGTATTCTTAGAGAAGGCAAGCGGGTTAGGGGGAGACAGAAGGTTAGGTGGGCAGATGAGATTAAGAAGTTTGCGGGTGTAAATTGGCGGTAGCAAGCACTGGACCTACAGTTGACTGGCGGAGCATGGGAGAGGCCTTTGTCCTGCAGTGGACGTAGTCAGGCGGATGATGATGATTGTTGTCATCGGTATAGTATTAACGGATTGGGAAGAGTGCGCTCGAGTTACTTTCGTGGGTTAACGTAAACGCACATCAAAATTACAAGATTCTGACGTTGCACGCGTAAACGTTGTCCCGAACGGCCGAGATAGCGCCATTGCATGGTAGGAAAGGCTGACGGGCAGCTGCGCTCTAGGGAAACAGAAGTGATATATTTTTTGACTGCTACCCCCATCACACTCTTTGAAAGTGTCCACATACTTTGCTGGAAGTATCAATAACCCTTAAAGATTTCGAGTGTTTTGGTAAAGGCATCAAAAACAGAAATTCCGTGAAAAGCACTCGTGGAGTGAGAGCTCTCGGTTCGAGAACAGCAGCTCGATTCCTTTCACGGCCGAGCGAGCAAATGCTTTGATGCCACTTCCCACCGGACCGAATAAAAGGGGGCCGAGTAACGAATCAATCCCATCGACAACTGTTCTCGCACTTTATATGGTAAACGGTCGCCGGCGGAGAAACGCGCCCTTTGAATACGTCCAGTGCAGCGTGCAGTGAATGTTTCGCCCATTCGCGGACCCCACTTCGCGTCGTCCCCAATAAAACCGTGCAACACGGGCCGCTTCTTTGGGGAACCACGACTGAAACTTGGAGTCACACCACACAGCCTAGCGGGCGGAAGAAGCGGCTCCAAGACGCTGCGACGTCCCGATTGCGCGTTCATAATTCAAGTGCGTCCACATGTCTGCTGCTTCAGCGCAGTAGCTGCGGTAACGCTCAGGGTTAACGCCCAGTGTGGTGACGCTCAATGTGTTAAGGCTCAGTGTCACTCAGTGGGGTAATGCTCAGTGCGGTAACGAGTTTTAGTACTGCGGAATGGTGCTACGTACGCATCACGCAAGCGCCTTGCGTTACGTGGCGCCGTTTGCCACTAATCGGCTTTTAGTACGCCGTAGTACCCGCGTACGTAACGAGCGCGAAGCGTGTTGCGCCATCTGGTAGATCAAAATGGAGGCACGTGTTGTTGACAGCCAAATGGAGCCAATCCAAGTGTTATAGCCAGATTATGGCAATATTTTAAGCCACAGAGCCGGTCGGTGCTTGCCTTCGATGCCACCATTTTGCAAAACGAAGTCTCGCGCTTTCGCGAACTTGTTCGAGAGCGGCGCGATCACCTCATACGTACGCACGCACGCATATCATGCGTGCGTACGTAGCGGCTGCGTACGTAACGCGACACGTGCGCGTTGCGGTCTGCGCACGCGCACTACACAGAACGTGGCGTCCTTACGTACGCAACGCCGCTACGTACGCAGCGTACGCAGTACCAAAACTCTCTAGTGTCTCAGCCCTAATCAGAGCACTGTAGCACCTTCTTCCTTCGCAACATGAGCCGCGGCCGTCGACAAGGCTTGGATTGGCTTGACTAGATGCGTGGCGCTAAAGCAAGATCTAGTATTCAACGCGCGTTTATCATTTATAATCGTCCACAGCACTCTCCATTTCTTCGGTATTTGACGACCTACCGTAAAGCCTCAGCATACCTCAGTTGCTGTGGTAGCATGCACCCAATTTTTAAACCTCCTTGCACGAACCCAAAGCATGCACTCGAAGAGCCGTAATGCCTATTGGAAACTGAAACTGACCACTGCTGGCTCTACAATGGACTCGCCAATGGACTAGACAAGGAATGCCCGGTGCAGCTCTGAGCAGGCTCCTCTAACACCATTCACTTTGGGGATATGGCAGTAATTTTGTATACCAAGAGGAAGCGCGTTGTCATGCTTGAGCCAGTTGAAATTTGCTGGGCCTACATCGCCATTTTAGCGTGTATGTATTGCTGTAGTAGCATGTAAAAAGGAAAGAGCCCGTCTAATATGTGTTCGTAGATGTGATAACTGGCTTCTTGGCGTTTGTCGTTGCACTTGGGCGCACCTCTGAAGGTAATTTATAATGTACTACGGCATCCCTCTGACATATTATCTCGGCTGCCTATCGTCGTGGCTTATGGAAATGGGAGTAGTAGTGAAATATGATGAGCAGCAGCACGTGGTGTCAATCGCTTTGACTGTGCACGAGTTAGCCTATATCTACAAGGTACGTAACTTTACTTATGTCGCATCCTGCCATAGAGTAATACGTTCCGATTTTTCCATTGTTTGGGTTGTTTCGATCTTGCTTTTTTTAAAGGACTGCTTAGATTTCCTAGGTTTTCTGTATACTTAATTGTAACAAGTTTTAAACACTCTCGATAAAGCACTAGTTAGAAAAATTCAGTGGCATCTTTCCTGCTTTCCTCCCTAACTTTTTTCTTTCCTATCTCCCTTCCTTTTTTCCTTCCTTCTTTCCTTATTTATTTCTATAGTGACTGTTTCATTGCGCCATGCAGCATCTAATGCACTTAGGCCGATCGATGATGACGCTAACACATAGCGGCAAAGCTTTAACGAGTATGGGCTGTAACGAGCAAAGATGGAATTCTCTGAAAGATTCTAGGCACTCTAATTAGAAACATACAGAACAGCCTGCAATATAAGTATAGACGTGTGTTTGTGATAAACAGTAACACTACATAGTTCATTTAGTGGCGCTTAAGGAGTTTTCTCGGCAGGCGCACTTCATAAAAAAAGGACGTCTTCGCAACGCAGGCCGAGAACAAACAGTGCTTCCCCTCCCTGTTTATCCTCTTCCAGCGCAAAGGAGATGGAAACAAAATGAGTGCAGTTAATTTTGGTCACATACGGCTTTGTTTTTCGCAATTTTCGAAGTTCGTACGGACCGTTGTAATATTGGTTGACCGAGGGGGGGTCGTTACCTTTCGAAGTACAAAGCGAAGTTAATTTGCATCTTGCGGCTCTTTTTTATCTTATAACGACGACGCAGGAGTAAATTTGCATACTGATGTGTGCCTCCACCTTAGACACGAAGGTGGTTCTTAGCCGTATAAACTGAGAGAGAAATTAACGAAGCATTTCGTTCGAAAGAAGCGCTTCTGATTGGCGAAACACACCGTTGTTAATGTCATGCAGGCTGTCCCTATTGGTGCGCGTTTTTCCTTATGGAGATGGTCTTTCATGAAGAGAAAAGAGGGAAGCGGACGGCAGAGTACGAATCGTCCAGAGAATAAGCGCTCACATAGCGAGGAAAATAAATAGAAAATTTATATTCCAAATTTGCGTTCATTGCTTTGTTTGAGAGCGCTTTCATTGAGGGTTTGCCGAGCTATTTGAGCTTGCATGATCATGTCTCCTTTCTGTATTTCATTGCGCATGGAGTCAGCTTTTAAATAATGATTGTACTTGAACAGCTTTAACTGCGTCAAACTACTTGAAAAGGAGTTGAGGCAAACGTCATTTGAAAAGCCGATTTGAATGTCTCTATATTTTTTGAATCTGTGCCTGTCACGAAAAGTGAATGCTAGTTGTACATATATCAATTTTAGTGAAATATTATGGCGTTCTTGTGTTCACAAATGTTCCTGTAAAATATACTATCATAAGGTACTCCCCTTCACCCTGGTTAGTTTAACAAACGCGTGCATGTCTGTGCACCACATTCAGTGCATACTGTGTGATGGCCCGTGTGCCAGTACCAGTAAACTAATAAGGAACCAGTACCACCTAGACAATTCACTGTATTACTAAAGTAAATAGGCCGGCGCATTGAACTACCCAATAGTCTATTAAGGATACTGCCGGAATTCGACAAGAAGGCAGACAAAACTAAGTAGAGGACAAGACACGCCCGAGGAAGGGAAAGAATCAGCCTTGAAACGTCGGGCTTTCTCTATAAACTATGGCTGGAGTAAATTTGCCTTCGTAAATCATAAAAAAGTACCCAGTAAACAAGAAACGTACGTTTATATAATACGAAGGAAGAAAGAACAACAAGAGAGGAGGCAGGAGGGTTAACCAGGCCTGGTTTGCTACCCTACGCTACAAGGAATGGAAAAGGGGATTACGAAAATGAGAGAGAGAAAAAAAAAGGAAAAGAGAGGATAAAATTGTCAGTACATGGACTGACGTGTATGCAGCGGTGGTACAATGCAAAAGTCAAAGGCGGAATCGCCATCGGACAGATGAAATAATGCCAAATGAATGAACGAGCCAGACGAATAGAAAATTATACGTACTTTCCGGCTGCACTCGCTTTTATTAGTCGACGGTCATTTCGAAACCTGAAGCAGTCAAAGCTCAGTTGGCGTGCTTGACGATAAAACTTCCAGTAAGTTCAAGTTCCGGTCCAAGGAGAGTCGTTGAGCTCCATGTTGGCACCACTGAAAATCGAACGACCGGAAACCAATGCGTGTTCTTATTGAATGCTGTTGATATAGGCTTGAAATCGGAAGCTCGACGATAGGGCTATTATCTGATGTTTATCATTATCATAAGAGAGTGCACAACACAATTTCAAGATATCTAAGTGTTTTATAGGAGCGAGTCCTACTTCGCGGTTGCTGCCTCGGAGTCATTAAACTAACAAGGTTCATACAAGCAAGTAACTTAAATTGCCATGTTCTTGTTCCCTTTTCACTGATTCACTGTATGGGGTAGTCCCTAACCCAATCAAGGTCGACTTATCAAATATCTTTTCTATCCTTTTTTAATTAATAAAGTGATTAGTTTGGTGCCTCAGAATGCATATCCGAGCACGGAACGCTTGACGCATTTACTTTTCTAAAGCAACTTTTTATAAGCTGCCACAATCTTTAAACTTGCCTATATTTCAGAAAACCAAGTACGAACTGATTTACCACATAAAATTCAACATCTATCACATTTAAGCGTTCATTTAAGCGCCGATATGCTAGAGTCATATTGTACAAAAAATATAAGTAAACTTAAACAGCTCATTGATGTTTCATCCTAAGTGTACGTTACTGAATTCGGAGATTGCGGGAGTTAAACTCGGGCGCACTGCATCGTATTAAGCTTCACTGGCGCACATCTAAAGAAGTCTCCTTCATTCTACGCGACCATCCAACTAAAGAAGCGTTCGCTTCTTTAGTTGGATGGTTGCCCCCTCCCCCCCTCTCTTTTTCTTTTTTCGTTTTGCTTGAAATTGTTTGGAAATGACTGAATAGGTCTCTGCGATGCTTCTCCAATGCATGCGAAATAAGAAATATCAAAAACCGAACAGGAAACACGACTCTGTTGCAGCTCTGGCTGAGTAGAGTTTGCAGAGAACTTTGAGCGCGTTTCACCAGCACTGCGCAGTTGCTCTCTTTCACTGAACTGCTGCCTTTTTTTTACAGTGCTGCGAATCTTCGCAGACCACTGCGGTATCCTCCCTTATCACTCTTTTTTGACGCCATATTTTGGAATGTTCCGCGTCGTTACTTGTTCGACGACCGTGCGAACAGTTCACTAAGATTGGCGAAATGAAACGTCACCATTTTGTTTCGGATCACACGCGTTTTGCTACAACTTCTCGGCAAGCGGTTCAACACTGTGTTTGACAGTATAAGATGGTAGAACTGAGCATATCGCCTATGAACAAAAAAAAAAAGAAAAAAAGAACGGAACGGCGTCGAAAAGCAAGAAAGGGGAAGCGAAAGACTCTAAATATATAAAAAAAGCGCTCGCAGGCTTACTGAATATAGCGATAAAGTTTTTCATTTCCTAGATTTTGTTCTGTCGAAACCAGCTGCGTCAAATGTCTCCAAACAAAACCAAAGAAATTCAGCTTCTCGATAGTTTTATAGAGGGAATGAGCGGGTCGTACAGTTCACTATTATTTTTTTGCTCATTCTATCTATGTTCATTTCTGGGCTGGCGGTGACAAGAACAGAACCAAAAAAAAGAATGAGTGGGTTTTCATGCCGTTGATCTCTGCGCATTCGTTGAGCACGAAAAAACCTAGAAGCGCTGTCTCGATAACCAGAGTTGTAGCGTGAGCTTGGAACAAAGGCGATCCTTTTGCCGGGCTTGCTCCCCTTCTCGAACTCTGTCCGTCGCAGTGTGCCCCGCTGACTTGATCAATATATTCGCAACCATTCTTTGGTTGTCTTTTTATGCATCGCATTATTTTGCTCCCTAGAGCACCGGTTTCTCCCCAGGGCCTGCCTATCCCTGCCCTGTAGGCTGCACCACCTTGCTCGGACTCTCATGTGCCGTCTACACGTCGACCTGCTTGCTTATGTTCTTTTTTTCCCTAGACATCTGTGTACGGCTGCGCCGATTCTCACATCATAGAGTGTGACGAAACTTTTTTTGTTGTGTTCTCATAGTCTGCTACTCGCCGCTCATTGGCTGGCGCAGGTTGGTTGTTTACGATCCGATAACGCTATAGGCAAACAAAGCTCTCGGGCCCGGTGCGCATTCGGGGCACTCTTTCACTTTTCGCTTCACTTTGTCTGCAGCGTATATTTAAAGACTCTAGAGAGCCCCCCCCCCCCCCCCCCCCCCCCGTTGAGCCGAGGGTTTACAGCCAATCTTTTTTTCTTTGTTCACTTAGGTAATTGGACGCAGCTCCGAGAAGGACGCAAACAAGCCGTCCATGAGTTGGGACTCGTAAAAGATAAGCGTAATACGAAAGTTCCTAAAATGAGAGTTCGCATTATTGGAATTTTTGGGAGCGCTTTTTACTAAATGAGAATTCACTGCGCAAACTAACGCTATAACAGCCGCGAAACGCTACGTAATACGACTCCCGTGAGCGCTTCATATAAGGAAAATACTGCCACAAAGCAAAAAAGAAGAAAATGAGGAAACAGGGGGGAGACAGAGAAGTATTAAGGAACAGGGAAACCATTTCTTTGTTTTTTTGCTTTTAATATATTGTGTTTTTTTGGCGCAAGGGCCAATTGATGGCCAAAGAGCGCCAGTTCATTGGACTAGAGATGTGGACAATGATTGTGGTTAGCTGCTGTATAAGGGCCTTAAAACTCCTCTCGTAAAGGCGGGTAAAAACATAGAAGTAATGAAATCATGCCCATGTCGTAAAAACGTGTGGTGCCAATGGATGACGAAAGTTTGTGACATTAAAAACCGTGGTGGATATGTATAGTTTCTTTCTTTTTTTTTTGCTTACCGTATCACCTTACAAGACAACCTCGTAACGCCACAACCACATTGGAAATACTAATGACTGGGAATATGCGAGCGAAAAGGAGAATATGAGCCTTCAGTACGATTACGAGATAGCTTGATTATAGTGTGCAGAAAGAGTGCGACAGTGGAAACATTTCAGCGATTTCGAGAGATACGCGTAGCCGAAGAATACGGTTACAAACAGCACCGCTGCGAATGTAGCTTTCATTGTAGTACGTCACCGCTTCCGCTTCGGAGTGGGCGACACGAGTGCGTGTTTACGAGAAATCGCACTTGAGACCACAAAAATGGCGCCTTTTAATTCTTACCGGCATTGTCAACACTGGACGATGACCATAGAACGACGACCATAGGGCGTTATAAAATATTTACTAGAGGCAACTGTGGAGCTACGATCGTTCAGCCACCACGTGAATGATGGATAGTGCATGCACTATTGTAGCCTTCATGCTCGAAACTTCGAATAAGGAGGAGGAGGAAGCAACAAAAGGGAGAAGGCAGGGAGGTTAACCAGAAAGACATCCGCTTGGCTGCCCTACACTGGGGGATTAGGGAAGGGGACAAAAAAGACGAGAAAGAGGGAAGAGAGGGAAAAGAAAAAAAGCTGGGACAGAGACTGACAGTAATTTCACTGCAGCGTGTATAACTTGTGCAGTTGTTCATTAGGGTACTTTTGCTTCTGTTTCGAATAGAGAAACGGGTCGATTGTGAACCTCGTGGGCTGAATTGAATTTGTGAGCCTAAATGGGTCAATTCAGTGGGACTGAACGTTTGCTGAACTGCGTCTCGTGACGAAGCGGCTGTAGGCCACACGGAGCTGAGAAAAAAAAAACGAATTTCAGGCAAATCTATGAGCAGACAATAATTGCAGACAACTTTTCTTGGCAACGAAGGGAAAGCTCCACAAGCGTAGTTTCTGCACATGTACGACCATATACGCGAAGTAGTCTGGTGTGGCATAAGTTTCCTATACCGATGTGGAAACTTCTTCGCGCGATCAGCGTTTGATATGGACCACAATGAACTGGAATATGCTCTATAACATTGACGCAGACACCGCTTGGCGTTCGAGGTTTTTCTAAAAGGCGTTGCTTTTTTACGGGTGCGAAAACGCCAACTTACAACTTATAAATTGAAATTTGGCAGATCCCACGTGCTTGAGAATCGACGTTGTGTGAAGCATGCGGAGGGAAGGAGACCATGTTGAAATTTTCTTATTGAGTGATGCGTCATGAAATGACGCTAAGTGTATGTACTGTTAGGGCGTTTATTAGCTGGCACACAGCGAGCATACACATTGGCGACAGCACCGGCCAATCATGGACTCTCAGCGCAAGCGGCGTCCTTTTTTTGGGTAGACCCACTAGAAAGCACTTGAGAGTTCGGCCCATTTCAGTGTTCGGAGGCTTATTCTCTACAGTACAAATGTTGCACGCACAGACATGCTGAAGAGTTGCAGATGTTTGTATAACCAGTTTGCACTTGCGCAACGATGCCAACTGGAACATGTGTATTAGCAACATCAGAAGCTGATATGAAGTGCTGATGCTGGCGAGGACGCTGGCCCTGGACACTGCTACCTAAGCAAACTTCAGCGCATGACAACTAACCACAATTGACGTCAACCTGACGTGACGGCTGTATCGAAGGAACACCTATGTAATATTTATGTAACGTTTATATAACTTGATTAACGTGTAGGGAAGCATACTATAGAATGCCGACATAACTACGCTTCCTTTTCTTCACCATTTTTCTACCCTTCAACAAACTTTGAATTGAAATACAGAACATCCTTGTTTGTTTTTAAAGTTAGCTTTCCAGCGAGACACTTTCTCAAGCTCACAACGGCGCAGTAGCCGAATTGTAGTTCAGCGTGCGTATTATGCGCCCGAGATGGAAAATAAAGGGAACCACGTCTCCTGCGACAACACCGCGTTCAAATCGACAGGTTTCAGCGCAACGCATGCTGGCACGTTCTTCCGTCTTCATTTGCAGGCGTCGTCAATAATCAGCTGAGAGATGAGCGAGGGCTCACTCTCCAATAAACATGGAGGGTATGTATACTTACTTACGCTGCACCACCGGTTTGGCCTTCTAGACAGCCATATACATACGGTCTTTATCGTTAGCAGTGGACCATTCATCCATCCCTTACGCCACATTACTAGAAACGAAAGAGCTAGCACGTAAAGAGAAAAAAAGACCGAGAGAGAGAGGGCGTAAACAGAGGAGATGCATGCAAAGAGTTCTTCTCGGCATCCTGGCGTGAACGGCGGCCGTGCCGTGGGGAGTTTTTTTTTCCCGTGACTGGAGCGCTCCACGTCGCAGCCGAGGAACAAACTAGGCGCTCGGCGGCAGTTCGTTGTCTCTGGCACCAGGCGGCGCTAAATCTCTGGCCTCTCGAGGGATTCTTCTCCCTTTTCAAGGAAGAGCTGGCGAGGAGTTCTCGTCCCGAAAGTGAGCCTGGCTTTCTAAGCCGTCGGTACGCGTTCAAGAGGAAGCAGATGCATGGGGCTGGAGTGAGGAAGACGAAGAGCGAGACGGCGGCGATGGAAGGCGACGACGAAGGACGAGGACCTGTCGCGAACACTTATAAGGGTCCTTTTAGGGCGATCGCGTGTCGAGAGGCTGTCACTTTTTTTTTTGGCATAGTAAGGCAAGCTACTCGTTGACAATGGGGGTAAACAGCTTTTGGGAGCTGCCAAAAGTTTTGCGCAAGAGCAAAACTAAGATTAAAAGAAGGCGAAAAAAGAAGAATAAAACGAAACCAAGCAGCCTAAAAAGGGCGCACGTAAGTATCTGCAGAGACAAACTTTAGTGAACGGTCGAGATCCTTAGAGTGAACCGTCGAGTCGCACCACTCTTCGCAATCGTTGTTTGGGTGGTATATGGAAAGCGCGGCGCGCAGTCGCAAGGATCGTCAATAGATTAGGAGCGCACGGCCAGCACGTTTTGACATTCAGCGTAAACCCTACACAAATTCGACTGATGTACCCAACAGGCACTACGAATAAAGAAGAAATTCCGCACATACAACAATCAGGAGAAGCGTTAAATGAAAAGTGATAACCAGTCGAAGCAATTTGGATAGAACATCGCCTAAAGCGTCGTTCTTACGGTGCTCGGGAAATGAGTGATAGCTAAGTGGGTCTGCATTTCAGGCGTCTCGCACTATCAGCCTCACAAGTGAAGAGATGCAAGCGACCCTAAGCCTCGTCGCAAGGCCTGTGGCCAGTTATCGCAGCATCGTTCACTTTTGTTTTTGCTTATTCCTCGCGCTTCTCGCGTCAGTTGAGCGCTTTCATCTCCAATTTCCTTTTCTCGTCTTTCGTTTCGCGGCCATATTTACCGTTTCTCGAAACGCTTCAGACGCGCAGTTGTAGGCCCAGAAATTATTGCCCCGGAGAGTCATTCGCTGCTCGAATAAACGGGCATTGTCTGGGAGGCCGCAGCTAAAAACGCCATTTCCGGAGGAAGCCATGTATTTCGTTTTTTTTTCTCTCTCTCTCTCTCGTCTATTCCATTCTGCGTGCATCCCAGTTGAGCATCGCCTCTTCTTCGCCGCGGAAAGAAACAACACTCGAACAGAGAAAGGCGCCGCTGTGTGCCCGAGAGATCCCACAACACTCGCGACGTCCCAGCATTTCATTGCGTATATACGACGACGACGACTAAGACGCGTCGTTGAGCAACAAGCCGAGATGGGAAACGACGGGCCAAGAACAAAGCCGCCGCCGCAACACAAACACGACGCCACGCTTCGGGACACGAGATGGGTTCGGGTGGGATACGTCTTTTTCTCTCGCTTCGCGAGAAAAAAAAGTTGCCAAGCTGCCACTTCTGGCTACGGCGCCATACATTCACCGCCGCGGCTTCTCTACGCTCGTGCGCAGCCATAGTGGCCCACCACGCCTCGTCTCCTTACCAGCGCACCCTGTTCCTTAACCCGAACCACCCCTTTTCCCCCTCCCCGCCTGTCACGAATAATATCCCCTTCATTTCGTTCTCGTTCCCGTTCTCTTCTCGCGTTACTTTATTGCCAACTGGACTGACGAGAAACGCGACGACATTTCCTTTTGTCTCCCGTGTTTGCGCCCTGCTTTCGCTATGGTAATCACGCGAAACGTCCGATGATTGACGTTCTCTCTGCTTGGCTTCCGGGTCACTCTGCCAAATTGAATAAACGGGACGCAGCAGCGTGAGGAAGGGAAAAAAAGAGAAAGAAACAGCGACCAAATGGAAAGCTGGGCAGAACGTGTCGACGTGAGATTAAACGGCCCTTACTTCCTTGAGAGATCCCGTCTTCAGAAGGGCCTATCCCCAAACACGCGCGAATTAAGTCTGCCGGCGACACGAATAGAATACACTGCAGCTGCATCGTCTCTTCGTTGAAGTGGACTTCCGACAAAGCTTCGCCGGAAAATATCCGAAGATAGTACGAGCACCCAGGAAGCGGAATTCACACTTCGAATTTCGTTTTATCCGGTTTCTGTGCGTTGCAGCGAAAAGTGGCGTTCGAAGCGGGATCCGCGGGGAAGGCTGCTCGCACACAAATCCGCAAATGACTGGTGCATATTCCGTGGCCACATTTTTTAAATGTTCTTTTTTTGCACCGTCGCCGATGACGGATTTTTGCACAAAACGTGTGGCTACAGAAATCTGTGTAGGCTTTATGCTCTCCCATAGTAGAATATAAGCACTCTAAATCGTTAAACACTTTTTCTAAACGCAATTCTTAACAAGCTTTGCTTCAAAAAAAAAAAAAAAAACGCCAGCATAGTCACAGCGAAAGCTAGACGAGCGGCCTTTCAGAGATCTTTAAAAACACTCATTAGGTAACTACTGCAAGCACACTTGCTTGATATTCACTAGGGCAATAATAATAAACTTCTGAGCTATTTTTCGCCATTCTTCTGAAAATCGCGTTATCCGCCTGCAAGGAATTTCATGCCCATTGTTCATGCAATGGCTGACGACGATGAGGAATTTTGGCTGAAGTGGGTATGTGGCACAATTTATAGGGGAACAAGAACAAGCTTCTGTAATGTGTTGAAGCATTGGACGACCCACACGTAACGCTATACGCATTGTGCGACGACTGGTTGTTCTTTCGGTGTTTTAGAACTCTTTATAAGTCATATTAACACGATTGCTTTCCCGACATCAAGTCTGCCTAAGGTAGTTTTGCCAACAAGCCACGAGCACCAGCGTAGCTCTGTGGTAGAATATTGGGCTAACACCCAGCAGACTCTGGCTTCGAGCCCCACTGTGTCTTTGGTGTTAAGTTACGGACACCGGCGGCGGCGGCGGACAACTGCACGTGACCCGAGTTGTGACCTCAACAGCTTTCGCTGTAAAAAATGGCCAAGATTTTACTAATAAAGCCACGCCTGGCTTGAAATATTGAAACTGGACGATTCTCAAGACTAAAACTGCTTGCTTCTAGGTCGCTCTATGTATCAGCTAGGTGACGCAGGTTGTTTCTAGGTTGCTTATAGGTCGTTGCTAGGCTTTGGATGTACTGTGCTATAGGTCTCAGTGCAGAGAGGTCCGAGTTAAAGAACAGCCAGTCACAGACACGAGGCGGGCACGTCGTTGACGGTGACTTCAATCGCTTCGGGTCCTTCTCGCAGCCGCTATTGCCCTTTCCCGTTTTTTCTAGTTTCTAGTGCGGAGGAAAGGGGGGTTTCTTCGGCTCACCGCAGTCGCTTCGCAGCGATTCGTTGTGCTAACGTACTGTTGACTTCCTATTTTTAGCGGAGGTGGGACTTACCCAACTTCTGTTGCACACAACCATTTAGGATGAAGATAATTATTTAGCACGGACTGAACAACGAACGATTGTTAAACAGCTTCGCTCTTTAAAGTTGGAGGGCGCTTGAAGTTTGCGTTCAGGATAGAGCGTGATTGCGTAATCGGGGACCGCTCACATCGCTTTCCCAGTCTCTAACGTAGCTTCGTTTTCGGTGGACGCCATGCCATGAGGAAAAGAACGCACATGCGCTCAACATTGGCCGCAACATCCCACGCTGCAAGTACAGTTGCGAAGGGCCCAGTCTGCCATAATTATTTATTTTGTCAATTGGCGAAGTACCCGCTGCACATCCGTAAGGCAACAAGCGCACCCACGAATCTATACTCTTGGTTGGTGCTGTTGCTCTTCAAGTTGTGGGCCTTAAAACCGGCCATAAGCAGCGCTGTTCATATATTTTGACCCCTGCTGCGATTCTACGCTTCTGTCAAGCAATAAAATACATGCCTCAAAGAGGATGTTCGCACTGCGTGGTATTCACACATCTTTGTTTTTTTTTTCTTTTTCAAGACAATTTTGTAGGCACTAGCGTACGTGGTTCGGTATTAGAACAGATGTTTGCCCCGAGGAAGTCCTAGCTTCGATTTCCACTTTGACACAAGATTTTGATTATTTTGCGTAGACCTAGATTGTTAACTTGCGGACCACATCAATTTTTCGCTCATAACACTCGCCAGGATATTTGCTGAAAAATCTCCTTAACACTACCGCGTTAAGATTGAATGTTCGAGCTGAGCGAGCAGAATTTCACATTCGGACAACGCCGCAGCCTATATGTGCTTTCGCTTTTTCAGAAGTGGAGCGGGCTCGCATACTGATGCAGCTTGCCTGCGTTAAATGGGCTATTTTTTGTTATCGGTGCCATTCGATGTAAAAATGGCGGCATAAGTGCACGATTACCCATTGGTGAATCCGTTTTGAAAAGGCATTAAGTTTTCCAGGTGCAACATAGCGTTTCCATCTAAAAATTCCGGCGTGCCTCTGAAGTTATACGGTAATCGATAGCGCCGACAGCAGGGCGTTTAACGAGCTTGTGAATTTCGGCAGCGACGTTAAAGGTAGCCGCAACTGTATGACGGCGGGGATCAAACCAGCGTAGTCGAGCGTAGCTGAAGGAGCAGCAATGCAGGCTCAATGTACACCATGGCGAATTAAAGGACGCGTTCTATGTGAGACGCGCACATCACTCGCTAAATGCTCAAACCCCCGGGTTGATGTGAACGACAGTACGCAATAACAAAAGAGGCGGAGAAGTAAAAAAAAAAAAAACTGAAACTTACCACCCTGTGGGTCCTGACGACCGGAAGGAATGCCAAAATCTGTAAAAAAAGAAAGGAAAAAGAAAACCACATTGAGCCGAAATGAAAAAAGAAAGGGCAAGTTTGTTAAACAGTAACGAAAACATTTCTGAGCCTACGGTGAAGGTGGCAGCCAGCACAGCCGAGAGGTTCACGTCGCTTCCGTGCCCTTTCACGCATCTGTGAGTGCCAGCACTTCTTTGATTCGCGATATTCTTCCTCCGAGCGAACGACACTCGTCCGTTACATAACAAGTTCAAAGGGGCAACTGCACGCTCATCACAGCACTAGCGACATCTTTTAGGGTATACGTCACGAGACAAAGAAGCCCGGTGGGAAGTGCGACTACCAAGTATCGCAATGCACGTGAAAGAGTCGTCGGCGGTTGGAAGGGGCATAGAGTTTCGTAAAATTAACTAAAGGGGACAGTGGCGCTGCGATCGTTCAGCGACCATGGGAACGATGGGCAGTACACACATTTGCCTAGTCCTCGTACTTGTGGACAGCGAATCGTACTTGCGGCTTCGTTTGTTGCTGTGTTTAGGTTTTGTTTTGAAAGAAAGATTCAACCCTTTTGAACTTCGCTACCCGATTTGGAAAGGTAAGTCTAAAAGAATAAGATGATGAAGCGCAACCGCCGAGCATTTGCTAAGATATGTTTTGTAAGAAAACAGCTTCAAGCCACACGAGCACACATGGAGCCAAAAGCAGGCCAGAAGTACGAGACAAATGTGTGTACTACTCATCAGTCCCATGCTCACTGAAGCGCCGTGCGTTGCAGCTCTCATAGACATTAGCGCCAGCGTTGCAGCTCCCATAGAAACTAGCGTCAGAGTTCCCTGTAGTGTATGTTAGGGAACTCTAAGGCAAGGGGCACCTGTCACAAGTGCGCGAAGGGAACCGGTGATGAGGGTGCAATATGGAAGCGATGATATCGTGACGACGACGCTTGGGCTGTATAAACGAAGTAGTTGCGCCACAATACTGCGACGCACGTTTCTAGTTTCAATTTTGCTGCATTCGGTTTACACCCACAAGGACTGCCAGAAATGCTCGGCGCAGACCACACCCCAGTGTTCGAGAAGCTCCGCGATTGTAGCAGATCGTTTTGTTAAGAATGCGCGCAGGACGCGGACAGCCTAGCTTATTGCCGAGCTTGCGCGACCCTTAGCAATACGGCGGGAAAGTTCGAAAAGACGGTGCATTCCAACGATGATCAGTTTATTGACGGCCGACGCTCTGTTCGCCGCTATCGACGTACGCACAGCGTGCATTGCCCGCTTGCAGTTTAATTTTGGGTTTCCCGCCCACAAGTTCAGCCAAATAAAGAGTTACGTATTTCCGAGCTCTACTCTGCGCCGTCACGACTACGTAACAATACCATCGCTCTCACGGCGACTGCAGAAGTGGGCCCTTGCGTTCCGTCTCACGTTCAGGTGTGTACGCGATTGAAGCGAGCGAACATGCGATGCAATTGGGCTCTTGTTTGGCGCTCTTGTTTGAAATAGCGCGTATGTGCACGTCAGTTTGTCATAAGCAACTGGGAACCACACGTTGCGGAGAAGCTGATGATGGGGCCATTTTTTTTACATTTCTTGAAGCCGTGGCATGGCTGCAGCGATCTCGATCGGCGCCAGTCATCAACAGTAAAATTATTTACCGGTCTTCAACGCGTTGTAGACATGTCGGTCAGCGACATGGTAGGCAGGTCATCTGCAAGAACGGAGTACGATTTCACCGCATGGTTGCGTTTGCTAGCCAGACCTAGCACAACTTTGCAGTTTAAAAGTAGCATATACTGCAACTCTAATTTGGCACACACTACCATGGTATCTCTAATTTCGTTCTCGACTGTATATTGCCACATGGTTTGCTTGGGTGAGATCGCAGAGTGAAAGAAGACAAAGACGATCTCTCTGAGCCGCTGCTTGAGTAGTCGACTAAACGAGCCCATTTTTATCAAGTTTGTGGAGAGTAACGTGACAAGACTGGTGGAGGTGCTGGGTACAACGTCTCGCAATCCACCCGATGCCCAAGACCCCGTCCAGCAGCCGGAACACAAGCCCTGCACCCGTGGACACTCCTGTTCATAGAGTAAGCCGCCGCCAACGAGGCCTACCGCCTGAGACACCAACCACTGACGCAGCGACTATGACTTCGACACAAGATCCCGTGCAAGCTCCGACCCCTTCCACGCCGATATACTGCACCGTCCAGAACCCGCTCACGCCTAGCCCCTTTCACGGAGAGCAGCATGAAGATGTTGACGACTGGCTGAGTGAGTTCGAACGTGTCGCAGCGATCAATTACTGGGATGATGCCGCGAAGCTCCGGAACGTGTACACTTGCCTAAAAGACGGTGCCAAGACGTGGTTTTTGAACAGGGATGATGTTCTGACATCTTAGCGCGAGTTCCAGCGTCGCCTCCTGGAGACCTACAGGAGTCCCGACCGCCGCGAACGGGCGGAGCATGCACTACATTCACGCATCCAGATGCCCAACGAGACCGTCTCGATGTACGTCGATGACATGACACGGCTTTTCAAGCGAGCGGATCCTGCTATGGCAGAAGAAAAAAAGTTGCGCCACCTCATGCGTGGTGTGAAGGAACAACTTTTTGCTGGTTTGGTGCGTAGTCCACCCAAAAGTGTTGCTGAGTTCGTTACTGAAGCGGCAACAATGGAGCGAGTACTGCACCAACGATCTGCCCAGTTTGACCGTCAAGTGAATGCTGCCTCAACTCCTGAATTTTTCGCCACACCTGGGAGCAAGAGCCCCGAATGGATTCGCGAGATCATTCGATCTGTCGTCCGGGAAGAAATTTAAAAGATGTACGGGACAAGGCAAATCGATGTTGGTTCTATCACCAGTGTCATCCGCGACGAGGTCCAGCAGGTGCTGCACGCCCATCGTTTTCCGCCCACGTCGGTTGATCCGGAAACGGCTCCTGTGTCTACTGACAGTCGCCGTCGTACGTACGCGGAAGCCTTGCGATCTGCCACTCCTCTTTCGGGTCAAGGAGTCCCAATCCAGCCAGTGCCGCACGTCCCGATCCATACAGTGCCGCACGTCCCGATACAGACAATGCCATACGTCCCGATCCAGACAGTGATGCCGTCAGTCGCGATTCAGTCAGCGCACGCTGATTTGGACATCGATAGTCGCCGTACACCGACGCGCAAGTCTGATCTCTGGCGTACGCCAGACAGACGACCCCTCTGCTATCATTGCGGTGAGGCTGGTCACATTTACCGCGAATGCCCATACCGGCAACTTGGCCTGCGCGGATTTTCCGTCAATTCCCCTCGTCCCCGAATTGGTCAAAGGCCAAGGGATATCGAAGAATATCTCGCGCAACAGCGTGCACCCTTTACACGACGGCAATCGCGGTCACCATCTCCGAGGAGACCCGCAGCCACTGGGCCACGTTTCGGGGTGACGGCACGGGAACGCTCCCCGAGCCCTCGTCGGGAAAACTGAAGGCAGCGGCCTTCGGGGGCAAGGTCGCTGGGACTCAAAGTGTGGAAGACCTCCCATCGATGCTTGCACGCAACGCCGAAGGCATTTCGTCAAAGAATAATCGCAGTGCCGAAGAAACGCCGACATCCGCATCTGAACCTAGTGACCGCGTGTCACTCGACATACCTGTGCTGGTTGACGGTCTTCAGGTCAGTGCATTGGTAGACACTGGTGCAGACTATTCGATCATCAGCGGGAGGCTAGCGAAAGATCTCAGGAAAGTGATCACGCCGTGGAATGGAACGCGAATTCGAACAGCTGGAGGGCACGTTGTAACACCGCTGGGTCGCTGTACCGCAAGAGTGAAAATTCGTGCGTCAACGTTTGTGCTCAGCTGCCTCGTTCTTCCCGACTGTTCGCGTCAGCTG
The DNA here is from genome assembly GCF_013339725.1 of Rhipicephalus microplus. Taxonomy (NCBI): domain Eukaryota; kingdom Metazoa; phylum Arthropoda; class Arachnida; order Ixodida; family Ixodidae; genus Rhipicephalus; species Rhipicephalus microplus. The sequence goes on from NC_051171.1 coordinate 149,023,469, forward strand.
AGTATCGGCATGGACTTCCTTCGGCAATACGGTGCCATCATAAATCTCCGTGAGCGCATCGTGACCTTCTCGACTCAAGGCGCAACAGATCGAGACGCTGATAACTGCCGTAGACTTGCGCTGCGTGTTGCTGACGACAGCGTGACGCTGCCACCTCGAGCAACTGTTCCCATCGAAGTCATTTGTGAAGACTTCAAAGACGGCGACGTGGTGGCTGAAAGCAACTTATCACTTCTGCTGCTCCAAGGTGTATGTGCCGCCCGAAGTGTTGTCCGCGTCCGTGACGGACAGTCAACGATACTAGCTACAAACTTCAATTACGAGCACCGGCATCTTCTCCGTGGAACCACCCTAGCTTATGGAGAACCTGTTGCCGACGTCACGGAGTGCTTCGCGTCCGAGGAAACGCATGAGGATGAGGAATTTCTAGACCACATCGACATTAATTCGACGCTGTCAGACGAGAGAAAGGCTGCACTTCACGACCTTTTAAGGGAGTTTAGATCTTGCTTCGCCTCTTCTTCTAAAGTCCGTCAAACACACCTCACGAAGCATCGAATTATTACCGACGATTACGTCCGCCCCATCCGGCAGCAGCCTTATCGCGTTTCTGCCAAAGAACGCTAGGCTATTCAGACACTAGTGAAAGAGATGCTCGATGACGGGAATATTCAACCATCCAGCAGCGCTTGGTCCTCGCCAGTCGTTCTAGTAAAGAAAAAAGACGGAACGCTGCGATTCTGTATTGACTACAGGAAGCTTAATAGCGTCACAAAAAAGGACGTCTACCCGCTTCCACGGGTCGACGACTCCCTCGACAGGTTACGACGTGTGAAGTATTTTTCGTCCATCGATCTAAAGAGTGGCTATTGGCAAATTGAAGTGGATGAACGAGAGCGAGAAAAAAACCGCGTTTGTGACACCAGACGGACTTTACGAATTCCGAGTTCTTCCCTTCGGCCTCTGTTCTGCACCAGCCACTTTTCAGAGGATGATGGACACAGTTCTCGCTGGCTTGAAGTGGCAAAGCTGCCTTGTCTACCTCGATGATGTGGTCATCTTTTCCGAGAGCTTTGAAGAACAGCTGAAGCGTCTGAGAAAGGTTCTGGAAGCCATCCGCACAGCTGAACTCACGCTGAAACCCCAAAAATGCCATTTCGGCTATGAAGAGCTGAAATTTCTGGGACATGTCATTAGTGCAGATGGAGTGCGACCTGATCCAGACAAAACTGCTGCTGTCGCCGCCTTCCCTGTCCCATCAGATAAAAGAGCAGTACGCCGTTTCCTCGGCTTGTGCGCGTATTATCGCCGATTTATCGCCAACTTCTCTAAGATAGCTGAACCTCTTACGCGACTCACCCGAGATGACGTACCCTTTACTTGGGGCGCAGAACAAGACACAGCGTTCACAGAGTTACGACAGAGAATGCAAACAGCCCCTGTTCTTGCCCATTTTGATGAGGACGCTGCTACAGAAATTCATACAGATGCCAGCAACGTCGGACTTGGCGCTGTCCTTGTACAACGACACGGCGTTGTTGAGCATGTGATAGCTTACGCCAGTCGTACTCTTTCTCGAGCTGAGACCAACTATTCTACGTCAGAAAAAGAATGCCTCGCAGTCGTGTGGGCGACGACCAAATTTCGGCCTTACCTCTACGGTCGTACCTTCAAAGTGGTGACTGACCACCACTCGCTCTGCTGGCTGGCAAATCTCAGAGATCCATCCGGCCGTCTCGCACGGTGGAGTTTGCGTTTGCAGGAGTTTGATATTACGATTGTGTACAGGTCAGGGCGCAAACACGAAGACGCCGACGCGCTTTCTCGAGCACCTGTGGGGAACGCTGTCAGGGGCTCCGAAGATGAAGATGCCTTTCTCGGAGCAGTTAGTGACTCCGAATTTATGTTAAAGGAGCGGGCAGACGATGAATTACGCCGCCCAGTCATTGATTCCCTGGAAGGCTGCAACTCTCAGGTCCCTCAACACATTGCTCGCGAACTGTCCTCTTTTTGTCTAAGAAGAGGCATTCTTTACAAGAAAAACGCCCGTGGTAGCGACAAAGCCTTCCTACTCGTTGTTCCTACCGACATGCGTGATGAAATCCTCCTTGCGTGCCACGACGAGCCCACGTCAGGACATTTGGGCTATTCACGAACTCTCGCCCGAGTACGCCAACAGTATTACTGGCCGCGACTATCAACTAGTGTACATCAATATGTGAAAAGCTGCCGTGAGTGCCAGCACCGCAAGACTCCGCCTGTGAGACCCGCGGGCCTGCTCCAGCCGATCGCACCACCACGGACACCGTTTGACCTCGTGGGAATGGACCTTCTCGGGCCCTTCCCTTTGTCGTCCTCTGGGAACAAATGGATTATAGTTGCGACAGATTATCTTACGCGTTATGCTGAAACAAAAGCGTTACCCCGTGGCACGGCCTCTGAAGTCACGCAGTTCTTCGTGCATCAAATTGTCCTACGGCATGGTGCCCCGTCATGCGTGATTACGGACAGAGGGACGTCGTTTACAGCACGAATGATGGAGAACATTTTTAAACTGAGCTGCACAAGTCATCTAAAAACAACGGCTTATCATCCGCAATCTAATGGACTGACAGAGAGGCTTAACAAGACCATAGCGGACATGCTGTCAATGTACGTGGACGTACAACATAAAACCTGGGACGAGATTCTTCCATACATCACGTTTGCTTATAATACGGCAACGCAAGAAACAACGCGATTTCCGCCTTTCCGACTTGTTTACGAACGCAACGTGCGAACCATGCTCAACGCTATGCTTCCGTGCGACCAAAGCAATGAACTTGCTCAAGATGCTGAGCAATACACTCAATACGCCGAAGAAGCTCGTCAGCTAGCTCGCATAAACACCAGTCACCAACAAAATGCAGACGCACGACGTTACAACCTCCGCCATCGAAATGTCACCTACCACCCTGGGGACCGAGTGTGGGTGTGGATCCCTGTCCGGCGACCAGGCTTATCCGAAAAACTCCTAAGCCGTTATTTTGGACCGTACAAGGTTCTTAGACGAATCACAGATCTTACCTAAAAGGTATTTCCGGACGGCGCAGCGTCTTCTCGTCGACAGCTTCGACCCGAAACCGTGCATGTCGTTCGGCCTCGTGCCCTTGTGGTTTCACGTGCTACGACATGCCGTGACATTGCGTTGCTGCTGCTGTTTGTGTTCTCCTGTGTTTTTATGCCTTTTCTTTTTGCGCTTGGCGGAAGCGTTGGCGAAACTTCCTCATTTGCGCTGCGAGTAGTGGCACTCTCTCTCTTTTGGTTCTCTATATCTGCGTGTGTATACCTTCATTTTTTTTTATTTACGAGCATCGAGTCGATGCTTTCAAAGGGGGGGACTATTGCCACATGGTTTGCTTGGGTGAGATCGCAGAGTGAAAGAAGACAAAGACGATCTCTCTGAGCCGCTGCTTGAGTAGTCGACTAAACGAGCCCATTTTTATCAAGTTTGTGGAGAGTAACGTGACAATATTAATACAAGCGCAAGAGTAGTTATGTGCATAAGAAACAACACTCACTGGTGACGAACTGGTAGATGGCCCGGAATCCCTTGACGCTGGGCGGCCTGCTGCCGAAGCTCTGGAAGATGACGGTCATGCGGTGCTCGTTGGACATGATCTGGTTGGGCAGCTGCGAGCCGCAGAAGTTGTCCAGCCGCTCGCGCTGTCCCTTGATGGTGATGAAGCCAATCACAGAGTCCACGTTCTCGCACCTGCGCCAGAGCAGGAGCACGCATTTGCAGATCGTGGCGCTCGGCGCGAAAAGCCACAACGGAAAGCCTGACAGTAGCATTTCTAGCCCTAAAGATGGCCGCCCTGGCTAGTCTGTGTAAAAAGAAAATTCAGAGCCGTTTTTAGACTCAATGTGAAGGTGCGCGGCTAGTGGAGCTGCGTGGTTCGGCCATGGCGGACGCTGCAAATTTCACGCTATCAAGTATACACTGTCGTACTTTATCAAAGGGAACACGCAAATGCGTGGCCTGCGCTCTGCGGTGGCTGCCTACAGCACCATCAACCGACAAGTGAACAAAGCACGTTCGCTTTTGGCGTCATCTATGGCCAAGCGAGATAACGAGTCATGGCCGGTAGACAAGCGCTGCTAGATTACGTTCCCTCCCCACTCGCGCGGCGAGTGATATCGGGTGATTACTGCAGCCTGCGCCGTGGTCGCAAACAACGTTTGATATGTTGGCAGTGAACTATACGCGCTGCAGGCCAGAGCAGAGAGGGAGTGCAATTTAGCAACGCTTGTCTGCTGGTCATAACTCGTATTTTTTTTTTTTGGCAATAGATGACGCTGAAGGTGAACATGTTTTCTTTTGCTATTGGTTGATGGTGCTGTAGGCAGCCACTGCAGAGCGCAGGCCACGCGTTCGCGTGTTCCCTTTCATAAAGGACGACAGTGTACAAGAAGCGCCGAACCATGCTGCTGTGCTCTTGCGGAGGTCGACTTAGATTCACAGCTCGATAGTGACGCTGAATGACTGCGTTATACGAGGAACTTACTGGAGCAATCCTCAAGAAATATTATATTACGTAAGTGAATTTCATCCCCATGGGTCCGTCTCTCACAACAGGGATCAGGGGAATGAAATGGCGACCACCAACCGATAAGTGCAAGAATACCCCGCTTTCATAATGTTCACTTAAACGATATGGGCCCCACACTTTTTTTCATATTTGAAAACACCCTTATTAAGCATTTTGTTTTTGTCGTTTGCTGCCGACAAGGACATTAATGTCTGGCTAAAGTGGATGTGTTGAAAAGTGTCTCGCGGAACAGGTTCTAAATGAGCCGATCCATGTAGAAAGAGAAAGAGATATTGCAAAACAATTGTCGTGATCCCCATGCATAGTAGATGTATGTGACGCACATCAGCGCTTCTACTGGGCACGTGCCAACCACGAACAATACGAAGTAGTCGTGATGCAATCACATGTATCTCTGACCATTCGCTCACGAGTATATGTACAAGAATCGCAGATTTGCAACGAAGGATTTGTACAGCCAAATTGCTGTAGCGATACAGACTTTAACAGGGCACGGCACTTGGCTGGCGAACACGGCACTTGGCTGGCTTGAGAGGGCACGGCACTTGGCTGGCGAACAAGATGTCTAAAACACCGTTGCTGCTATTGCAGATGCTGCCATGGTTTATCGTCGGAATGCCTGTGGACGACGACGGAAGCTGCTTTTTCTTCGTCGATGCGCAGCGTTGCGAAAATGGAAGCTTGGAGTGCGCACTTTCTGGACTTGCTGCCACGGGTGTGACGTCACCAGCGGCCAGTCTTAAAAAGGGACAACGCGAGAACATCGGCTTCAGAGGGCACGGCACTTGGCTGGCGAACAAGATGTCTAAAACACCGTTGCTGCTATTGCAGGTTAGTTACAGCTCTACGTATCGCAGTGATAATAGATACTTGTTAGTGCTGCCGTGCCCTCGTAGATGTTGTGCTATTTTGAACGATTGCTGGTCAGTACTGTTACTGCTGATGGCTGGTGATGTTGAGGAAAATCCAGGCCCAAAGACTGCTGACATTTTGCAGGAAATTCTCGAAAAACAAAATGCTTTGGAAAGCAAAGTAGACGACATCAGGAAAGAAATTGCAGAAGTGAATGCTAAAACAGATAAGATACAGGGTGTAATATCCATGTTTGATGAAATGAAAGATAGAATGGATAAACTGGAGGCCATCGTTCGAGAGCAAAATGACAAGTTAATTGATTACGAAAATAGAAGCAGACGAAATAATCTCTTGGTGTTTGGCCTTCCTGAGAGCGCGAACGAGTCTGCGCAAGTGTTAAAAAGACGCATTGTGAATGACATTTTTTCTAAAGTTCTTCGCATAGAAGTTACTACAGTGGAAAGAATTCACCGGATCGGAAAAGTAAATCGTGATAGACCAAGGCCCGTGATCCTGAAATTTTACGACAGCAAGGAAAAGGATACTATCTTTAAAAACTGCGCAAAACTAAAGGGAACTTCGATCAGAATAAGCAACGACTATGCGAAGGAAACAGTGCAGATACGAAAGAAGTTATGGCAAAGCGCTGCCTTGGATAGGGAGGCGGGTGCGAAAGTAGTTCTCGTACACGATAAACTCAGGATAAACGATGACATATACGCATGGGATGACGTCAAAGGCGAGCGCTATATGCACTCGGGCAAACGTGGTACTGTTACAACGAAGCGAAGTGAGCGCGTCGTATCAACTGAGTCAAACGGATCTGATAGCCCAGGCAGCTCATTTGAGGCACCAAAAAAATAGCTAAGATTTCTCTCGTTCAATGCTCGCAGTATAGTGAACAAGACTACGCACCTTGAGTACTTATTGCTTTCCCACGATCCTCACATAACCACGATAACAGAAACGTGGTTGCATGAAAATATACCGAATGATTGTGTTGTACCTCCCAGTTACAACATATTTAGAAAAGACAGAGACTCACGTGGAGGTGGGGTGTGTATAATCATTAAAGGTTCTCTTAATGCTTCGATGATTGATTGCGAAGTACCAGAAACTCTCTGGTGTAGAATAACATGTGAAAGCACCGTGTTCCTTATTGGAGTTGTATATCGGCCACCCTCAAGCTCCCCTGAGTTTCTGAAATCCTTGAACAAGTTTTTATGTGCCCATGTAAATGGGAACACTAGGTTGATATTGACTGGGGATTTTAATATTCCACATATAAACTGGAAGAATTTTTCGTACAGTGGTGGGGAGCCAGTAAACGCAGAAAAAATGCTAGAAATTATGTTTACCTACAATTTGAAACAAATAGTGCTTGAAGATACCAGAATTACGCCGACGTCAAGGTCGATACTAGACTTGGTGTTCCTATCAAATAAATTAAATGATTACAAGGTGATGGTGCAAGATGGTATATCAGATCACAGGATGATCTGTCTTGATCTGCCTGTTCGAGCATTGAGACATGTGAAGAGCTATGTGCCAGTAAAAGTTAAAGACTATGCTAGGGCTGACGATACATCGATTCTTGACTATTTGGAGATCCAATTGGATAATTTCGAGAGCATCTCGGGTTTAAAATCAGTAGAAGAGCTATGGCAAGAATTCAAATGTATTATATGTTACTGCATAGCCAAATATGTTCCATCACGCGTTAAAAAAACGAAACAGAGAAGTCCTTGGATCACCCGAGATATAATTCATATGAAGAGGAAACTTAAGAGACTGCGTAAGGGGAGCACGTCGCCAGTGGTTCTGAGAAATTTAAAAACTGAACTCAGGCGTGCCTTGGCTACATCTAAACAAACACTTTTTGAAAAAAACCTCAGTGAGTTCCTCAGGTCTTCACCTCAGAAATTTTGGCGGTATTTTAGCGACAGGAAAGAAACAGCTGATGAAATTCATGTTGGTAGTAACATTATAAGAAAAAAAGATGAGATAGCAAACCATTTCAACAACATTTTTCAGTCTGTATTTAACCCACTGGAAACTACAACGAGTACGGAAGAACCCTTAAGAATTCTTCCCACTGTTCCAATGGAAACACTCGAAATAGCTAGGGAAGGCGTATTTCAACAACTACTCAAATTAGACACGAAAAAATCGAGCGGTCCCGACGGTATACCAACTGTATTCCTCAAGCGATATGCAGAATGGATGTCGCATTATCTGACTATCATCTTTCAAAAAACATATACAATGCACTCACTGCCACAAGATTGGCGCACCGCATTCGTCATTCCTGTATTTAAAGGAGGCAACCGAAAACAGGCTACAAATTACCGTCCAGTGTCACTTACTTCAGTTACCTGCAAACTGTTCGAACATATAATAGCAAAACATATACTCAGGTTCCTAGATCAGAACACTTTGCTGTATCCTTATCAACATGGCTTCAGGACCGGGTTATCAACCGTGACACAGTTAATAGAAACAATCCATGATTTTGCGGCTGCTGTAGATATAAGACAACAGGTTGATGTGGTTTGCGTGGATTTGCGAAGGCGTTCGATAAAGTACCCCATGTCCAATTAATCTTCAAATTACGTAATGCAGGAATAAATGAGCTCGTAATAAAATGGATTGAAGCATATTTAACAAACCGTACGCAGGTAGTAAAACTGGATGGCCATGTATCAGATCCTTTAGCTGTACTTTCAGGGGTGCCCCAAGGCTCAGTATTGGGACCACTATTGTTTCTCCTCTATATCAATGACATCAGTAGTGTGGCGGCAGAAGAGGGTGTCCAAGTTAAACTTTTTGCAGACGACTGCCTAATCTACGCCACAATTACCAAGTTAGATGACCAATTGAAAGTTCAGAATTGTTTGAAAAAGTTAGATAATTGGTGTAGGAAATGGAAAATGTCAATAAATTATTCTAAATCTACATATACACACATCAGTAAAAGGAAAACTATCCATTCCTTTCCGTACAGCATTGGTGGACACTTGTTGGTGCATGCGCAACAGTTCAAGTATCTCGGGGTAACAATTACGCGAAAATTGTCATGGACTGAACATATAGATAACGTTTGCACGATAGCCTATCAAAAGTTGTACATATTGAGGAAAAAACTGGAACATGCATCGCGTGACGTAAAACATATTGCATACACCACCTTCATTAGGACGATACTAGAATACTCAGCCGTTGTTTGGAGTCCCCATCAAGCGACCCTTAAGAAGAAGCTAGAAAGAATACAAAGACTGGCGGCGCGTTTTATTTGTTCAACATACCGAAGAAAGGAATCGGTCACGCTGATGTTACAGAGATGCAACTTAGATACTCTTGAACTGCGGAGAAAAAAATATAGGCTGAAGGTATTCTTCCAAATAATTCACGATCAACTTAAGATTGATAAGTTCAAATATTTACACCCCCCAGGCAAAATAAATCCCCGAACTAACCACGATTGCGTCATAAAACCATACCAAACAAATACTGACATGTTTCGATATTCTTTCTTCCCGGATGTCGTAGAAATGTGGAACAAACTACCAAACGCAATTGTTGTTTTAAACAATGTCACCGACTTCGAAAATGCTGTAGAGGCACACTTACGAGATTGTTGAGTTTGATGTAAGCGACCTCATGTCCATTATTTTGGAATATGTCAGTGAATTTTGAAATGTTATTTTGAATTCTGAATTGTTATTAATGAAATACCTGTTTTCATTGTGCAGTGCCGAGTGTTACGCAACTTTATGTACCTTGTACATTTTTTTATGTATGTAATTGTATTGTCCTCTCTGTTATGACCCTCTTGGAGGGTTGACAGTATTATTAAATAAATAAATAAATAAACAGATGAGGCGCGATGTAATGATTCAGCTCTTTTTCGAATGAAATTTTGCCCAGCATAAATAATTAACACTCACCCCTTATGAAAAAATTTAATGGAATTTCTGAAGCACTCCACCGTGGCGTTCTTCATAATCATATAGTGGTTTCTAGGTCTAGGATTCCCGCGATTATTACATTCAGTAGTAAGAAATCGAGTTTTTGTTGACTATAAGAGATTAACGCAAATTTTTTTCATTGTGATGTGTTTTAACATTCGGACACGCACTGGAAAATCTGCGTAATTTGATCTTTGCTAAGGCACGTTGCCGGGCTAGTTGGTTGAGATTCATCATTTTCACTGGTATAGCGCACCACGGCAAGGACACACACAAAGGAGAGATGCACAAAGGAGAATAGCGCTGTGTGTGTGTGCATCTCTCCTTTGTGTGTGTCCTTGTCGTGGTGCACTATACCAGTGAAAATGATGTACTTTGATCATTAGAAATCCTGCTGCATGTTGTCGTCTGAGTCTCCGTTGCACACCTGATGCTAAGAGACATTAGGCTTTGCAGGTCTAATGTCAATCTAATGACTCATTAGGTGTGTATTAGCTGCACATTAGACTCTCAGAATTCATTTTCATAAGGGACGGTACAACGATACAGGCAGTCGTCCATCGCAGAAAAAACCATCGTTCGCTGGAAGACGTCGGCCTCTATAAATGCGTTAATGTAGCACGTCCCAGAGTTATTGATGGTGGGTGGGTGGTTGTTTGGCAAGACGCACATTAGTGCGCAGTGTCTGCAGACGTAATTTCTAGAGCATGCTAACCTATTGATTGATTGATTTATCTATTGATTGATATGTGGGGTTTAGCGTCCGAAAACCACTGAATGATTATGAGAGCCGCCGTAGTGGAAGGCTTTGAAAATTTGGACCACCTGGGGTTCTTCAACATGCGCCCAAATCTGAGCACACGGGCCTACAGCATTTCCACCCCCATCGAAAATGCAGCCAGGATTCGATTCCGCGATCTGCGGGTCAGCAGCCCAGTACCTTAGACACTGGACCACCGCGGCGGGGCTAACCTATTGGCGTCATGCAGACGAACCATGTGACATATTCGAAAAAATTCACGGTAGTAATTAAAAATAACAATGATAACAATAGTTGGGGTTTTAATAATAATATCATCATGGGGTTTAAAGTACCAAAACCATGATATGAGTATGAGAGACGGCGTAGTGGAAGGCTCCGGAAATTTCGACCATCTAGTGTTCTTTAATGTGCCCTGCCATCGCACAGTACATAGGACCCTACAATTTCGCCTCCAGCGAAATGTGGACGCTGCAGCCTGAATTGAACCCACTATCTACGGGTCAGCAGCCGAGTGGCGTAGTCCCAAATCCACCGTGACCAACAATAGTTGAGGTTTTACGTCCCCAAACAACGATATCACTATCAGGAATTTTGTAGCGAAGGGCTCTGGAAACTTAGACGATCCGATGTTTTTCGACGTACGCCTAAATCAAAGTACACGGGACTGTAGCATTTGGCCTTTTGACCGCCCCGGTGAGGAGTTCATTGAAACGCACGCGCGAGAACATTTACGCGAGAGACTCAACAGCGTACAGGGTAACCGCTTAAAGTTTACATCGGCTAGGTACACCTGAAGAAAGAACTCATGAGACTTAAAGAAAGAGCGTAACGCTCTTAGCGAAGCCTCTATTCTGCAGCCCACTGGGATACAACGTAAAAGAAAGCTAGAGAAAAGGGAGATTCGCGGAGGTCACGGACTTCCACAGCCGCAATGCGTCTGTGCTGCGTACCTATGTGCGGGGCCGGCAGTGCAATCCTCTTTTTTTTATCGCTTTCTTTTTGTAACCGCGGCCTGCCACCAAGCTCTGAAAACCCCCCGCTGTGAAGAGTGCCCCTGGGATGAGGTGTCGCCACTTGGGTATCGCCGAGACCACAGCGCACGCTTGCATGACGTCTTCCTCTTCGGGATTCGTTTCCCGACCCCGAGGCCATAATCCGCTTAGCCTCACACACACACACACCCGTGCTCACTGTACACCATCAGACTGCACAAAGCAAGGCCCTCCCAACCTTTCCGCCCGATGCACTCCATCCCGAATTCCCGAGCTCAGGTCTCTGTATAATCCTCCGTGAATCCTCGGCCCCTCTCGCTGCTCATTAGAGTGCTCTCTATCTTCTCTGGCCACACGATGCATCATTTTGCGGCGATGGGGCGGCTGTGACGCCGTGAGTGTGCTGGGCAGCGGTGCGTGGCGATTACGAAAGTCGGTAATCGCGGCTATTCTGCTGCGAGCGCGGTGGGCGTCGAATTAACGCGGACCCGAGCTCAGTCTCGTGCTGATTTGCTTTTGGGCGATGCCCACTCGGCTTTGGCATGCCCGCAGAAACCGACATAACGGAACAGCTACGAGTGATTCCTTTTGACAGGAAGCGCTTTTCGAGCCTCGTAGGACGGTAAGAAACAGAATAAAGAGAGTCAATGGCCGGTGATCAGACGATTTTGGCATGAAAGGAATAGGTACCACGAACCCGCCAGATAGCACTGCTGCTATTTGATCTTCAAGATGTGCCCACGAGAAGCGCCTGAACGAGGACAAAAGCACAAAAACGGAGAAGCGCATCTTGAGTAGCATGGTTGAAGTTGGTAGGCGAATACTTGATGTACTGAACGCTGTGTAATTTGTGCTACGTGTCTAATTTAATGTAAAGATACGAGTATTTGCACCGAACAGCGACCTCACTCAGCCATTTCAAAATGACCGTCGCTCACGCCAACCTCTTGACTATCCATAGTGCGTGCGTTCTTCAGAATACTTTTTTTTTACAGCGAAGGCTGCCATGAGATGACAACAACAACCATTTTTGGCGCCGTAGTTGTCCACCGACGCCATTGCCAGGGTCCGAAACTAGTAGTACACGAAATAAGAAAAAAAAAAACACCCATAATACAACGTGATTCGAACCCATGCACTCTTGCACGGTAGCTGAACATTCTACCCGGAGCCTCACTACTTTTCTTTCTTCTGCATTGATGGAGCCACTCAAGTGCTTGAAAAGCCCTTGCAAAAAGACCCTATGTAGGCTTCATGACAGAAAAGAAATCATATTAAAATGCACAAACTTGCGTTTTGAAAAACAGAAATGACAATGACACTTGCGTAACGAGTGGATCGTTGAACGCTTCCGACTCACTACGAAGGACTCAGCCATAAGTCTTCATCGTCATCAGCCACCGCTTCAACAAAGTTCACATGGTGTCCTGCACGTTTTTAGCGGGTACCTCGCTTCTCCGCAGAATGATGAATAATGGCATGGTGGACGGCTTCCCTACAACACAAAAATCACGATGACGTGTGGAGTAGCGGGTGCCTCGCAAGTGTAGTTAAATTTGGAACACCATTAACATGTGTAACAAAGCGTGTTAGGAGAGTATAAAACAGCGCCAGGGCCCCACACAATGAAAGTTACGAAACTAGTAGGCCGTTTAAAAGTTTCAACCTACTACAAAGGGCTCAGCCATAACTCTTCATCGTTATCAGGTGCCGCATCAACAAATTGCACATTGTGACGATGTGTAGCGGTACCTCGCTTCTCTCCAGAATACCGAATAATGGTGCTCTGGGTGCTTTCCTTCACACACACACACACACACACTCGCACACACACACACACACACACACACACACACACACACACACACACACACCACACACACACACACACACACACACACACACACACACACACACACACACACACACACACACACACACACACACACACACACACACACACACACACACACACACACACACACACACGATTTTTGTCGCAGTAGGTGCCATGCATGTGTACCTACAGTTCTGGCTCAGAAAGTTCACAAAAGGCCCCCGAAAAGCCGCTCTTCATGCTCTCGCTGAGACTGGGCTGTGCTTTGCGGAGAAGACTGACATTTTTTTTAGCCCACATCGCATGCTGCGTTATTAAACTTGGTAGCGACTACGCATTAATACGAAGAAAAAATAAACGAGGACACAGCGGTGTGAGCGCACAGAACGCAGTTATGTACTGATATAAGGAACAGAAGGCGCACATAAATGCAAAAAGAAAACTTCAATCTTCGGCAAGTCATTTTCCGCGTTCGTTAAGGGTGTTCTTTTACTGACAAGGGACATGACGGTGCGTCAGAAACAGGATTGTATAGCGCTCACCACAAAAACTGTTAAAAAAAGAAAAAGTTATGAAGTTCTTTTTTTTCTGCTGTATTTTTTTTGCAGCTATCACAAGATTAAGGCACCGGTGTGATTTTCCTTTGCTTTCTTCGAAATGCAGGCAGTAATTTTAGGATGAAGAAAGATTCATTAGGGAGCAGGGATGAGGAGGGATGACGATAGGCATATGGCAGTGCTTCACCAGTTAAAGGGAATGAGAAGCGTACCAGCATCCCGCGAAAATTGAAGAAACAAAAGCAGGACGCGAGCGAAGAATAGGACACTTGAAGCAGCTTAGCGGTGTCGTAAAGTAGAATGTAACGAGCTCAAGCATGATCGCTGTTTCTTTACATTTTTTTTTGTTCTATACTTGTTCGTTGCATCTATACTGACAAAGAAGTTTCACATTCCACACATGGATGGGACATCGCGTTTGTGTAGTTGTTTTTGATCACCCCGACCGAGGTAGCTGTTGGATGCGCTCACGCAATTCATTATCGTGCTGTTCCGGCCGATCCACTTTCACTTAAGTCTTTTTATTGGATCAATGTCCGCAATCACGAAAGCAGGAAAAAACAAAACAAAAACGAAGCCGGTAACAATAATCCCATAAAACTTTGGCTGGAAAGCTCGCTGGATCCATTCAACTCGGGTTTTCAAGAGGCAACATTGCAAGAAAACTCTCTCCTCCTCTCTCTCGGTGGAGGAAAAATTGAACGAATTTCAAAAGAAATTTAATGAGAAAAAAAATATCAAAGGTCGACTAACTGGCGTGTGGCTATAGACAAAGAAAGCTTAGCAGTAAAAGAAAAGAGCATTATGCAGAAACAGATAGTAACGTCGGACGTGGCCACGAAAGAACAAGTTGTCCTTCACACGTATTACCTTAATGAAAAACAACACATAATGAAGCCAATGATTGTATAGAGAACGCTGAATGTACTCTTTGAAATACATTGAAATAATTACAATATGAATGCGAATAAAGTAAAGCGAGCGTCCCACCGCAGTGGTCTGGTGGCTGGTGTGCTGCACCTGCTGACCCGCAGGTCGCGGGATCGATTCCCGGCTGCGGCGGCCACACTTTAGATTCAGGCACAATTGCTTGATGCTCGTGTACTTGGGTTTAGGTGATAAAGAACCCCAGGGGTCAACATTTTTGGAGCCCTCTGCTACGGCGTTTCTCATAATCACATTGTGGCTTTGCGAGGTCAATTCGCAGCCGTTATGTGAAGTATAAAGCGAACGAAAAGAGAACGGATCGAACCTACGACCTTCGTATTACGCGCCCGATGCCCTATCAATTATTATGCGGCGGCGGTCATCCTCTCGTACTTTTTATCGTGTAATTATGCGCATGCAAACCTGGGGAGTGTTAGTCAACGTCTCCAAAAGCCATGGCAGTGGTTGTGGACCATGGTTGTTTACAGTTGCACGTAGCACGCGATTTTCCAACGAGCAGACAGCTGTCCAATAAGCTCTCACATGCTACGCGAAGGCACCAAGTCTGCCGATGTGAGAGGCTAGCTATGAATAAAAAAAAAAAAGAAAAGTGAAACTTGAGAGCTTGTTTTTTGTTGGTTGTATATTGTTGTAGGTTGTAGTTCGTTGTACTTTGCAAACGGTGCCATCTTTCGGGGAAAGTGGGAATCCTGTGACGTAGGAAAACAGTGACTGATGGTAGAGGCTGATGAAGAAGAAGTGAGAATTGAATAAACATGAGGTATGAGCCAGGCCGCGTCTCTCAGTCATCATAGCGTCACACACACACACATATAGAAGAGCTCTGAAAACTTCCTGCTCTTTCTGCAAGTGCAAGTGGCACAAAGCTACCAGGACATCGAAACAGCAGAGAAATCTTACGAAACATTTCGGATTGACCAGATGTGTACATGTAAGAGCTTCTCGTTGAATTTCAAAACTCAGAGCCGACACGACCGGAGAAAGTTATGTTTGTGAAAACCGAACGAAATGTGCAGTGACGGAGAGACGGCAACCGTGCATATGGAAACACTACGCTTGCCCTGGCGGGTAAGCTCATAAAATGTGCCTGACTGCAGATTACCCAACTCTTTATGTCGCACTAAAACGTCACAAACCTGCGCCATTCGATTCAGTTCGCATACTTGAACGACACTTTGCTACTTCGAGTGGGTTAAGCGGGTGGCGGGATAGGGAGGGGAATAGCGTCGCTGGGAACATTGAGGTTGCCGTTACGCAAAACATTGTTACGTAAATGTGCCTGTTATCTGCATAAACGCGTGGTGTTCTTGAGCGCCGTTTTCGGGGCTCTTTTCGCGGGTTCTGACGCAAGTGCTTTGTGCAGTACCTTTTGAAGAAATTTAGATGCTCTGGGGGCTGTAGAGGTAATTTAAAAAACGCCGTCATGGTCATAAGAAGTGTGCAACCCGTTACACGTAGAACTTATGCAAGGCTGTTAGGTTATGCTAATATGCGGATAAATTATGCCCGATGTAAAACCAAGAAAGTAAAAAGAGAGAGCGACTGAGAAACACGGACAGCACTTTTATTTTGGTGGCAGCTTGCACAGGTCCAATCTCTGTTTTCTTTTTTTTTTTGAAATTGTGTCTGACGTGGACATTACTCAATTAATGAATTTAGCATAACATTTTGGTTGCTTGGTTGTTACAATGTAAACTTCACAAACACACACACACACACATACACACAAGCACGCGCGCGCGCGTACGGTGTATCACAAAAGTAGACACCAATGTGCACACAAAGGGAAGAACATGATAAATCACTGACTTGCCTACACATCTACCTATATAGTGCATCCCGGAGGCGTCAAAGTACATCGTCTTGTTGCCACTTGTAAATGTGCTTGCTGTACAATAAAAAAGGCATGCTATATAACGTTAGTGAACATGTCCTGTTCCACTCTTACAGCGAGAAACTATACACTAACTAACAAAAATTGCTCGATGGTCCCAGGCGCTCACAAAGAGGCAATTTTCGCCAACTTCGGCAACGTGCTTGCCTCGCAGATTTTCTCCGCAGACACCGACGAGTATACTTGCGGACAGCCTTGAAGCCCACCATGTGCATAAAATTGAGACGGTGGCGACTCGAGGCGCGCCCACGACTCCACGCGACAGGTCCATTGTCGAGCGGCCGTCGGAGGAACTTTCGAGTGAGGACACAATGGAGGCTTATTATTCGCACTCTTTGCGTGACGAGTCATCCTTCATGAGACTCGCCGAGCAGCTCGCGATGACGGGCGAGGCGACGATTCATTCGTTCGCTGAAGTGCTGACGACGGCAGAGCCGCTCTTTGGCGAGTGGCTGCTAGTGTCGTGAGGTCAAAGTAGCTACGCCACGAATAAGAAGGAATACGCGGCACTTAAAAGACCTTTGGATACTGAGCAGTATATCATGCTTTAATAATACTGTGCAGGGTATTTCTCCAAGTGACGCAAAGCACCCGAGACAGTTCACCGGTCATCCTATAACCACGTATCACAGTAGGTTACACGCCGGGTTTCGTAACCTGTTATATACACCCGCATGTTTTCGTGATAAAGGATAAAACAAAAAAGAAAGAAGGGGTGAAGAAATAATGTCAATGTGTAGAAAAGCACGAAACGAAAAACTGAGGAGCTGCAGGCTTGGTGTATGCGTAAATGTTCCTAACAGCAGAACGTCATACTTGCGAATAATATCAAATAAAGTTGCAGTTCATGAAATGGGTAGCCTATGCCGTGAAGTGATTTTAGTAATCGAGATGTCTAGTTTCAGGGCAAAAAAAGTTGTGTTCCGATACGAGATTTGAACCCTTGAAATAGTCAAGGTTTGCTTTACGTACATCCGTTGCATATGTCTGTTAGCCGGTCGTCTCTTTAAAGTAAAAAGGACGTTCGAAATCGGGGGCAGGACTTGCTCTTGCACCTTGCATGTGTTGCATGCACGACGTGCCTTTGTTTGTGGACATATTTAACCCGTGCAACAAATGCCGTGTAAGTTAAGTGCCTGCCCGTGCAAGCTAAGTTAAGCCCGTGCAAAGTTCAGCCCATGCAGTTAAGCTCGTGCAAAGCCTGTGCAAGTTAAGTGTGCATGCACCCCTATCACATTACGTTTTGTCATCCATTCTTTTCTGAGGCATTTTAAATGCCTAATAATTTTTTGTGCCAACTTGAAGCGATAACTGTCCAGTCAACTTTCTGTCACACTAGACGAGCAGTGCCACAAAAAAATTAGCGTATAAAACAAGATAAAATTTCTTGCCAAAACAACGTTACAGCTCCCCCCCCCCCTCCCGCCACCCTTTTTTGTGGGTGAATCTCATAATCAGACGGCTACACAACACTGCCAAACTTGTAGAATTTGAACATATCTGAACCCCATGGGGTGTGAGGGGGAGTAGAAATCTAATTTAATTGACGATAGCAATCTGACATACCGATTTCAAGCATGAAACGACACGCTGATAATCCACTGAGATGAATGTATGCACTTATATGATAGATCAGATCCCCTCTATGAGGGTGACGTCATTCCGTGATCATTTCTGTGTCTGTGCTAAAAATTCCTTATGCTAAAAACTTTTGTAAGAAGATGTTCAGTCAATCACGATGTAGGGCATATTGTTAGCGAAGCCGGCTGACCAATCTGAAAACAAGCCTACGAGATAGAAGTTTTGCGAATTCGCCCTCTGGTGCCTAACTCTGCACGTCTTTAGCTAAAACATTGCCTCCGAGATGATGGGCGCGCAGCGTGTCGCACACCCGGCATCTCGGAGGCCATGACTAAAAGCAGGCATAAGCGCAAGAGACGGGGAAGGGTAGAGGTAACGTGCTTTCTTCCTCAGGCGAGCAGCGTGACACATGGCCGCGACGGAGAGTGTCGCGTACGAGAGTTACGGACGCGTCAAAAAAAAAAAAAAAAAGAGAGAGAGAGAGAGAGAGAGAGAGAGCGGAGAGAAATAGGTGGGCGGGAAAGACTTGGAGGGGTTCGTCGGATCGAGCCTCGTACGAGAGCAGCAAATCCTGGACTTATACGCCAGGACTTTGGCACTCGCGATAAATCTCCGTCAAGAGTGGCACTCCATGCGCTACTTGGAAGGAGCGCCTGGCGCGCCATCTATCGTGAGTCGGAGCATTCGAGCGTACACAAGCAGCAGCCGGAGAAGAAAGAAAAGGCTGGACGAATGAGCAATGACTCCGCAGCAACGCCAGCATGGCGAGCAGTAAACAGCATCAACATGCACTGCGCAGAGTTCCCGAGAAGAAGCGGCGGGTCTATTGGACGCCGCATAAAGAGAGAGGGAGAGGTAAGTAGCATCGGACGAATTTGCCCAAGGAG
Organism: Rhipicephalus microplus; assembly: GCF_013339725.1. Taxonomy (NCBI): domain Eukaryota; kingdom Metazoa; phylum Arthropoda; class Arachnida; order Ixodida; family Ixodidae; genus Rhipicephalus; species Rhipicephalus microplus. Next base: position 149,042,343 of record NC_051171.1, read on the forward strand.
TGGGGCCACCAGCCTTCGAGAGGAAGGAAAGTCTTTTTTTTATTTAGTTGCGCACACAGAACTTGGTACTTACTTATTCAGGTGTCGCAATGCGAATATCGAAAGAAAATTGGCGTAATATATTGACCTCAAGTTGTATGTGCATAAGTGTGATTCATCAAAAGTTAGACGCGCAAATAAAGACCTCAGAAGATAGTAAACCGCCAGCACGAACGACAGCGTTGGCATGTTATGTTTCTCTGCCCTTGCGTCTTTGTCTGCATACGCCAATTTTTTCCAGAATAAAGACATATCAACCAGTGGAAGTTAGTACAACGTTGTCTATCGTGCACAAAGTGCACAATGGCCCGTGTGGTGAAGCTCCTGTAGAGGGACGTGCATTACTGCTGATCTGTCGCACTCTGATGCAGACACTTGCGGGGCTCACTTTTCTTTTCTATATTTAACAATCCCCCCCCTTCCCTGAAATTCGGATTGATTTGGCTTCCGCGGCGTTTCGCAACGCATCATGGTGCAGAAATGCGTTATTATTGTGTGAGAGTTAGCAAGATTGCGGAATTTGGCATCGTGAATGGCAAACCTTATAGTCGGCGCACGCCGCAATATTAGTGATGGAGTACGACGGTGACACGAAGGTAATCGCTGTTGGATTATCATGTTGGGAAACGCCTAACAGTTCAACAAAGGACGCTGATGCAAAAAGTATTATTCCTTTTTAGTAATAGTCCAGAAGGCACGCACACTGAACATGATACAGCTGCTGTATTATAATTTCTGGGGTTTTACGCACCAATATGACGATAATATTACGAGGGACGCCGCAGTGGGGGACTACGGATTAATATCGAGTACCTGGGATTCCTCAGCGTGCACTTGTACTTAGGCACACGGGTGTTCATTTCATTTTAACGCATCGAAATGGCGATACACCTGCAATCGTGTGAAGACGCCACAGCTGTATATGCCGCTAGTCGTACGAAAGAATGACGCGCCACCATGCAACATAAACCAGTAGGGACACATACTAACGCAGCGGCATAGATCTGGGTGACCTGATAGCCTATAGCAGGGTTGCCGTTGGGCAAATTTTAGGAGGAGTCAAACTTCAAGCTAAAAGTACCGAAAATAGCCATACCATTTAATTTTCGTGCTACATTTGTAGCCAAACAGAAGTAAACCTATATTTTGAATACAGCTTTTATTAATAAACAATAACTTCATTTTGAATAAGCGAACACGCAGAAGAAATAGCGAAATACTTTCACCGCTCGCTTGACCTTCAAGGCACAGGTTAGTTGAAAATCATAAAGTTATCGCAACTCCAGTGCTCCTGCATGGTGTTTTTCTATGATAGACACACGTCTTGCCACAGTGATTTTAATCCCGTAACTCAATAGTGACATTAAACGATCATGTTTTTCCTCAGAGCCGCAGCAGAACTTGATTTAGTAGAGTTATCTCTATACGATAGTCCAGCTACAAGAATTGAACCCTGGTTGAAGATTAAGACTCACCGTGGTGGGTCTACAATGCTCGACTGACGAATGTAATGTTGTGGAGTCGGATCCCAGCTGCAGCGGCTGGATTTTCGATGCAGTTGAAAACGAAAGATGCCCGTGCCCTTAGATTTAGGTGCACGTCAAAGAACTACGTGTGGGCGCCACTTCCGGAGCCCTCCACTGCAGCGTCCCTCATAATCATATCGTGGTATCGCAACATGTATCGCAATAATCTCTGTAGATTAGGAGCCCGGCTTCGTTTTGTTACAGATATCTCGTTTTGGTGGAGTTTGCGCGAGAACACGCGCTGCGCTTCAGCTTAAAAAAAAAAAAGTAGCGCGCAGCGTCAGCATAGACGGTGGGCAGCGCCAGCATCGGGATCGCCAAGCATTTGCTTACGTGGGCGCAACTTCGTCACTCCGTCTCTGCGTCGTGCCACACGTTGGGTGCTGCAGTGTGCACCAACCGGCTGGCGGATTGAAAACATGCGCGCGCGTCGGCAACCACGACAGGAAAGCTTTGAAAGAATGGTTATTCTTAAGGTTTCTGTCATATTTTATCTGCTAGTTATATAATAACGTCTAGTAAATGCGCCAAAATTGGTTTAAAAGTAGTCATGTTGGAAACTTGAAATTTCCATATCGCAAGACGGAATTGCAAAGTAGTCTATTGGGAGCAACGTACCAACTAATGCCGATCCTGGTCAGCAGTGCACCCTTCACGATGCACATAACTTCACGTGCATCTAGTATACGGTGCCTACCACCTTCCCGTGACCGTGTTGCAAGCATGGACGTCGCCACAGTCAGAGTCGATCTACTTATAGTACAGGTCGCATCTCCAATCTTCAATATCGCGTGATAACATAGTGGCATCCAGTTCACAAATGTGCATTGCCGCGGGCACATGCGGTCCGCCTTCGCCTGGTGGCGATGGGTAGCGAGGTTCTTTTGCTTATATATTTGACACATGGCGAGATTGAAGAAGCCATAGGAGGAGGTAGCTTAGTGACACCAAAAGTATAAAAATGATCGGACGCATCGGAAACGCGGTTTAGAAAACCTGCCCGCTAGTGCAGTCATATTTCCACCCGTAAATCAGTTCTCCAATGAATAAATCTTGCGACATTCAGAGCCGCACAACCGGAAACGATTTCCAGCTTACATAATTTTTTTTGTGCCATCTGCACTACATATTTTCTACTCGGATAAGTTGCCTATGGTCGATACATTTTGACAGACCGAGAGACATGTTAGAAGCAGGTCTCACTTTGAAACGATGGGTAAGTAAGAAACTGCCAAAAAGAATAAAAAGATGATACACCCGCTAGCTTCACGCCAAAACTCCAACGCTCATCTAAAGCACTTGCTCGCAATTCCGGGAAGTTCAACTCCCCTTTATCTGTGTTTTCGTTCCGCGACAGCCGGCCGACGCGTTTGATGGAAATGCGAATCGCCGTGGCATTTCGGAAGTTCGGCGTCCCTCTTGGTCAGTCTTCTCCGTGCGCGTGTACTTTACGACGTTCATGCCCGACAGACTGACCGAAATGGTCGGCGGATGACTCCCATATATGAAACTGTGTCTATATATATGTAAAGGAGGCATAAAAGGCCGGCTTTGGCACTTGTTTACATGAAACACCAAAGTATATACATTTGAAGCACAGACAGATGGATAGATGAGGCAATAATGGTAAAAACGTCTATCATATTTAACATAGTAAGAGACAGAAGATTGTATTTCGCAGCACCACTTATACTGTGCAGTACTGCAGTGCACGTGGCTGCTCGTAAGGCATAGTAAATGTAGAGGTCCTCCTCTAAGTCCTATTCATTTTCAAGCCAAGCATACCAGTCACGGATTTCGTTGGCAACGTTGTCGTACAAATAAATAAATAAATAAATAAATAAATAAATAAATAAATAAATAAATAAATAAATAAATAGAGTGGTGCCAGCCAGGTACAGAAATGCGGCTCTCAAAGCTGCGCTGGTGACGTGCGCCCTCGTGTGCGCTGTTTTCCCCTAAATTTTGCTCTCTAGAGTGTGGGCTGATCGGTGGTCAGTCATTTCTTATATGGCAATTCGATCTGTTTTTCGAGGTCACTAGCAGATTGGTTGTTGCCTCATTTCAAACATTCAATTGTCGTTTGGATGTGAACGCATGACCTCACGTTCCGGCGCCGCAACATGAGGGCGCGCCTACGCACTCGCGTAGGGGCGCCCTCACACCAAGCCCGCAGCCAATCAGAGCCTTTTCGATCCCGCCGGGAAAAAAAGAAAGAAAAAAAGAAGAAAAGAAAGGAAGGTAGTACGACAGACATGCACAACCTAAGCTTTCTTTGTCCCCATTTTCCCGATAGGTCAAGAAGGGCTTCTGAATTTTTCTATGCTTGGGTTCGTGGTGCCCTCCACCTACGTTATCTAGTAAAAAAATGCTATATTCACAGACAACTTTATGTGTGAAATGAAGCGAACGTTAAAGAACTCAATCGCGCGCAAGGCAGTGCCGATGCACGTAGTCGCATAATAGTGCTCGTATTTTGTGCGTGATATATCAAAAACATTGCTACGATAACGAGAAAAGCACGACGAAAGATGCCGAAGAGCGCTTGTCGTGTTAGCGCAGCAATAATATTTTTGATATCTTTTATTTTAGGCACGTAGCTCTTTGAGGCACGACGCAGCTCACACCAGCGAGGTATTTCTGCTTTACTGTATTCGCACAGATCAGTTAGCGCCACCATGCGGATTTTTTTCGGAAGCTGGAAGACGGTGATGGTAGGTGGGTGCGGGCTCATCGTAGTCGTGCTGCACCGTGGCGAAAAACGGGCTACGAGCTAAGAGCAAACGCATGTGTAGTGTCCCTATCTCCTAAATCACTCCTGTTTCACAGCGTCCGTGTCACTCGGCTACTTTGAACGATCGTTTCGCAGCTCAGCCGGCGCGAGGAACCATATACATCTCGTCATAAACGCACGTGTGGCGCTTTGTTTACATCTGCGCTACCGCTGTTCGCTCTAAATTCTCGCATATTGTACAGAGTTTGCAAAACGTGACCAGCGATAAACGCTGCCCCTCCTTCGACAACATATATCTCTATGTTTAGTGCTTAGAGACACCAGTGGCCCGAAAGCCGCCTTATTCTCGAGACGCGCATGCTTTATAGGGTAGCCTCCATCACCTCTCGACCCGCCATATTGAAACGCTCTCCGCGCCACCTACAGGCGTCGGAAAGTGCGAATACACGTTGTCACTTTGCGTTAATACACGTGCGCGAGAAAGTCGAGAGTGCTACGTGTACCTCGAACGCTAGGCTACGTATTCATAGGCATGAAACGCCAATTCCACAACAATGGGAGTCGCGCGCCATACCGAACCGCTTCGCGTAGCGCCTGCGCAGAAGCTTCGCCGTGTATAGTTTTCTCTTCATGGGCAAGAAAAGTCGCACGATGGCCACCGGTGTTGGCTCGCCATGAACAGTGACCTGATTATCCCGCCGCACCGCCGACAGATGAAAACTGGCGTCGAGATTATGTGTGCTTGCTCTAAACGTGAGTGTAGGCGTACAAATATCCGAGTCTACTGATGGGGTCAATCGACAATAAAAGGAGCAAAATGAAACCAAAATAAATGAATTTGTACGAACGCTGACTTCGTGTAGACAAAAGAAAAATGATGCTTCGTCAGACAATCTAGTGCATTGTTTTCTCACAAAAGAAAGCGTAGTGACAGAAACTGCGTCACCTCACTAAGTGCATTACGAAAATGTCTAAGAAAGCGGTGCGTCACACAGTAACGTACATTCAGCTGTTGCTTTCGCGTGCCGTTAGAAGAGCTAATAAACGCTTTTCTTTGAGCTCACAAATCCAAAATTACGCCAAAAGTTTTTGAAGTACCTACAACAAATAGTGTATGGTGAACACAGAATAAGAAAGCAAGAACATAAGAAGGTTATACACAAAAAAAAGTCAGATCATGCTAGAAAATTAACCTAGAGCTCTAGTTTTGTCGGCAGAACAATGGTGTTTAAGATGCAGACTATGTTCAGACCAATGGTACACGTACACGTATCTTTACATGCGCGTCGGTCAAACCCACGTACTCGTACTTAATTTAAAGCCCTTCACTACGGCGTCACTGAGGAAACACTAATAAGGCCTCAGGAATGAGAGCAGCGAAATTAAATTTAATACTGTTGTTCGCTAGACAAACCCGGAAGCAGCTGGTGGTAAGCACGGTTGGTTGCAGCGTATATAGATGACGCCCAATGAATTCTTTCGAAGTTACTATATTTGTAGCAATCCATTGTTACGATTGAGAGGCCCAAATTCTTTCGCGCACATCTCCGCAAAGAAGTCGGAGGAGTAAAAAAAAGAAGAAAAAGAAACAACATAATTCTCCGTCACGCAGGGTTCTGACCACGGCAGCAATCTTCGTAGCTCGGCATCTCCGTACGGCCCAGTCTGTTCTTTTTTTTTTTTTGGGGGGGGGGGGGGAGGAGTAGTCCAAGGCAACGTTACTGCGTCCAATATAGCCGCCCTGCTGACGACAGCGCGTTTAAAAATTGCTCTCCAGCGAGTTCGCAAAAAACAGAAAAGACTAAAAGAAGAGCGTAGGTTGAAAAAGAAAAATAGAATCGACGGTGCTGACACTGTACTTCCAAGAAGTCTGAGTGTAGACTTGACGTTTTCAGTGATTTCCTAACGTCGACCAGTGAGCCGAAAGGAAAAAAAATATGTGACGTCGGAGCTCGTTGGAATTGCAAAGCGTGTCGTTCATCCAGCGAGCCTACATCCAAAGGCGCTGGAGCGACAATGGTGTGACAGAGGGAAAAGCAGCCGACGATGAAGCATATTTCGCAGCGCAGTTGGCTGCAAGTCTGTATTCCTCGACGAAAGACTTCAGGGGTGGAGCTAAAGAATACACCGCGCTTATACGCACGAGGTAGTAACGAAACTTGACAAGATTATGGTAATGAATCGCACAGAACTTAGATAAAAGGCAAAAAAAAAGCACAAGGTCATATGTTAGATTGATTGATTGATTTGTGGGGTTTAGCGTCCCAAAACCACCGTTTGATTATGAGAGACGCCGTAGTGGAGGGCTCCGGAAATTTTGACCACCTGGGGTTCGTTAACGTGCACCCAAATCCGAGTACACGGGAAGGTCATATGTTAGGATCAATTGAAAACTTCTCCGGAGTTGTACACTTCCTGCTTGGCTAAATACCCCAGCCGATGCTCGGTCGCTCCTCGACAGTGGTAGTGAGGCACACATCAATCAACAACAACAGCTTGCTAATTCACGTCTTAATCCCGTTGCGAGTTCTGCTCATAAGGACATTTGTTGTGTGCAGGCGATTCATGTTTACATCTGCGATCTACCGCTGTTCGCTCTAAATTCTCGCATATTGTACAGAGTTTGCAAAACGTGACCAGCGATAAACGCTGCCCCTCCTTCGACACTACATCTCTATGTTTAGTGCTTAGAGACAACGGAGGCCCGAAAGTCGCCTTATTCTCGAGACGCGCATGCTTTAGGGTAGCCTCCATCACCTCTCGACCCGCCATATTGAAACGCTCTCCGCGCCACCTACAGGTGTCGGAAAGTGCGAATACATGTTGTCACTTTGCGTTAATACACGCGTGCGAGAAAGTCGAGAGTACTACGTGTACCTCAAACGCTAAGCTACGTATTCATAGGTATGAAACGCCAATTCCACAACAATGGGAGTCGCGCGCCATACCGAACCGCTTCGCGTAGCGCCTGCGCAGAAGCTCCGCCGTGTATAGTTTTCTCTTCATGGGCAAGAAAAGTCGCACGATGGCCACCGGTGTTGGCTCGCCATGAACAGTGACCTAACTATCCCGCCGCCTTGCCGACAGATGAAAACTGGCGTCGAGATTATGTGTGCTTGCTCTAAACGTGAGTGTAAGCGTAAAAATGTTCGAGTCAACTGATGGGGTCAATCGACAATAAATAGAGCAAAATGAAACCAAAATAAATGAATTTGTACGAACGCTGACGTCGTGTAGACAAAAGAAAAATGATGCTTCGTCAGACAATCTAGTACATTGTTTTCTCACAAAAAAGAAAGCGTAGCGACAGAAGTGCATTATGAAAATGTCTAAGAAAGCGGTGGGTCACACAGTAACGTACATTCAGCTGTTGCTTTCGCGTGCCGTTAGTAGAGCTAATAAACGCTTTTCTTTGAGCTCACAAATCCAAAATTACGCCAAAAGTTTTTGAAGTACCTACAACAAATAGTGTATGGTGATCACAGAATAAGAAAGCAAGAACATAAGAAGGTTATACACACAAAAAAAGTCAGATCATGCTAGAAAATTAACCTAGAGCTCTAGTTTTGTCGGCAGAACAATGGTGTTTAAGATGCAGACTATGTTCAGACCAATGGTACACGTACACGTATCTTTACATGCGCGTCGGTCAAACCCACGTACTCGTACTTAATTGAAGCCCTTCACTGCGGCTTCACTGAGGAAACACTAATAAGGCCCCAGGAACGAGAGCAGCGAAATTAAATTTAATACTATTGTTCGCTAGACAAAAACGGAAGCAGCTAGTGGTCAGCACGGTTGGTTGCAGCGTATATAGATGACGCCCAACGAATTCATTCGAAGTTACTATATTGGTAGCAGTCCATTGTTACGATTGAGAGGCCCAAATTCTTTCGCGCACATCTCCGCAAAGAAGTCAGAGGAGTAAAAAAAAGAAGAAAAAGAAACAACATAATTCTCCGTCACGCAGGGTTCTGACCACGGCAGCAATCTTCGTAGCTCGGCATCTCCGTACGGCCCAGTCTGCTCTTTTTTTTTTTTTGGGGGGGGGGGGGGAGGAGTAGTCCAAGGCAACGTTACTGCGTCCAATATAGCCGCCCTGCTGACGACAGCGCGTTTAAAAATTGCTCTCCAGCGAGTTCGCAAAAAAACAGAAAACACTAAAAGAAGAGCGTAGGTTGAAAAAGAAAAATAGAATCGACGGTGCTGACACTGTACTTCCAAGAAGTCTGAGTGTAGACTTGACGTTTCCAGTGATTTCCTAACGTCAACCAGTGAGCCGAAAGGAAAAAAAATATGTGACGTTGGAGCTCGTTGGAATTGATAAGCGTGTCATTCATCCAGCGAGCCTACATCCAAAGGCGCTGGAGCGACAATGGTGTGACACAGGGAAAAGCAGCCGACGATGAAGCATATTTCGCAGCGCAGTTGGCTGCAAGTCTGTATTCCTCGACGAAAGACTTCAGGGGTGGAGATAAAGAATACACCGCGCTTATACGCACGAGGTAGTAACGAAACTTGACAAGATTATCGTAATGATTCGCACAGAACTTAGATAAAAGGCGAAAAAAAGCACAAGGTCATATGTTAGATTGAGTGATTGATTTGCGGGGTTCAGCGTCCCAAAACCACCGTTTGATTATGAGAGACGGCGTAGTGGAGGGCTCCGGAAATTTTGACCACCTGGGGTTCGTTAACGTGCACCCAAATCCGAGTACACGGGAAGGTCATATGTTAGGATCAATTGAAAACTTCTCCGGAGTTGTACACTTCCTGCTTGGCTAAATACCCCAGCCGATGCTCGGTCGCTCCTCGACAGTGGTAGTGAGGCACACATCAATCAACAACAGCTTGCTAATTCACGTCTTAATCCCGTTGCGAGTTCTGCTCATAAGGACATTTGTTGTGTGCAGGCGATTCATGTTTACATATTGCCTACAGATGTCGTTCAGAAGACCATTCTTCCGAGCTGTGCGACTGGCTGGATATACGAAGTTCAAGCCAGCGCGCCGCATTAGGAAGCTTCACCACGCTGCATACATTCTCCAGCAAGCTGTCGGCAAGCTATTTACATACACCATTTACTGCTGACGGTGCGCGGATCTCTGGGGTGGCAGAGGTTTGTTCCCTGCCACCCGCGAAACGGCGTAAAGGGACGCAGTTACGTTCCGTTTGGTTCTTTCCACTCGCCTCTCGCTTGTTTAGCGACATTCGCAGCTGCCGCCAAGGAAGCCGAAGACGAGAACTTTTCATCTGCTGGCATCTTGAGGAAATGACCGCTCCGACATCATCTGGATATAGAGACGTTTATTCGTTTCTCTTCTCTTCCCTCACTGTCCCTGCACCCCTGGTTTTATCCCCTGTCTCCCCATTCAACCACTCTTACAGTCCAATCAAAACGCACCACCCTTACAGTCCAATCAAAACGCACAGATGTGTCTCTCCTCGCCACAACCTCGAAGACCCACCACCTCTTGCCCACTCATGGGTTCTCCGCCGTCGCTCGGGTTTCTTTCACACCGGTTCCCGGAATGGTCGATGACGGGTGTTGCCAGGTCGTGGAAAAGCGCCTCCGAGAAAGTTCCCGCGATGCCGGGTTGACAGGCCATCAATACAATTGGCCCCTGTGCCAATGCCGTCACCTCCGCTGATTCTCATTGTCCGGCGGACGCGTACGTGTACCTTCCACGTATACCGGCCACGTGTACCGGCCACCTGCAGCCTGGCTTCGTCTTCTGTAAGGCGCCATAATTGAGCCCGACAGCCGCAGGGGAGTTGTCGTGTCCTTTGTGGCCAGCAGACAGTCATCGTACCGCATTCCGGTGGCCCTGCTTCCTTGTTGGCGAGGGGTCGCCGGCCGCTGGGTGGGTAACATAAGGTATTCGGGGAACGCACGATGTTCGAGCCCAACAGATGCACTTTAAAGCTCGTCGCCCCGATCTCTTTTTGGATGGACTTGGGATGCGTGCCCCCGATTTGTATACACTGTACTACACGACACGGTCACCCGCGCTCGCCTGCTTATCTCTTGAGGGAAGGCGGAGGAGAAAGAGAAAGGGGCACATGTCGCGCTTTCACCGCAAATATTACATTGAAGCTATAGACTACGCGAAAGCCATTCAGTCCGCTGCAGTGGCTGTGGTTGCGGAAAGGGTGAGCTGCTGGCTAGAAGAGTCGTAATAGGGACTAGTCGGTTGCGCATAGTCGACACTTGCAGCGCGCTACTCAAACACGAAGAAGGTCGCACGAAAATAACACACAGGATCACACAGGACAAGCACTCTGTGCTGTTTTCACGCAGCCATCTTTGTGTTTGAGCAGCACGCTGCAGGTGTTGAGCTATTCTTTCTGCATATGTCATTTAAATTGATGGCTATCGTAGTTATAGCTTCGCCCTTGAGGCGAAACTGTGACTTTTAAAAAGTGAACCTGCTTAAGGAAGGTGCAATTTGTGCGGCCTTTCAGGTATGTGCCCAAAAATGGTTTAATCCCTTTAATAAACCATGGCCCACTAAAATGAAAAAAAAAAATCGGCAGATCTCACGTACCTTAAGAATCGATGTTATGCGAAGCGCGCGGAGAGAGGGTGACCGTGTTGCAATCTTTCCATGGAGCGACACATTTTCGACAGCGTGCGCGACGTGTTTTTGACGACGTAGGCGAAGTGTTTGACGACGTACTCGGCGCGATTATGACATTGTTGATGTCTTGACCAGCGCGTCATATTCGCCAAACCATCTTACCCTCCCACACTAATTTTGTTTGACGCCAAGTTAAGCGGGTGATCACGAGACAACCCAGACGTAAGCGGATAGATAGATAGATAGATGCCAAAAGTGCTTGCAGTACGCTCAGAATTGCTTCGCATTTAGAAAAAGTTAAACCAAACAGTTGGCCCACGGGTATGTGCCACAGAAATGAGGGCGGCCTATCAGAAAACTATCATCTCAAACGGGTGTGTGCCATAAAAATTTGGGTAAGTTCGACTACTCGGCATTGCTGCACACTAGACAGGAAGAAGGCGATAGTCAGCCGAACACTTGGGAATGGAAGAGGCAACGGCGGCTGCGAGGGGACCCCGAAGCGATGAAAGACCTGCGCCAACGTCTACGTGCATGTCCGTAGATCTACGAGAGATGCGAACGCTCGGATTGAGCCAGAGTTTCTGTCTCTGAAGTCTGTACATCCGTGTCTTGTCTGCTGTGACTGTCTGTGGTTCAACTCTAACCTATCTGAGAGTCTCTGTCTCTGAAGTCTGTACATCCGTGTCTTGTCTGCTGTGACTGTCTGTGGTTCAACTCTAACCTATCTGAGCTGACAATCAGCGCAAAAACAGGCTAGAAGCGCCTCACGAAAGCCTAGCAACAACCTCGAAGAAACGTAGAAGCAAGTTGATGCACCTATAGCTAAGGCTCAAAAACAACGTAGATAGCAACCAGATTAGCCTCCAGAATCGTCCAGTTTCGCTGTTTGAAGCACTGCGTGGCTAAGTAGAAGCTCCGCCATTTTTTTTTCTGTTCAAATGCGATGATAGTTTCGTGGTCTCTGTAAAACCAGCCTTCACACAGCCTTTCTTTTTCGATGTCGTCACTTATAAACAAAAAAAAAATGGTTGCTGTAGAAGTGCGATATAATCCCTACTAGAAGCGCTTTGGGACGTTAAACCCCACAACTCATCTACTAGAAGCGCAAGAGAGGCGTGAGACGACGCTGTCTTCTCGTTGGGGTCGTTTCAAGCGCTTACCCAAAAGCCATGTAGCTCAGCGCCAACTGCGATTTCCAAATTGATGAGCTGAAGTCGTCTCATTAGGCTTAATCAGCTTATGTCTAATCAGCACCTTTATCAGGTTAACGAGCGTGTGGACAACGAAAGAGCCTCTCGATTTCTAATTCTCCGGGTGAACCGTATCACTCAAAAGAGACTGCAAAAAATGATAAAATGGAATAAAATAAAATAAACATATAAAAATAAAATCCACGTTGGAGGCCTATATTTATGTTAGGCTCATCCTTGGGTCACTATTTGTATAATGAAACAAAAATTAATCTGACCAAAGCAGAAAAAAAAGAAAACCCACCAGGCCTGCACGGAACGCGCAGCACTGACAGCGAAAGCTGCAAAAGCGGCCTTTCAGAGCTTTTTTTTAAACGCTGTTTAGGTAACTATCAGGTACACTTGCAGCGTACTCACTACGCCGTAAATAATTGTGTAGTAAGCAGGCATTCATTACGTCATACTTCGTCATTCTTTGAAGAAGCGTGGTACCTTTTTTGTGTGCTGTGCTTGACGACAATGAAGAATTATGGCAGAAGCTCTGTTCATCCCCACAATCCCCACAGTCGGTATACGTCACAGTTAATAAGTGAACAAGATCGAGCTTTTGCAAACAATTGGAGCATTCGACGAGCCACTCTTTGCGCAATTCGCATTCTGTGACACCTGAATGTTCTTTTTGCTGTTCTAAAACGCTTTATTAGTCATATTAACGTAATTACTTTCCCGACATCAAGCCTGCTTAAGGCCAGTTTGTAAAGCGTTTCCAAGAACCAGCGTTGCTCAGTTGTAGAATACTGGGCTGGCACGCAGGGGACCCGGGTTCGAATCTCATTGTGCCTTTGGTGTTTTTTAGGGGCGAAGCTCCTCAAGCCATGAGTCGTGCGTCCCCGATGCATGTCGTCGTCGTAGTGGTAGTAGCCACCTCTCGTTTAGTCCTCGGATTGTTCGCTGGATGGCAGTACTTGTATATGGTGAATATATGCTAAAAAGATGCGAGAAGCCGGTTTTTGGAGTGTTCACTGAATAGATGGATGGACGCGCGGATGGACGGGTGTGTAAAAGGGCACACGGAAAAACGTACGGACGGACGGAAGCAAGAACGAACGAACTGACGGAAGCACAGATAGACTGACAGACGCTTCGCCCCCCTCATCATCATTCACTCCGTGGATATGCTGTGATTTTTTGTTTGTTGGTGTTATCGTGGGATAGTGGTTACGGCCAGCGACGGCGACGGTAGACAACTACGGCGCGCATTATATATTATTCAGATTATATATATATTCATTATAAGTTATATTCAGCTGACTGTAATAATAACATATGCGAGCTAATAGTTGTAAAAGCGGTTTAGAGCAATTTATTTTCTGCGAAAGTTCAAATTTTTCTTGTATAAAGTGTTAACATTTCAAATTCAGCATTTCGTTTTCTTTATTTTGATTTCTTAGCTTTTCCGTTAAGCAAGTGGTTCGTTATATTTTCAGCGTGTATTTTCTGACTTGTCAACCATGAATTGTAAGAAAGATGAACGTTGCGAATTGGTATTCATTGATGTTGAAAAGTAGCGCCAGAAACTAGAGAAGCACTAATGCAGCTAACAAGAATGTTAACGTGATGGGTATTTAGTTTTGTCATTTCGCAACTCAAATGAACATGAGAGGGCACTGCGGAGTTACAGCATGGCGACTTCACGGAGGTCACCGCGTCGGCAGTCGCTAACACATTGAGTTTTTTGCAGTGTGATCGCGGTTCGCGCTGCTTTGTAGAAAGGGAGCGGATTGTTGACGCGGAGCATCTTATTTTAGTCGGCACCAGTGGTCCCGCGAACGCGAGTGGCGTTCTTGAAGTGGTCGCGTTGTGTGTGTAATGCACATGGCGCACCGTGTCTCTGCGAAATTAGTTTACATACTTCGGGTGCCGCACCGACATGTAGTCACTGGATACAATGGTCATTTAAAACGTTCGAGTTAACAAGTTAACACTGATGCCTCACCTGGAAATAAGAAATCTGCTTGACCATTAGTTTTTTTCTTCACGGGCGGCTCAATCCTACCGTGCTCCTACCGTATACCACTGGCGCTTGGACTGTTTGGACCTCAGTACGCACCTTCCCTATGTTGCCGCTAGGTGCCGCATGAATTGCTGGAGTCGCCAATTCCACCTAAGCGATACCACGAACACCACTGCGATAATATACTAAATTACGTTGATGTACCTTTCTGTTCGCACCTGATACCACTGTTTTTGTAGCATTTCTGCTAAATTTTACAAGCATTGTCCGCTCTATATAAGATAGTCTGAAATGTTGACCCGCATCATTGTGTCAATATATTTTTCAAAATGGCATTTCATTTGGCAAGCTGCAATATGAAGCGTCGTCTCAAATTTCCGGTGGAGCTGCCACCATGTTCTATTCTGGCAAACAAAGTCGACAATTTAAGTTGACATTTTCTAGAAGGCGAAAGAATTATGTAAGGCATATTTCACATGCATATGCTCCGGAAAGAGTGCTGCCTCGAGAGTTGGACCAGGATAAAAATATTCTGTGCCAAAGCGAAGCGTTAACGTAGTTTCAAGCTCGAGGGAACCGAACTATACGTGAATGCTTGCACACTTCCTGTTTACGAGCATGCGGATTGCTCGTAGGCACTGCGTATAAGCGCATTGTGCCAAATCTACGGACGAGCGCATGTGGACACAAATATACATCAGCCTATACAATTGAAAACGCTTTGTTATATGGTACACTCCGACAGAACCAGTTTGGTAGCTTATGCAACAATTTCAAACGAACCTCCTGCAGCCGCTGCATGTGTTTGGAAGTACCTCAGTACTCTTCAGTTCTCAAACCACTACGGATTTTTCCCTGCTTTCAAAACATGGGCTGTATGTCGTAACAAGTTGACGTCGCGTGGCTCGGAAAAGACTAGAAAGAAGGAACAAGGCCCGGAAAATTGGCTTTACGTAACATCCGTTACACTTTTTGAATGGTATTACGCTTTTTTGTTTCTGCTTGCTTCTTCCTAAATGTTTTATAACGTGCGGCTTTTGAGAGCCCCTTTTCAGTTTATATAAGGCGCAAAACAAAAAAATAATTGCGAGGACATTTGAAGCGTTCATACATTCAAGTTAACGGGAACTCGAAAGTGGTGAACAAGCAAGTGGCACGGACAAAATATGAGTCTACACGAGTTTCATTCTGCGCACTCTGGCGGAACACATCGTATAGGATGAAGCTTATTGCCGCTGGTAGCAAGAATTTCGGGATTATACATTACGTGAAAGGTAAATACGCGTTCACCGAACAACTGTTCATCAACTGTGCTTCATGACTGCACATGTAGTTTTGAAGCGCACTAGGTTAGACTGTTTATCACAAATATCGCTGTTCCCATTGCACATTATAGGCAGCCCAAGCGAACCTGTATAGATCACAGATGTTCAGAGAAAGTGTTTAACAATTTCGGGTACTTTGTACTCACCTATGGGAGAGCATTGAGCCATCCCTGTTACAAGGTGTTAAACCACCATACCTTGATGCTTGCGATGATGGTCTCCTTTGAGATGTGTGTAAAAAAAGTTGTTAACGATTCAGAGTACGATGTACTCTACTGCTCTGCTATGGGAGAGCAGAAAGCCGTTTCATGGGCCTTACAAAGTACTACGTTCTGTGTGTTTAGAAAAAGTGGTTAATGATTATGGCGGTGGCGGCGGCGCTGGCGAGAGACCTGGTGCCGGATAGTGGTGAAGATATGAGGGTGAATCGAAATGCGACCCTTTTAGTTGTGCCGTTCACATCTGTATTTGTATGAGCTTTTTTCAGTGAACAATGTTCCCATTATCGTGGGCTTGTCGACAAATCAGCCGTTTCTGATGTGGCAATCTGATCTTTTATCGAGGTCGGGAGTTCTTTCCCATTACCACTTTTCATAGTTGCATTTCAGGTTCAAGCGTGACCGTCTATTTCACCTGGGGCAACAGACGTGTTGCGCGGATAAGCACGTGGCATGAAGGTCTAATCAACTGCCGGAAGGTAAGAAGGAAAGGAGTGTGTGAAGCAAAGACAGATATATATATATATATATATATATATATATATAGATATATATATATATATATATATATATATATATATATGCCTTCGTCAGGTAATGTGACAAGAATTCATACATGGCCTTAAAAGCTCATTTCAATAACAGGCCAGCACCATCTGCGCTCGTTAGCATTACAATGCGCATCATAAAGTTTCACGTGTTTCAAAAAAGAAAAAAAAAGAAAAGAAAGGGAAAAAAGGGGGGGAAAGCAGAAGGGCACACACAACACACATACTGAAGACGCAGTTCAAGATTCTCTTGCATGTACTGTGACGTGGTACCATGCTTATATGTAGTTAAAAAATGTAGAAGCGCAGTGGTGTAATGACATTGCATGGCAGTATAAAGAAACTGACCTGTCTTTACTAGATTAAGAGCGATGATGAACTGGTTTCACATTGTACCGCTTGAATCACGCCTTCTCAGTTTGCCCCTGCCCCTCCCCCCCTCAATCCTTTTTTTAATTTATCTTCAATAATTTCACAGTGGCTTCCATTGTACGTTCACATATCACTAAGATAGTGAAAGAACCAAAAGGATGAGGGCCACTATGTTTTACCAACAATTTTCGGACTCGTCACAACCACCGGAGCCTTTGTGTTGAGCGCTCTATATTTTGAGAATAAAGCGTGTAGTTGACGGGCGTCAAACAGGTGGTGAATGAGCAAAGCCTAATCCGGAGCCCAAATATACACCAGCCCTTACACTGAACCAAAGACTCCAAAGATTCCGGACACGGAGACGGCCCAACTTCATCGGCCACCATACGGGGACCATCTATAAAACACGCCTGTTCGCTCACAATCGTTCGCGACCAATCCGGGCGGCGCCATTGTTTCTCGAGAACCATTGCGAGGACGCCACCTTCACCGAGTAAAAGACGCTTCATTGTGCGCAATAGACGAGGATCAATGGCGTTGCTCGACTAAAGGCGATCTCCCGCTCTCGCCAGCTTCAACACACAAAGCTCATCTCAGGTGAGAGCGGGAAAAGGAAGCTTTGTAGTGAGCTTGGATCGTTCAAAGTGGCTGTCGCTGGGCGACCAATCCCAGCATCGAGTGAAGCGCGCTATACAAACTCTTAGGAGCCGGGGCACTCCAGTGTGAAAGATTAGGTCGCCCACTCTACGCAAAGAACAACAGCCGGGTTTTCTGAGAAGGAAGACTGAACACCACTTGTGTGAAGTTTCAGAGTTTTTTTTCTCAAATGATCAATCTTTGCTCGAACTACGCCTGTGGCTGTTGTGTAACCGGGGAAAACAATTCGCGACGCAGCGTTATTGGGTGTTCGCCGACAAGAATAGCCCGTTTTTTTAACGGTAATTTGTTGCTCCGTCTTATCTGGGAAGTATTACTACATAGGTGCCGAGGCGATGCTCCGCTGAGGTGCTAGTTGTAATACACAGGCTCAGAGATGTTGTCACATTGTGTTTTTTTTAAAAACTTTTCTTTTATCTGATACTGCAGGGACCTCCAGAACTGACTAGGCTGCTTCTTGCCATACTCACGCTGCTAGGAATAAAAAAAAACGACATCTCAAAACACTAAGGTCACATCTGAAACACATCTGAAAACACTTACAGCCTCACTGCATTACAGAATTAAAAGGACGAATGTAAAAGTATGTAAAATCATGTCAAACATCGCGCTTTAAATGGCAACGTGTTGGAAACGAATGTAGATATCACCGTATATATTGCGCCCTGTATGAAATAAGTTCCCGCAAAAAAATAGAGTATTGATTATTTTTTGCTTTTTTTCACATCGTAAATACGGGCGTAAATTCGGGACTGTATTTAGAGCGAACGTTTAGCTTCATCTGCCAAGAAAGTTGTCCCGAAGTAAAGCACCAGTGTTAATAGAATGCCTATTATGGGCAGGCTTATCTTTTATGATGATTTAAAGCATTATACTGTTGGATTATATTTTTGCAAACAACACTGTTACTAATATTTTGCTACTGGTCTCTTGAAAGCGGTTTGCGAAACGGTGACCTTATTTACGAAAACACCATCTCACTCTTAATTGAAAACGTTTACTGAATGTGTCGCTGTTGACATTGCTCTGTACTTAGTGTTTATTGGTCGTGACGCTGTAATTATCAATAACGATGGTTTTCCTGCGTGCATTTCAATGACCCACATTAGACGCTTATCGAACCAGAATCTGCCCCGAGTAGCTCATTTTATTTGCCTATTATTATCTTCTTTATTGATTTATTTACATTGATTAATTAGGTAGAGAATCCAAGTATTTTTTCTTTTCAAAGCCTGCCCTTTGCCCTAGTAAATTGTGGCATCAAAAATACACATGCAAATTTGCCTTTAGTATTCTTGTCATCTCATTTCTTGTGGTTGTTGATCGATATAAGTTATCGCTAAGAGATTTTGCTAAACAAACTCAATGAAAAATCTCAGCACACGTCAGCTGCTGACGTCATACGACACCCAGTTCTCGAAAACAATGTTGCCCAGACGCTCGTGACAAGTGAACCAATAAATCAATATTCGTTTCTCACTTTTTTTGAAGTTGGCTTCATCATTAACACAAATGCCTCACAGAAAAGCAAGAGTGCCAGTATAAACAATAGCGTATTTGTTTATTCTTTTCCTGGTGCGGCTCTCTCACGGCAAGTGCAATTAGCAAAAAAGAAACAGGCAGGTAAAAAGGGAAAATGAAATTACAGCTTTGAAAATCGGTGGGGCTAATTTATTGTGGCAACGCGTAAGCTGACGTCATCCGGGAGAGCGTACTTATCTCCGAATTGGAACTTCAGGAACGCGGATTTTTTAGCAGGAAAAAGAAACGAATCGGCAGAACCAAAGCAGCCAACCGTAAAATGCACACTCACATTAGAACTTACTTCCGAGGTTTGAGCGAGCGAGAGAGGGCTCGCTAAAAAGAAAAAAAAGAGAACAATAACTGATAGTAGTTTCGAGCAAGGTTATCCCAACGGTATGACCGCCTTCGACATCTTCGAAACTTTCGTCGGAGGGTCTGATACACCAGGCGAAGGCGCGAAATTCAGGGAGAACCTCCGACAAAGCTTATGTGGGCATCGACTCGACTTTGAACAGATCCCGATATCGTAACGCTCTGGCGGGCTCGGCGCTTTAATCTCGAAAATTGGCCGGAGGGGTGGCTGGGTCCCCGGTTTTTCCTCCCCCGCCCCCCACTCTCTCGTTTAATCGCGACTCCACCTGGGCGATTTTCGGGGCGGGGTGACGGGCCCAGAAGGTATTAATTAGCGCCGAGAGGTTTCCCCGAGTCGAGTTACGTTTGGTACACAAATCAGATTGGCTTTCTCAGTAGCAACGACAGTAACAGAGAGTGGGAGAGAGAGAGAGTGTGTTTGTGGAACGGGACAAGTCAGGCGGAGGAGGGGGTCAGAGAAATCGCCTCGCAGTTTCGCAACAAGCTGACGCGCTTCGCGGAGTCGAAAATTAGCGCTCTCCTTGACGTCCTTTCCGGCGCAGCGGCCGCCCCGCTAATGCATGCAGAAGACCTCCGGGCGCACACTGAAAGCAACTAAGGCAGGCCGAATGGGCCCCTTCTCGGATGGCGCGTAGGCCGGCTAATGCGCTCTCCGAAACCCGATCCCCCGGAGTCCTCCGCCGGTCAACCCAGCCGAAAACGGGACGCACCGGCGTAGCGGCAAACTCGCGCCTCCATTGTCGCCACTTTAGCTGGAAAAGAGTGTTTGCATGCAGATTCGTTTCATCTACGCACACTGCCGCAGTGGTTCCTCTTTTACATCTTATTTGCTCCCTCCTTTCGCCCGGGCCGAAATGTGGCAACGTTGAGTGCGTACAGCTGCATAGCCTAGGCTTTCTAAGAACAGGAAAGAAAGCGTCTGTCGCCAGCGAGGGCCTGGGTTAATTCTGTGCGGCGGCTGCGCCGAAATTGCGCCCAGCGCAGCCGGACGTGCGGCTCGGCGTCCCAGCGAGTTATATGGCTAATGAGCGCATTCTTCGTTCACGTCGTCTTGCGCTAACTTCGTGCTACAAATAAGGAGATTGGAGGGTGGCCGGAGCAACGAGTTTTCTTCGCGCACAACGTTTCGTAAACGTGACTCATTTGCGACGGTCACTACTGAAAAGCTGAGTCAGCGCTCGACGTAGCTGGATTCGAAGCTGGCGAGTGATGGAGTGAATTGGCTCAAGAAATGGAGAGATACAGAAGCAGATGCCGAAATTGAAAACGTTTACTGAATGTGTCGCTGTTGACATTGCTCTGTACTTAGTGTTTATTGGTCGTGACGCTGTATTTATCAATAACGATGGTTTTCCTGCGTGCTTTTCAATGACCCACATTAGACGCTTATCGAACCAGAATCTGCCCCGAGTAGCTCATTTTATTTGCCTATTAGTAACTTACTTATTGATTTATTTACATTGATTAATTTGGTAGAGAATCCAAGTATTTTTTTCTTCTTAAAGCATGCCCTTTGCCCTAGTAAATTGTGGCATAAAAAATACACATGCAAATTTGCCTTTAGTATTCTTGTCATCTCATTTCTTGTGGTTGTTGATCGATATAAGTTAACGCTAAGAGTTTTCTAAACAAAACTCAATAAAAAAGCTCAGCACACGTCAGCTGCTTACGTCATACGCCACCCAGTTTTCGAAAACAACGTTGCCCAGACGCTCGTGACAAGTGAACCAATAAATCAATATTGGTTTTTCACTTCTTTTGAAGTTGGCTTCAGCATTAACACAAGTACCTAACAGAAAAGCAAGAGTGTCAGTATAAACAACAGCGTACTTGTTGATGCTTTTCCTAGTGCGGCTCTCTCACGGCAAATGCAATTAGCAAAAAGAAACAGGCAGGTAAAAAGGGAAATGAAATTACAGCTTTGAAAAATCGGTGGGGCTAATTTATTGTGGCAACGCGTAAGCTGACGTCATCCGGGAGAGCGTACTTATCTCCGAATTGGAACTTCAGGAACGCGGATTTTTTAGCAGGAAAAAGAAACGAATCGGCAGAACCAAAGCAGCCAACCGTAAAATGCACACTCACATTAGAACTTACTTCCGAGGTTGAGCGAGCGAGAGAGGGCTCGCTAAAAAGAAAAAAAAAAGAGAACAATAACTGATAGTAGTTCGAGCAGGGTTATCCCAACGGTATGACACGCCTTCGACATCTTCGAAACTTTCGTCGGAGGGGGTCTGATACACCAGGCGACGCGCGAAATTCAGGGAGAACCTCCGACAAAGCTTATTGGGCATCGACTCGACTTTGAACAGATCCCGGAATATCGTAACGCTCGGGCGGGCTCGGCGCGTTAATCTCGAAAATTGGCCGGAGGGTGGCTGGGTCCCCGGTTTTTCTCCACCGCCCCGCACTCTCTCGTTTAATCGCGACTCCACCTGGGCGATTTTCGGGGCTGGAGACGGGCCAGAGGTATTAATTAGACGCCGAGAGTTCCCCGAGTCGAGTTCCGTTTGGTACACAAATCAGATTGGCTTTCTCAGTAGCAACGACAGTAACAGAGAGTGGGAGAGAGATTGTGTATTTGTGAAACGGGACAAGTCAGGCGGAGGAGGGGGTCAGAGAAATCGCCTCGCAGTTTCGCAACAAGCTGACGCGCTTCGCGGAGTCGAAAGTTAGCGCTCTCCTTGACGTCCTTTCCGGCGCAGCGGCCGCCCCGCTAATGCATGCAGAAGACCTCCGGGCGCACACTGAAAGCAACTAAGGCAGGCCGAATGGGCCCCTTCTCGGATGGCGCGTAGGCCGGCTAATGCGCTCTCCGAAACCCGATCCCCCGGAGTCCTCCGCCGGTCAACCCAGCCGAAAACGGGACGCACCGGCGTAGCGGCAAACTCGCGCCTCCATTGTCGCCACTTTAGCTGGAAAAGAGTGTTTGCATGCAGATTCGTTTCATCTACGCACACTGCCGCAGTGGTTCCTCTTTTACATCTTATTTGCTCCCTCCTTTCGCCCGGGCCGAAATGTGGCAACGTTGAGTGCGTACAGCTGCATAGCCTAGGCTTTCTAAGAACAGGAAAGAAAGCGTCTGTCGCCAGCGAGGGCCTGGTTAATTCTGTGCGGCGACTGCGCCGAAATTGCGCCCAGCGCAGCCGGACGTGCGGCGCGGCGTCCCGGCGAGTTATATGGCTAATGAGCGCATTCTTCGTTCACGTCGTCTTGCGCTAACTTCGTGCTACAAATAAGGAGATTGGAGGGTGGCCGGAGCAACGAGTTCCTTCGCGCACAACGTTTTGTAAACGTGACTCATTTGCGACGGTGACTACTGAAAAGCTGAGTCAGAACTCGACGTAGCTGAATTCGAAGCTGGCGAGTGATGGAGTGAATTGGCTCAAGAAATGGAGGGATACAGAAGCAGATGCTGAAAGAATACTAATGTGAGCCAATATTTGAATGAACGCCAACGTCTTGTTCATTATCACCGCCTTCTACTATATAAGCGCTGTGGATTTTTTTTTTTAGTTATTAAGTGACGTCGAAGCACTTTACGCAATTAGGGGGCGGGTGTTTTTTGAAACGCTCGCCTATCAACGCAAGCTGCTGCACATAACTGACTGCCATACGGAGCCACGGCCGCGCAAAAAGAAAGCATTTGGGAGGCCAGCGCGGTCTTCCGTTCTAACATATAGGTGCAGCGCGCGCCGCGTTCTGCGACACTTCGGCCAACGGACTCGAAGTGCGGCGGCTTTAGAAATCCGAGGAATCTGAAACGGACCGCCCCCCCGCCACCACGCCATCCGGATCGATTTTTGGCCATCGCTTTCCAAAGCGTCGCAACTGGTCTTCGCACGAGGCCGGTGCAGCTGCCACAGGCCACGCGAGGTGGAGAGTAAACAGCGCGCACTGGCGGGCGCGCACCGCAGCCAAACGGAACCGCCGGGCTCGGGATTTCTTCCTCCCAGCAGGACGAATGCTCGGCGTTTGGGATAAGCGTTGCGTGCGTGGCTTCAATGCGTGCGTCAGTGGGGCACCGTACGCTAGCGCGCGGTGCGGCGTTTTTGTTTGTGTTCGGAGGAGAGGTGGTGGCGAGGGCGACCCAATCGCTCAGCCATCAGCGTGCTTTGAAACGCCGCACAGCGAACCGGTGCCGCTTCTCTCTGCGGATCTCCGCGTGTGTGGCGGCATGTGCGGCGGCAGCTCGTTCCCAAAAGCGGCAGACGGACCGAGAGGAGAGCTCCGTGGCTCGGTGCCCGTTTGGCTGCCTTCATGCAAATCGGCTGCAGCCACCGTTTCCCTCTCACTCTTATTTTTGTCTCTTCTTTTCGCTTTCTCGTAGCTATACATCTCTCGCACGTACCACTGTTCCTCGCAAGATAGAAGGGCGCAGAAAACGAGAAAAATAAAAAGAAACAAGACTCGATCGTTTTCGGGAACGTTCTCCTCGCCGCATCGGTGTTCACTTCTTAGAACCCCCGTCGATCGGAAGTGAGGGCTGCTCGCATCGCGCCATGTTCCCACGATTGGTGCTTCTCTGTTTTGTTCTCTTTATGCTTGCACCTTGCTTGCCAATGCGCTCGCGCTCTTGCATCGAATCCGCGTCGCAAGCTCCGAGATGAACTTAGAGCAAGCGGTACATAACAAAAAAAAAAAAAAACCTAGTCCTTACGAGGCACACTTCAGATACTTGATGGCTTGTACGCTACGCACATGAGCGCTATTGCAGTGAACATACTCGCGTAGAGGTAAGCTGATTTGTTTGTGAGTGTTTTACACGAGGAAACAAGCCTGTCGGAGGAAGAAAGCGTTCTAGTCGATCGTTACGGCTTCCGATAGCGCGCGCAAGCAAAATAACGATTATAATCTGAAGGTGGCACGAAACTGTAGGCGTAGTTTGCCCCCTCCCCCCTTTCCCCCTGCCTGCGACAAGAAACGATTCAAAGTTCCGAGAAAATCTACGCACGCTCCGGAACACGAATGGCACTGCACGATAATACCATGGCCGACTCGGTATAGAAGTTGTGTTTACGAGGAAGCACGACTAGTCTTCGTTAGTAAGTTCAAGCAAATATATTTAAACAGAAATCATAACTTTGTATACAGAAGGCGTATTACCATTGTATCTCCAGTGAAAGCCCTCGCTCTCGATCGTATTCGCAGCTGTCATAGCAAAAATGAATTTATCGGAATGCATCACTGAGTAGGAGATGCTGCTCATCTGAGTCTGCAGAAAAAGACGGGAGCGCAATTCGTTTTTTTCAGTGAAATCTGGTGGTGTAGTAAATGATCTGGCAAGCTATTTTCAATGCGCGCCGAAACGCATACTTGAACTAACTAACTAACTAACTACTACTAACTAACTACTAACTAACTAACTAACTACTACTAACTAACTAACTACTAACTAACTAACTAACTAACTAACTAACTAACTAACTACTAACTAACTAACTAACTAACTAACTAACTAATAACTAACTAACTAATAACTAACTAACTAACTACTACTAACTAACTAACTAACAACTAACTAACTAACTACTAACTAACTACTAACTAACTAACTACTACTAACTAACTACTACTAACTAACTACTACTAACTAACTAACTACTACTAACTAACTACTACTAACTAACTACTAACTAACTACTAACTAACTACTAACTAACTACTAACTAACTAACTAATAACTAACTAACTAATAACTAACTAACTAATAACTAACTAACTAACTAACTAACTACTACTAACTAACTAACTACTACTAACTAACTACTACTAACTAACTACTAACTAACTAACTAACTAACTAACTAACTAACTAATAACTAACTAACTAACAACTAACTAACTAACTACTACTAACTAACTACTACTAACTAACTACTAACTAACTACTAACTAACTAACTAACTAACAACTAACTAACTAACTAACTAACTAACTAACTACTACTAACTAACTACTAACTAACTACTAACTAACTAACTACTACTAACTAACTAACTAACTAACTAACTAACAACTAACTAACTAACTACTAACTAACTAACTACTACTAAGCCACCGTTTCCCTCTCACTCTTATTTTTGTCTCTTCTTTTCGCTTTCTCGTAGCTATACATCTCTCGCACGTACCACTGTTCCTCGCAAGATAGAAGGGCGCAGAAAACGAGAAAAATAAAAAGAAACAAGACTCGATCGTTTTCGCGAACGTTCTCCTCGCCGCATCGGTGTTCACTTCTTAGAACCCCCGTCGATCGGAAGTGAGGGCTGCACGCATCGCGCCATGTTCCCACGATTGGTGCTTCTCTGTTTTCTTCTCTTTATGTTTGCACCTTGCTTGCCAATGCGCCCGCGCTCTTGCATCGAATCCGTGTCGCAAGCTCCGAGATGAACTTAGAACAAGCGGTACATAACAAAAAAAAAAAACCTAGTCCTTACGAGGCACACTTCAGATACTTGATGGCTTGTACGCTACGCACATGAGCGCTATTGCAGTGAAAATACTCGCGTAGAGGTAAGCTGATTTGTTTGTGAGCGTTTTACACGAGGAAACAAGCCTGTCGGAGGAAGAAAGCGTTCTAGTCGATCGTTACGGCTTCCGATAGAGCGCGCAAGCAAAATAACGATTATAATCTGAAGGTGGCACGAAACTGTAGGCGTAGTTTGCCGCCCCCACCCTCTCCCCCTGCCTGCGACGAGAAACGATTCAAAGTTCCGAGAAAATCTACGCACGCTCCGGAACACGAATGGCACTGCATGATAATACCATGGCCAACTCGGTATAGAAGTTGTGTTTACGAGGAAGCACGACTAGCCTTCGTTAGTAAGTTCAAGCAAATATATTTAAACAGAAATCATAACTTTGTATACAGAAGGCGTATTACCATTGTATCTCCAGTGAAAGCCCTCGCTCTCGATCGTATTCGCAGCTGTCATAGCAAAAATGAATTTATCGGAATGCATCACTGAGTAGGAGATGCTGCTAATCTGAGTCTGCAGAAAAAGACGGGAGCGCAATTCGTTTTTTTCAGTGAAATCTGGTGGTGTAGTGAATAATCTGGCAAGCTATTTTCAATGCGCGCCGAAACGAATACTTGAACTAACTAACTAACTAACTAACTAACTAACTAACTAACTAACTAACTAACTACTAACTACTAACTAACTAACTAACTAATAACTAACTAACTAACAACTAACTAACTAACTAACTAACTAACTAACTAACTAACTAACTAACTAACTAACTAACTAACTCATTGCTTCAACCATACACACCATACAGACCACACGCCCACATATATACCCCTTTTCTTTGACGTCCCCGAGCAACAACTATGTGTAATGTTCACGCCACTTAATTATGGCAACAGCACTTGCGTAGTTTTGAATTAAAGAACACAACCTTAAGTTGCTTGTTTCAGCCGTGAGAATCATCGCACACCCAAAATTTTTACGGCCCCTTTTAAGACACTTAGTTTACAGCACCTCCGTTCACTCCAGATGCGGGCATCCTGTGGTGGAACAGCGAAGGACGCCCACCGCGCTACGCCTTCCCCCAAAAGCCCCCAACTGCGTGCAGACAACGCGGGCAAAGCTCTGCAAACAGCTTTGACGAAGCTATATAAGCGCCTAATAGGGTTTCATGGAGGTCGACGACGCCTTAGTGCCCCCGTGACATCGCAACACGAAGAAACATGCTCCTCAGTTTTCGCGCAGAAGCACTCGTAAAACGCAATGAGAAGCTCGTGGCTCCAACAGATAAGCATCCAGCTCAGCACACATTCCTTTTTTAAAAAACAAACGCCTTATCAACATTCAGACATGCGATCACGGTGATGACGATCAGAAGATGCTCTAACGCCACCCTGTATGGTATGTCGATCCACCACTTTCACGGAGCCAAGCTGTCGAGAGGCGGACAGACGCAGGAATCGAAGGGGTATCAACAAAGCAAAAAACAAAAAAAAACGAAGAAATAGCGAGGGCTGCAAGTTTGTCGTATACCAGGCGGTGCGACTCGGCACGTGCCGCGACCTCCGTCCGCGTCAACATTTTACGGCTTGGTTTCTTCACTCTTTTCTCTCCTCAAATCCGTGCAGCGAGCGATGTGCCGATGCGGCACACCGAGACACCGGAGCGAAGCGACGTGTCAGTGTTCCTATAAGCAGCTTATTATAGAGACGTCGACGATGTGACAGCTACGCCGCGCCGTGGATGGGACACCTCCCGCCGGCACGGAAGCGACGACTGCTCCAATATAGACACCTTTACGAGCACGTATGAGCTTTACGCAAAAAAGGCAGGTTGAAAGTAACTGCTATGAACTCTTCTCTCATGTTTTATTTTAAACGAAATCAGATATTAGGGTGAGTTTGATGTTTTCGAAGAACAGTTCTACCTAGAGAACTTATCAAAGGAGCTAACAGTCGACGCGATGATGCTAACTTACCAACTCTATTGCTGACGAGAATGCAGCCTGGCTAGAAAAAAAAAAAAGAAACGCATAGGTGAAAAAGATAGGAACTACTGCCTTCTACGTTGGTGTGAGCCATTCATATAGGCCATCATGATAATCATATTTTTGTCGACAGTAGCGGCGTTACTATTGTTATGCAGAAAAGAGGTCCGCTAGCCTTGTTTCATTGTAGTGGTTCTAATGCTATATTTTACGTCTGCTAATCTTGTATAATATGACATATACCAAAAGGGCAGTGGAAAGTTACTGCGACGGCGTTATTACTTGCTTTCCAGCCATCGTAAAGCCTACAGGGATATCATTCGCGCATAAGTGTTTTTAAACTTGAATCGTTCGCGGGAAAGCATATTAGTGAAAGTGGTCAGCTAATGACAACAAACAAAGAAACAAACAGACGAACAAAAAGCTTTGCGAACGATAATTACTTAAGAAACATCGTAATCCCATCTCAGTTAAAGAAACGGAGAGGCGGAGGGGTATCTTTAGCATGTTTCGTGCTGGGACTCGGAGAATTAAAATTTTATGAGATGGTTAAGGCTAAACGTCGCTAAATGTAGCTTGAGAGCACTTAGAAACCGGTGCATGTGCCTGCTGGGCGACGAATAAGACAAATGAAAAGGGTGCAGCGCACGCTACGCCACGCAAAGTTATCGCATTCTTGCGCAGGAAAGCGTACATGTATATAGCACCAACAGTTCTGCACGCTATAGTGTTGCAGAACACGCTGACGCAGCGTGCCTCCGTCGAAAGGAATAGGGAGTTTTAGAATAGCGCACCGCGAGCCCTTGTGGTGCGCTCGCTGCTACTGCGCGTGCGTCGTAACGCGAGTCGGCGTTCACGTTCGCGGACTGCACGCAAAAAAAATTCGAAATTGCGCACGGCGATGGCGGCCCGCATGGGGCCCGCAGGCGCTGGTTTCGAGGCTACGGCGTCGCTGCGATCGCGCGTTCCGGTTCGCAGCAGGGCAAACGCTATACTAAAGCTCATAAGGCGCCCGCAACGCCCGCTACGCCCGCAACGCTTGCAAATGGTATTCTAAAACTCCCTAATGACACAGGCGACGGCGTAACGCTGAGCTGTTGCGGCTCAAAGAACGGTAGGAGCAGATGAGGCGGCTCGGCAAACTCTCAGCCCAACAGCCTTTATCGGCGCATGCAATCTTGGTGTGCCACCCTTGTAAGAGGAGAACGCTTTTACTACGGGAATCGGGCGTTGGTACGGAGGTATGCGGTAGCTTTATGTTGGTGAGGTGCTCGTTACACCGGACGCGTCTCTAGGCGTTGCAGCGGTATACGCGGGGTCCAGAATAAACGCTCACTGGTGCCCCGACGTTTTCTCGGGTCGACGCCAGGCTCGTTCAACGCTAGCGGAATTTCACGAACAAGCGCTGCATTCCGGGACCTGGGAGACAACGACCGGAAGTTCTTTCAGCCAGCGGCAACGTGAAGGTTTACTGGGTCAGTATTAAATATGGCAACTATGGGAGAGGTGGCTACGCAAGGGGAATGAGAACCGCCCACTACATGTCGTCAAACGTCGGTGGTGATGAAAAAACAACAACAACAAAGTGTACAGTGATAGTCGGGAACGTACTCTTCCGCGATTCAAGTAGGATATATAGTTTTATGTTAGCGCCGAAAGTGGTAAAAAGAACTCACTAGGGTCCTTACGTCCTCACCTAAGACGACACGAAGTCAAAAGGTGTATTCTTTTTCTTCGTAGTTTATGTATCTATCCTCCCCGGCCATTTTTGAGAACTTTCTTCAGTTGACGTGGTTTTGCAAGGCCTCTATGATCGATGCTGTCATGCAACGACGTCATCACTAATTGATGCATTTCAATTTATTTCATAATCACTACTATGCAGTTAAACACAACAATTATAATCCCTAATGTTTTCCTTGACGTCATTGACTGTTCGATTTTACGCTTCCGTATAATTTCCGCCAATAACACAAACGACTCAAAGAACAACTATAAATAGTACTAAATATTTTTGCCGCCCTGCGCTGCATGTGTCTTATCTGCTGTAATTTCTTCTCATAACGAGTACCAACTATGCGTCGTGAATAACTTGTTTCTAAGACACAATCGTAACGAGGGCTGCGCACAGAGGAGCTTGTTTCCGTAATGAAAGGATAATCACCCTGCGTCGTCCACACGTCGTCCTTAAAACCCCGTAAGCACGTCTCCGACGCGTGATTAGGGAGCGCTGCTAGACGTGCATAGGAAAGCTGCAGCTGTGTCCGAAAAAGAAAAAAAAATCGCTTCTCCCCGCTAGTCATAATTCACGCGCTCACGGGGGAGTCGTGGAGCGAGTTTTCTTTTGGCGCCGCATTCTGGATTCAAAGGAAATTGCCAGTGGCGAACGTGACCGGGCTTCGAAACAGCTTGTTTTCGGGGATGACTTAAAACACGCGCGGACGCTATCGGATGCGTGCCAACGGCGCAGCA
The DNA here is from genome assembly GCF_013339725.1 of Rhipicephalus microplus. Classification (NCBI taxonomy): domain Eukaryota; kingdom Metazoa; phylum Arthropoda; class Arachnida; order Ixodida; family Ixodidae; genus Rhipicephalus; species Rhipicephalus microplus. The sequence continues at coordinate 149,072,378 of NC_051171.1, forward strand.
TGATTGGGTGATAGCGCGCCGGCGGCATTTCCCCTAGATTATCGGTGGAGGGATGAACGTGACGTTATTCGTATCAGCCGGCCCTTTGTTGATTACTCGTATTTCGTTATTCGATTAAGAAACGGCCTCGTTTGTTTGCTAACACATGCTGGCGAATCGCAGACTGATTTTCGCATCGCGTCGTTGTGAATTATATACGATTCGTCTATGGCGCCAGACATGATCCATATCGACGCAGCGTTCTGCCTCTATAATGAACGAACGTTACAACAATTTATTTTGGGGCAATAGAAGCTGCGCTAAGCATAACATTACAGAAAAGCACGAGAAGGCAACATCGGCTCAAACCACGGATAACTGGGCAATTTAGCTACGCCTAATGGATTTCGCTGGTGACGTGAGCCACCACGAGTTAAAATTCAGAGCGTAAACATAAAAGTGATTTTCAACAAAGCGAAATTCTCGCCAAGCTTGGACTCATAACCTTTACTTCTTAATGCCTTGTAGTCTTTAAATCTTGCGATCAGAAATTATAATCTTGCTTTAATGAAAACCATGTTCGCATTTGCCGATAAACAAGTAAGCTCATAAAAATTTGTGGCCAAATCTGCGCGATGACCAGCAATGACTGCCAGAGCTTGTTCTGTTACAGTTAAAAGATCAGGAATGCTTTGTAATCAACCAGAATTTTGCAACAAAGGTCATTTCGGTACCGACATTATACTGGTACCTACATCTTGGAAACCTAACTTTTAAAAATCGTGATTCAAGGCAAGGTGTCGCGTGAGCAAAATGCAGTCAACAAACGCATGCGGAGAGTGAATATACGCCTTCATTTTTACTTGCTATCCCAATGTTTTGTTAGTACGCCCTGTCATTCCGCTATTTAGCGATTGGTCAGGGGTTCTACTTTTATATCGCGAAAATGCCTACCGCTTCCTGACGTGGCTTATGTACACGATTTAGACGACCTTTAAGAAGTCCCCGAAAGCATTGACTTCACTATTGTAGTAGGGATGGCTTAGTGGCTTAGACAGATAGTGGTCGGAATAATGAGGTAGACAGCTAAAGGAGGCAACATAACAGAAAGAACAGGTTAATTTTTTTCCTGTCTGAACAGTGCCGCGCTCAGTAGTCTACAACAAGGTGCTGATTTACTGAGCGTCCGCGTGATGGCACATCGTAGTGCATTGAGATATTGTCTAGTTCTTTATGTTTCTGTTTTGCTATCGCGATACAAGAGACGGTGCTGGTAAATAGTGCACGAAGTGGGTAATTCATTTGATCACACGTTGATTGAATAACACTTGAAGCAATAGTAATGACTGGTTCCTATTCGTCATTTATCGAATTCAGTCAAATCAGCGCCAGCTGGAATGTACAGTCGCGGCCACAAATGTGTAGAGCACGCAAACAGCAGGTTTTCGCTCTGCGGGGCGAAACATTGAGGCAGTATCAGGTTCTGACGTGGTCAGCCTGACAACTAGGCCACGCATGCTTTTGATACACCACTTCAAAGCCCGAAGCTGCCTCAAGGTTTCGCCCCGCAGAGCGAAAACCGGCTGCTCGAGCGCTCTACACAAGCGTGGCCGCGGATGCACAGTTCACTTGATGAAGTCCAAAAAATACCGGTTCATGGACACGCAGCTATAGTTAAAAGCGAACGAGGACACCTCTAAGTGTATTTACCTTTTAAACGAAAAAGTTCAACTGCCAGTGCTGTATGTACACAGTCAAATAATTTAATTTATTCACGTGCTAGAGAGCTACAATACGAATATGAGGGAAACCGTTGTGGAAAACCCCGGGTTAATATGCGTCGCTAAGGTTTTCTGACGCGCACCACGGCCGAACACAATAGAGTTGTTACATTTCGCTCTCACGGATGTGTGGCCACCTTTGCCGGGAACGATACACGCGTCCTAGAGCTCACGCGCATACGCCCTAGTAACGAAGCTAACACGGTTGGTCTTTTCTCTGCAATGACAAACCGAATCAGATTTATCAGCTAAGCATTGGCGGGAGACCGAGATAGGTTTGCAATGTCGCGATATTCAGATTTGTCAGCTAAGCATTTGCAGGAGACCGAGACAGGTTTGCAATGTCACGATATCAATCAATCAATCAATTAATCAATCAATCAATCAATTTGGATTCACAATAAATAATATTGATGGGGTTACGTCCCAAACCACGATATAATTATGATGGACGCCGTGGTGAAGCGCTCTAGAAATTTCAACCACACGGAGTTCACTTGTACGTGAATTTATGTACGCGGGCCCCGAGAATTGCCACTCACAACGAAAATGCAGCCGCCGAGGCCGGGTATTTGATTTCGTGACCTCCGGGTCAGCGGCCCGGTCCCATAACTACTAGACCATCGTGGCGGGTAATAAATCAGGACTTATCCCCTATGTCCAGTTTGTCTGTTCAGCATGCAGAGCGTGCGGCAGAAACCGTAAACTCAACACAGAAACTTGACCTAAGCCGACGAAGTTAGTTAACAGATCCAGACACAACAAGAAGTAGGTCAGACTTTCTGGCCGCAAGAACGAGTGGGGCCGAGGGGGTTCGTACGAAGCCGCCTTTCAGGCGTAGCTGAAAAAAAGAACGGCTCTACCAGACACTCGCACTTTGAACGTGCGGAGTTGGATGTTTCTTCTGATCGTCTGACAGCGCAGTCTACTCCAACATAACGCACGGAGCTGGGCGACGCTTGCGCAGGCTGGCCTTGATTTGCACGCATCACCGCAGCGAGCGGCCGCACGTTGGTCGTCGCTACGAATGCAGGAAACGAGCGGGCGCGGCCCAAGAGAAGTGCAAGTTTTTTTCTGCCACCGTGTCCCAGTTTCACCTGGTCGATCGATGCGACTGGAGCCTGGGTCAGCCGCCACTTCAAGGTCTTCGCCCGAAGAGGACGGCGTCCTTACGGATGGTATTTTTGGCCTTAAGGGTAATAACGTCGGCAAGGTTCGCGACCTCTGGGCCCTCGTAACGTTTAACGGAGCCGGAGCCAGCCAAAAGTAAAGCAAACGCGAGTGTGTTAACAGGACGACATGGAAGCTGCGCCGAAATTGTACGTGACACGCTTCTTATATGTTGCGTCGCATTTACAGTAGCGCACGTGTTGGAACAGTGCATAAGTACTGCGCGAACGTGTAAGTTTTCTACTTACATACATACATACATACATACATACATACATACATACATACATACATACATACATACATACATACATACATACATACATACATACATCATACATACATACATACATACATACATACATACATACATACATACATACATACATACATACCACATTAAAAAAATAAAAGCGCCTCACCGCGGTGGTATAGTGGCTAAGGTACTCGGCTGCTGACTCGCAGGGCGCGGGTTCGAATCCCAGCTGCGGCAGCTGCATTTTCGATGGAGGCCGAAATGTTGTAGGCTGGTGTGCTCAGATTTGGGTGCACGTTAAAGAACCCCAGGTGGTCTAAATTTCCGGAGCCCTCCACTACGGCGTCTCTCATAATCATATAGTGGTTTTGGGACTTTAAACCCCACATATCAATCAATCAATAGTAATGGACTGGGTCCTATTCGTAATTTTTCGAATTCTGTCAAATCAGCGCCAGCTGGAATGTACAGTCGCGGCCACATCTGTGTAGAGCACGCAAACAGCAGGTTTTCGCTCTGCGGGGCGAAACATTGTGGCACTATCAGGTTCCGACGTGGTCAGCCTGGCAACTAGGCCGCGCATGCTCTTGATACACCACTTCCTGAGAGCCCGCAACTGCCTCAAGGTTTCGGCCCACAGAGCAAAAGCCGTCTGCTCGAGCGCTCTACACAAGCGTGGCTGCGGCTGCACAGTTCACTCAATGAAGTTAAAAAAAAATACCGGTTCACGGACACGCAGCTAAGTAAAAAGCAAACAGGACACCTCTGAGTGTATTTACCTTTTAAACAAAACAAGCTCAACTAGCAGTGCTGCATGTACACAGTCAAATAATTTAATTTATTTACGTGCTAGAGAGCTACAACACGAATATGAGGGACGCCATTGTGGAAAACCCAGGGTTAGTATGCGTCGCTAAGGTTTTCTGACGCGCACCACGGCCGAACACAATAGAGTTCTTTCATTTCGCTCTCACAGATGTACGGCCACGTTTGTCGGGAACAATACACGCGTCCTAGAGCTCACGCGGATACACATTAGTCACGAAGCTAACACGGTGGATCTTTTCTATGCAATCACAAACCGAATCAGATTTATCAGCTAAGCATTTGCAGGAGACCGAGATAGGTTTGCAATGTCACGATATCAATCAATCAATCAATCAATCAATCAATCAATCAATCAATCAATCAATCAATCAATCAATCAATCTGGATTCACAATAAATAATATTGATGGGGTTACGTCCCAAACCACGATATAATTATGATGGACGCCGTGGTGAAGCTTTCCAGAAATTTCAACCACCCGGAGTTCACTTGTACGTAAATTTATGTACGTGGGCCACCTGAATTGCCGCTCACACTGAAAATGCCGCCGCCGAGGCCGGGTATTTGATTTTTCGACCTCCGGGTCAGCGGCCCGGTCCCATAACCACTATAGACCATCGTGGCGGGTAATCAATCAGGACTTATCCCCTATGTCCAGTTTGTCTGTGCAGCATGCAGAGCGTGCAGCAGAAACCGTAAACTCAATACAGAAACTTGACCTAAGCAGACTAAGTTAGTTAACAGATCCAGACACAACAAGAAGTAGGTCAGACTTTCTGGCAGCAAGAACGAGTGGGGCCGAGGGGGTTCGTACGAGCCGTCTTTGAGGCGTAACTGGAAAAAGAACAGCCTGACCAGACACTCGCACTTTGAACGCGCGGAGTTCTTCTGATCGTCTGACAGCGCAGCCCACTCGAACATAACGCACGGAGCTGTGCGACTCTTGCGCAGGCTGGCCTTGATTTGCACGCATCACCGCAGCGAGCGGCCGCACGTTGGTCATCGCTACAAATGCAGGAAACGAGCGGGCGCGGCGCAAGCGAAGCGCAAGTTTCTCTCTGCCACCGTGTCCCAGTTTCACCTGGTCGATCGATGTGGCTGGAACCTGGGTCAGCCGCCACTTCAAGGCCTTCGTCGGAAGAGGAAGGCGTCCTTGCGGATGGTGTTTCCGGCCGTAAGGACAATAACGTCGGCAAGGTCCGCGACCTCTGGGCCCTCGTAACGTTTAACGGAGCCGGAGCCAGCCAAAAGTAAAGAAAACGCGAGTGTGTTAACAGGACGACATGGAAGCTGCGCCGAAATTGTACGTGACACGCTTATCACATTTACAGTAGCGCACGTGTTGGAACAGTGCATAAGTACTGCGCGAACGTGTAAGTTTTCTACTTACATACATACATACATCCATACATACATACATACATACATACATACATACATACATACATACATACATACATACATACATACATACATACATACATACATACATACATACATACATACATACATACATACATACATACATACATACATACATACATACTACATACATACATACATACATACATACATACATACCACATTAAAAAAAATAAAAGCGCCCCACCGCGGTAGTCTAGTGCCTAAGGTACTCGGCTGCTGACCCGCAGGTCGCGGGATTGAATACCGGCTGCGCCGGCTGCATTTCCGATGAAGGCGAAAATGTTGTAGGCCCGTATGCTCGAATTTGGGTGCACGTTAAAGAACCCCAGGTGGTCCATATTTCCGGAGCCCTCCACTACGGCGTCTCTCACAATTGTATAGTGGTTTTGGGACTTTAAACCCCACATATTAATCAATTATTAAAAAGTAAAACTGACCCTTCACAACATTAAAATGCTGCAAACACAAGGTGATCAATGCATAGGTAAATAGGATTGATATAAGATACATACAATCAAGTGAAACAACCATAAGAAACACCCCCTCGGTGTTACTATACAAAAAACAAACAAATAAGCCGAACACATCTTTGTCTTGTAGACAGAGTATCGAATTAAGGCTAGATTGATGTGGCTTAAAAGTCGACGCGTGATTATTGACTTTGAGTTCGCTGAGCACCAATGACAAGATAAAGGGTAGTCAAAATAGCTTAACAAGCTTTTTCATAAAAAGTGGAAATCAAATACAAAATAATGTATAAAAACAAGTGTTCAACTTGGTGAATAAAACGCAGGAAACCGGGATGCCTGAAGACCAACTGCACTGAAGATAAAAAGAAATAAAGAAAGTCGCTATGAAAGAATCTACGCCTGTTTGCCTGTCGTATGCCTATTGACTTTGACAAGCTGCTACATGTTTAATGTAAATAAAAGTGCTAGTGGAACGATACGAAATAGAAGAAGCGAGAGCGAAGCATGTCTCTGTGTTCTGGCTTCATGTACCACGCGCTGTTATTCGATTTGGCTTTTGCTTCACTTAACTGTTGACTACACAAAACCGAAAGATAACCACAGTATTCTATGTACGGCTTTTTGTACTATTAATGTACAATAAATCAGCTTAATTTATTCAGACTATTGGGGCTGTCGCAGCCCCTCGCACCCTTATAAATTGTACCTGTACATATTAATAGCAGTCTGCTATGCCATTAATTCCAAGAAACCGTCTCCTCCAGGATATTACCGTATAACATTGTGACCGCATACACCAGAAAGGCAACATGGGAGCGTTTGCCAGCGTTAATGCACAAATTAGGTACCTGATTTGCAAGGGTATTCAGCTAACAATAAATGCTGCGTCTTTATTTCCATAAACCATCATATGATTATGAGAGATGCCGTAGTTGAGATATCAGGAAATTTCGACCACCTGGATTTCTTGTAGGGCGTGCACCTAAATCTAAGCGCACGTTTGTTCTTCGCAGTTCGCCCCCACTAAAATGCGGTCGCTGTGACTTGGAATTGAACCCGAGCCCTCGAGATTAGCAGCACGACACCTTACGTGCTAAGCTACCTTAGCGGGTGGCCTTTTCACACCAGACCTTGACTGCCATAGCGCGCAGTTACATTAGGCTTATTTTTGGGCACTTTCAGTATACTTGCTTCTTAGATAACGGTGTTCGCAGGTGGGAAAGGGGGTGAGAAATTTACGCTAATTTCCAGCTAAGTAATTTTAATAGAAAAATTAAGTACACTCCAAAAGTGTCAAAAAGTGCCGTTGACAAAACTTTTTTATTCACAAGTTTTTGTAAAGCTGACTCTGCCGCTAAACGACAATAATTACAGAGGTGCACGCTTTACAGGACGCACATCGGCTCGCTTACAGTATCCGTTAAAGACGTCGTCGCTTGTGCCCACCCACTTCATTTTCCTGTCTTGTTAGGGGGAAGAGAGAAAAAAAAAGACACGTCTCCTTTCTCCTCCAATCACTTCCAGTCACGTGCCTACTTCCGAAACGAGAGGTGGTACACGCACACTTTCTTACGGCTTGCGCTTCGTGTCTGCTTCCCACCTTTAACCACCTCGAGTTCATGGTATATACTAGTTCAATGTATTCACGGCAATGCGGCGCAACGCTCGCTAAATCTTTCTAAAACAAAAGAGGTTACACCCAGCGATTATAACGTAGCAACCCTTTCTTGTCAGATAGTGCTCAATGAACATGTCATTGGCTGTGCTAATGAGGAATGAGAGACAGGAGAATTCGGCTTTTAGTTAATGCGCTCGCTGCGAATTTTTATTGTTCAACAACACACAGGAGAAATTTCCCACTCGCACCACCTTGCAGGTCAAAGAGTAAGACATGTTACGTACTACGACGAGGGACGAACGGGTACCGCTTTAAGGAGCTTCGCCCCTAAAACGTCATTTCTCCGGGGGCAGCTAAAGGCTCTCCGAAACCAGCGCGTTGTTCAACTCGAACGGAGAGCGCCATAATCAGCGGCATACGCCACAACGCTGGAACGAAACTGCTTCGTCAATGTCGTTTGAAACAATCTCCTGAAAGCTTGACTTTAACCTATCCTCTCAGAAAGCACAGCGTTCTGGAGATCGGTCATGGCAGATCAGGAAAAAGTGTCTAGATAAAAGAAAGAGAGTCAAAGAAAACAAAAGACCGAAAATCGGGAATGCTTCCGAAGAACCATACTGCAGCCGAACGCCCTGCGTTCGGAACGGGTACACCGGAAGATCCTTTAAAGCCCGAAGGCTTTCAGCTCGATTATATGCGACGCGAGCGACGTGGTGGGCCTATGGGGTCGCTCAGTGATGCAATATATCTGGCCTTTTTTTTTTCTCCCTCTACTTTCTTTTCCTGGCGTCCACTTCGAGCTCTAGAGGGAGTGCCCTTCGAGAGTAACCGGCCTCAATTTGTTATCGAAAGAGTGAGCGATAAAAGATAGTCGCCACACACGGCCCACGTGAAAACGACACGAACGAAGAAGACTACGAAAAACGGCTAAGTTTGTTAACATGAGTGCGCTAGAGGATGAATAATTGCGTCTTCTCAAGAAACAGAAAACATGCGACAGCCAAGTCCGGCCGTCGCTTCACGGCAGGCGTCTTTTCTTTTAGCGCGGGGACGATGAAAAAGCACCCTGACGGGTCTTGTGTCCCCTACACCGCTTTGAATTTTTTGTCAGCTCCCTCTGTGCCACCAGTGTGCGGTAGAAGAGTGCGGTGATTTAAATGAAAGAGGAATGGATGTCGGTGACAAATAGTTTCGGCGTGTACGCATGAAAGAAGGAGGGAGGGAAGCGTGTCGTGTTCTTGCTGAGTGACGTAGACATTCGTGGACAGGTCCCAAGCGTGCGTTGCTGCCGCTTTTTTGTATCTAGTTTATAATAAACTAATGCCAAAACAAAACAAAAAGCGATGCGTGCCGATCGACATGTAAATGATGGCGATTGCTGTCGCGAGCATTTTTCTTGTACAAGCGGGCGTATACGGAAGTTGGAAGCTTGCGACGTTTTTAGTGAAACAGACATTTTTCTTCTTGTGATGAAAGATATAAAAGTGATAGCGAGAATGGGCGAGCGCCTTTTGAAATTTAGTGTACAGTGATGCAAGTGAACTCGGTTAAAGAATTAAAAAATCCAGTCTTAATCGCGTATACTAGTCTCGATGGTGTAATAAATGGAGGTCGCTACGACATGTTTAAGCCATGTTAGGAAGAACTAGAGGATACAAAAGTACACAAATAATACACCACAAGTGCAAACGTATGCCATTTCCAATTTTGGCACACAATCAGGACACCCAGCTTGATGTCATTTTTATTTTTTGTTATGTTCTTCTTTTCATCTATAACAGCCACGTACTAACACGCCCAAGTTTCTGTGCTAGTCAACCACACTAATGTTCACAATTTTTTTTCTTCTTGAAGTCACGTGCATGTGATTCAGACGCAGTGAGAGATATATCGACATTTTGTTTTTTGTCATTTTCTCGGTATTTTTAGTATAAGGTCATGCGAAAACTGCTTTATTGACTGATGAAAAACCGTGATAAAGCGAGCATAGTCTGCATTAGCACATTGAAAAGGCAGCAAACCTAAAAGCCTTTAAGACACTTCAATCGGAAGAAGCCATGAACTTTTAGCGCAGAGAACAGCCTGGCCACTTCGATCTGCGGGATCTGTCGAGTAGAAGATAGAATAAAGTGCTGACTCACTCCTTGATGCCCTCGTGAGGCATGTAAAGGTCAAAGTCGGTGAACTTGATCTGGACGCGCTCCTTGCCTTCCCCCTGGAAGTGGTAGTTGCAGCGCGTGCTTGGCGGGTACGGGTTCGGGTAGTTTGGGCTCGTGATGGTGCCGTTCTTGGAGCTGTTGCTCATGATCACCTGGTCACAGCTGCCGTTGCCTGCGCAAGAAGAAGAAGAAAAAAAGATGTGTATTATAAACGCAAGTACAAGAGTTTCGCTTCGCTTCATGACCTAAATGTAGGAACGAAACGGGTGCATTGAGAAAGTTAAGGAGGCTCTCCTGCATCTACACAAACAAGTGAATAGTTCCCGGGAAGATGGAGGCTCAAGAAGATAAAAAATTATCCATCCTTGGGCTTGAGCTAATAGCACCTCTGTTCGGTTATTTTTCATAAATGACACATTACTCAACACAGTAATCACAACATCAGAAGCACTAAAATGATTACTGCAACGGCCGCTAATGAGGCAAGTGCTAAAGTAGAAATCTGCTTCCTAACATGTTAAAAGTGGCCCCAGAAAACACATTTTAACATTTCCCTCATCTACGGCTACAATACGACTGAATATTCAAGTGTTTTTATCACCTTTACCCTTACTATAAAATTCGATTTTCATTCTTTCGCAGCAGTGCATCGCGCACGCCAACCACGGCTTGCAGAAACAAAGACGCTTTGACTAATTAAAGTCACTTCATTAATTATGCACGCAGAGCTTTTGTCTCTCTATCATTGGGTTTCTTTGCCATGGTGTCGAAATCATGGTCTTCCTTTTTTACGCACCGAAATTCACATTAGCCTACGCTCGCGCATATGAAATATTTGAAATATGGCTCGCTCATTCGACCTGGACTGCATTCATCGACAGCACGTCGCCTTATTATGCACGAGAACTGCTCCCGAATTCATATTCGCATTCTTTTCTACTTCGTTCGGGTCGCAATGAATAATAAGCAGAGTGGCGATTTCTCATTGTTTCGTCTCTTGACCATCTCGACACAAAGCACAATTGTATGCCGAGCGATTGCGAGGTGATGTCAGACTCTGCGGAAAATAACGAAGAACCAGAAGACGGGGTCATGTTGCGAAGTATGGCTACGCAGTGCGCACTCGCTCATCCGCCAATGGGAGACGCAGGAGAGCCGGCTCAACTTTCAATGGATGTATCATGAGGGATGTTGCGAGCGGGAAACCCGATTCATGCGTCTAGGCGCGATTCAATCAAAGAACAAGCGATGCCAGGATTACCCCTGCGCCACACAAACATGTCTCTCAGCGACAGTGACGCGGGGATGTGGGGGGGGGGGGGGGGGTGGGCGGGGGGGGGGGTGGGGGGTGGAGGAAACGTGAGCGCAGGCATCCTGCGGGGGTTATTACGACTAAAGACACTCACAGAAAAAGCACGCAACCTAGCACACCGACATGACGCCTTGACACCAAGAAGACATTTGCACCATGATAAGAATCACTGTGGTTGTATTGTTTACGTCACCATATTACTTCAAGACCGAATACTTTTGAGCCAATATATTTTTAGCGACTATATTGTGATTTCTCCGTAAGATGATGAGATTCGAGCAGATGTTGCGAAGTTCGTTCAAACGAACTTAACCTGCAAGAAATACTTCTGACACGTGTCAAAAAAGTCAGTGGTTGAGAAGAACATGCTGAGGAAGATGGCGGAGGCACTACCCTGATCTCCGTTTACTCTCCTAAGATGCATCAAATCAATTTGCTGCATAATGTAAGAAAATCAACAACTTTTGTTTGTCATATCTATGCCGTTAGTCGAGGAGGCAGACGCAGATACGCGAGTAGCTCCCCTTACAAGCTACACAATTCTCGCTCAGTTTCTAGATTGGCCTCGATATATGTCTTACTATGGTCTCTTGCGGTTCTACTGTTACTAGTAAATAAGTAATACCTTTATTTTGAAGTCTAGATACTGTGCCTTTTTCTGATTCTTTAGTTTCGTACAGTTTTTTTTTGTAAATTGTTCTTTGCAGCTTGCAACTGGAGCTGCAGCTCCGTACAGAGGGCTAGGCCCAGAGAGGCCACCTATAGCGACCCGGGACGTCATCATCGTCCTGCTTCTTTCACCCTCTCTCCCCTGCGCCTCCTCACACAATTCTTTCATGAATCAATAAAGTCGTTTATCTACCTACCCACATTACTATTGATGCTTGTGCTAAGATAATTGTCTCGCACTGTAGACCCACCCGAATTCGAATCACCTTAACGCGCAGTTCAGTGAAAATCAACGTTAGACTAATTGGATGTTCAGAAGCAACCAGTGGAATAGCACCCTATCCAAAGCAATCCTGATCAGAATGAAACGTCGTGTTGTGCAATGCAAAGACAAACTCTCCAACGACGAGTCGCATAATTCTTGTACAGCTTGCAACGCCTGGCCACTCGAGACCGAAGCGTCGACACCTGTACAGGTTAGAGCAAACAGTGAGCCACTGCTACACATTGTCGACGTAGATAGGTGCAGCGAAATAGAGGATGCAGTTGGCGCTGTCTAATCGATACCTGCCGTCACAGCGCAGCCAGCGATTGAACGAGCTTTGCGACAAGCCCAAAGCCCTCGCTGTCGTACCACAGAGACTAGCCAGTGCGCTTACCGCGTGTCAGGAAATATGCCCTTTTTTTCGCGAAGATTCGTACCGTGATGTCTCTATCTTCCACTACACTGCACGTCACTAGTCAGTGGCAGAACATCTACATTCTATCGAAGAAGGCCACCAATAAGGACGAGGCAACCGAGCCGCATGGCTTCTACCCCCGTTCGCCGAGCGTTTACCCAGTCGTTCGGTGGCGCCACGACCGCGCGCGCTAACCTTCTGAGAACACAAAAGGAGGGGACCTTGCGGGAGCGATCTGCAGACACTGTTGTCTCTCAAGGACGTTTGCTACAGTCACACACGCACAGCCATGTAGATCGACAGAGTACGATAAATTGGTTTTGTTGGTTTCGCCGATGGAAGAAATACAATGAGGCGTTCCACCTTATACGTGCCTCGAGCGGCTTCTTTTCGAACTTCTTCGCAGGTTTGTTTATTCTTACAGAGCCTTCGTGAGAGCAGACAGGTTGAAGTAAACCAGACAAAAACAGTTAGAAAGCTTTAAAAAAAGCGCGGGTGAGATTCAATTGAACGCGAGTCTCCGTCAGCCACTATTCGCAAGATAAAAATATAAAGAGAATAAGGCTTTTTAGCTTCGTGTCCATGGGAGTGCTTGATGCAAGTAGTAGGCTTGGGCAAAGTATGTTTTCAAAGTCTCATTACTGGCCATTACCAAGGGCAAGAAACTAATAACACAGATTTGTCGTCAGGCCTACGTCCTAACACGTGTACGAGGCTCAACGAGGATTCGACTCCATGTCAGAACACCGATCGATGCTTTTTTGTTTCCCGCGCGATTCAGGGTTTCGTGCATAAAGGCCATTCCTTAGGTAAGGACGGAAGTGGCGACGAGGGTATTTTTCAACCGTTTCGCCAACAGCGGGAAACGTCGAGCGGCAATCGAAAGTTTTGGGGTGCGCGCGCTCGCGATTAATTTATCACTGGGACTCTCTTTCCGGTGGTCCCGCTGGGGCTTGAGCAAACGACGGCGGCGGGCGCCAGCGCGACGGACCCGCTCCTGAAAGAGTGATGGCGTCGACGACAATGACGGGGCCGCACGGCGAGCACGAGCACGATGAGCCGTGACGAGTGCGCATCGGGGACGCGATAAATAATGCCCGCGCCTTCCGCGCCCAGTAGCACTTCGTCCCTGCATCGAAATGAGCGCAGCGCCGCGCCAGTGTGAGCTCGCGTTGGCCAATCACACGGTGAAAAACCTGTACAGCTGCGTATTGTGTAGTAAGATCAACACACGGAGATTAAGTGTTGACGCGTGACACGGGGACGCCATTGGGTTCATATTCATAGGCAAATATGAAGCCTCACTCACCATTGTGCGCGCGTGTTTGTCGAGACAAATATCCGACAGCCTAGAGCTATAAGTAATGCGCCGCGCAATCGCGGTGTTAAACAGTCCCGAGTGTCGCCGGGGAGGGAGTGAGACAATGCCATATCCCTTTGTTATTTTCAACCGAATTCGTTATTGCATCTGTTGTGCCGAACCCACCACGCTGAATGAGCGGACAGTTGCGTTAATACCAGTATCCATATACTATATTATACGGTGCGAATCATGAATGAATGCCAGCAGCCGACTTGTTCATGCTAAGTGACTTTCTGTACGAACATTTCTCAATAGCACTATAAAAATCAGCTTAAGCAGAGGAAATTGCGGCAGAAAGCAAAGGAACATCCGTGAAGACAGAAGCTATGAGCAATCATTTTTCATTTTCGAAGAAGTGTAAGCGCGGACGCCGCCAGAAGAAGTGTACAAGGCATTAAACAGAAATTTTATAGCCCTCCTGTATGAACAAAGGGCATTGTAAATGAAGCACGGACACACAAGAATGCTTGACACTTCTTTCAATTGTGGGACCATCTGCCTCAAGACATGTCGTAGCTCTTTTCGCGCTTCACGCAATTAGATGCTTACGAGGTATCGGCCCGAGCACTCAAGGCGAAGTCAACAATGACCGCTCCTCCATATTGCCCGTCTCGCTTTCTGTACATTGTCTCTCCCCGTTTGCGCGCTTACGTATTACTTGTTTCGCAACAGGGACAGGCGGTGCTGGCGTCACCACAGCACTTACTCGATGCGCGGAATATTGTCAGGGACGCGGAGGTCGGCGCCAGGTGACGTTCATTGACGCCAGCACACGTTTAGACGAGCGTTCGTTGCCGAGTGAGGCGAGACAATACTGGATACAGCCAGCCCACGCCCTCTAGAGCCATGACCGGCTCCTCAGAATCGTACAGGCTCGGCATCCACAACACAGGCTACTGCAGTGCCCTCTGGCAGGAGAACTTTCTCTGGTGTTACATTCGTAGCAATGACGAGCGCGGAGCCATGGTGGAAGCGTACGACACCATATGTGGGGTTTTACGTCTCAAAATGACTATATGACTACGAGAGACACTACAGAGGAGGGCGCCGTGAAACTCGGACCTTCCTATGTTATTTAACATGCACCAGTGGCGTATCCAGGGAATGGCACCTCGAACCCGAGCCCAAGACCCCCCCCCCCCCCCCCCCCCCCCCTAAATTGTTCTTTTGCCTTAGCATACAGAGCAAAAAATGACTATTCCGAGGAGGTGCCCCTTCCTAAATCAAGCAGGTGCCTTTCCACCCCCCGAAAAAAAATTCTGTCTACGCCTTTGACGAGCACTGACATCCCACATACATGGGCATTCCGCCTTCACCGAAATGTTGCACAGTGTAGTTCAACTCTCTCGAGTAGAACTACACGTGAGCCAGCTCACGCCCTCGAGAGCCACGACAGGCACCTCAGAATCGCACACGCAAGCGATCCACTTCTGGGAAGACGGGCTCTAGGCAACCGACAAATGACAGTACCTACGCCTATAGCGCCGATCCTTGCAATACGGGACGCAAGGATAGAAGTGAAGCGGCGGAGGTGTCCGTCTCAGAGCGTTAATGCTCAACTGGGGGGCGACGCGTCCATGTGCCATTATGCTGCATAATGAGGGCCCATGCAAAGTGGTGGACTGTACGTGTGCTCAGCAGAGGACTGCTCAATTATGCAGCGGAACGTCTACGCTGTCAAAGGATTTTCGGAACACGTGGATGAACCTACTTTCATGCAATGCCCTCTCTGGCGTGTTCAGACGTGGCTATATAGCGGGCACCCGCCTTTTTGATGGTTTGAAGATGTTTCGCAGAAAATCCAGTTAGTGTTCCGTAGAATAGAGATCGAATGAACTTGTGACGACACTCAATTTGTTGTGCCATTTCTCAATCGCACGCTGGCAATAGAACGAATGACAGTTTTTTTTTTTTGGGAGAGCGGGACTTGTGGAGCGATATAAATTGCTGATCGGGCGTACTGAAGACACGTTTTTATGAACGACGTTTCATTTTCTTCCCATATTTATTCTGTAAAATTCTGACAAACTAGCAATGAGAGCGTGATAAATTGAGAGTGGGGAAAGAGAAGGAAAAAAATTCAATTTCGTAGAGTTACGATCCGCCAGCTCATAATATTCAGGTTTGAAGTTTAAGTAAATGCAAATAAAATTTCTAGAAGAAACCAGGTGATGAATCCACAAAGCTTTCTTTTCGCAAGCGCATTTTCTCATTGGACGGCTGGCTTCACTAACGATATGTTCCGCATCGTGATTGGTTGAAATATCGTCTTACAAAAGTTTTCATAGCATAAGACATTATTGTTAATAAGCGCTCAGATAGCGTGAGGACCGAAAAACTTCATAGTTCAAAAATCCTGGTTACTGTGCGTCATCGCTCGTTTTACTATGTAGTTGATAATAACGTTATGGGAAGTAACAGCACACAAACTCACGGGACGAAGAGGAGATACATAAAGATACATTATGGGCTGTTACTGCCCATAATATATCACCAACTAGCCCAACTATGAGTCCTGCTTCTGATAATATAGATAACGTCTAGGAGCAGGTGTCGAAATAATCGGTGTGTTTCGTTAATAACGCAAGCAACTGCTGTGCCTGCATAGCTGTTAAATCATCACTGATAAGGGCTGTGAAGGGAGAGGATGATCCAGGCTTACTCATAGAACGGTCGTTGGTAGAGGCAGGTTCAAGTGGCGTGACGCTGACAGGCTCAGCATCCACAAAACAGACTACTGCAGTGCCCTCTGGCAGGAGAACTTTCTCTGGTGTTACATTCGTAGCAATGACGAGCGCGGAGCCATGGTGGAAGCGTACGACACCACACATAGGGTTTTACGTCTCAAAACGACTATATGACTACGACAGACACTACAGAGGAGGGCGCCGTGAAACTTGAACCTTCCTATGTTATTTAACATGCACCAGTGGCGTTTCCAGGGAATGGCACCTCGAACCCAAGCCCAAGACCCCCCCCCCCCCCCCCCCCCCCTTAAATTGTTCGTTTGCCTTTGCATACAGAGCAAAAAATGTCTATTCCGAGAAGGTGCCCCTACCGAAATCAAGCAGGTGCTTTTCCACCCCCCGAAAAAAAATTCTGCCTACGCCTTTGACGAGCACTGACATCCCACAAACATGGGCATTCCGCCTTCACCGAAATGTTGCACAGTGTAGCTCTACTCTCTCGAAGGACCCTGCTGGTCAATCAATACACGCAGCCCCGCTGCGGTGGTCTTGTGGCTAAGATACTCAGCTGCTGACCCGCAGGTAGCGGGATCGAATCCCCGGCTGTGGCGGCTGCATTTCCGATGGAGGCGGAAATGTTGTAGGCCCGCGTGCGCAGATTTGGGTGCACGTTAAAGAACCCCAGGTGGTCGGAATTTCTGGAGGCCACCACTACGGCGTCTCTCATAATCATATAGTGGTTTTGGGACTTTAAACCCCACATATCAATCAATAGATACACGCACGGTTTTCCTGGTAATCCTCACCGCAGACGGAACAATTAAGGATTCAAATCTGAGACGGCATTCACACGACCGATAAACCATTCGGCGTCATCGCAAGCGTATTATGCGGGCACACGTGCCTCACAAACGGGACGGCCTAATTGTTGCTTAAGCCACTAATGGAATTATGATTGCGATATACGTCGGATTCTAAGCTTTACGGAAATACGCTGCCATAACTCATGTTCGGCATTTAATCGGCCGTCGAAAAGGTCGACATGTCCACACTGCCCTGCGCATGCGGGCGCACTCTGCGAGAGATTTAAGCCAGTGCACCTTCACGTTAAGTGTGCCGTTTCCCATTGCGATTTTAGTAGTTTGTTTCGATGGTCAAATAATCATATAATTACGAGATGACGAAAGTAAACATTGAATGCAGCTTAAGTACCGGAATGGACCATCAGCCTCAATTACTATGTCAGACGGGTGTGTACAGAAATGCAGCTGGCATACGATCATGTGAAACTATGCACTATATTGAGAGAATTAATGAGTGCGGGGTAGATCACTACAAAGTGGTTCTGAAAAAAAAGGATGTGATGCTAGTTAGTAGGTCTGATGGAATCAGCGTTGACGGATTACCTTCATATTCTCTCTCTGATTTCCTAGCTTTCTTTTCTCTTCAGTGTGAAGGAGCCAACCAGATGGTCACTTCACTTCAACTTACAAATTTAACTTTAATGTCTTAGAAAACAGATAGGATGGGGTGGTAGATGAGACATACCCAAAGGCAGCTAACATGTCTACGAACTTGATATATAACACGGAAACTTGAAAAGTGGTATTACGCTTCGAACGCGCTACTGGGGGCGCCGACGCCAGCACATCATGTACAATTGAACAACTGCGTAAGCTAACCTTGCAGGTTTAGCCTACGCTTACTGCACTCTCCACTATCTTCGAGTGAGTAGGTCAGAGTTCTTAATTTCAAGGTTCGAAGTGTCACCCGATCAAAGCTTCAATAATTCTCGAAGCGTCTTCAAAAACAGTATTCTGTATACTTATTCGCCTGCCTGTGATTCGAACACCAAGTTTGAGTTCTATCTTTGTTTAGTTCTGTGTAAAAATTAAAAAAAAAATTTACAAAGCCGATACATTGCTGTTTGATTTCAAGTTATCATAAGGCTTCCTCTCTGCAAGGCGCATATCGAGAAATGAAGGACCATTCCTTTAACATTTGATGTGTCAGGCACTTGCGGTCCAAATGATATAGGCGAAGCTCTCTCATATTTTAACAAAAACCGAGTCAGAATGAAGGTCACAACGTAAACTACTATTGCAAGTTAAGGAATTCAAAGGAAGGCTGGTAGTTTTATAGAGTTAACTGCTCGGAAGGCTTTTAGAGGGGAGTTGCAAAAGTCGAGGCACTCGATCGCAGAGATGAGAACAATCATCTCCGCATCTCTTGAATTTGTCATTAAAAAACGAAAACAGGAAGAAGCGTTCTACACCGGTTGGAACATCGATGTTGACAGTGATGAAAATTCGACGCGAAAACATTGGTATACGTAGAGAACAAAAAAAAGGGAAGATAGAGATGGAGGACGCATTGTCTCGACCGGTCGGTTTCGCACTTGAAGCTTCCGCCTCGCCGTCTTTCTAATTTTTAAAGTTTAATTTCTTGCAGTACTGAGACGGAAGCTCTTCTTTTCTTAAAAAAAAGAAAGAAACAATGAGTCAAATGCGCTTCTTGCGCGTTTTTTTTTTTTCATCGCTTTCAGCTTCTCTCGGTGCTCCATGTTTACAACTTTCGCTCCTTGCAGCGACTTTCTTCGGTTCTTTACGAAAAAGGGCGTTCTTTTTATAAAACACACAAGATACTTCCTTTCTTCCTTTATTTCCTATAAACGCCAGCTGCTGTACTAGCGTTTCATTTTTTTTTTTATTTTGGCGCTACGCTTTTCGCGACCTCAGAAGCGACGGAGCGTCAGAGCTGATCTTTACCGATGCCGGAATACAAGGCTGGTGGAAGCAGCCGATGCCGCTACAGCAGAGAACAGTTTTTTTCGAGACGTGTCCATCGGCATTTCAGTGTTTTGGTTGCTACCTCTGAACGCGAAGAGATTTGCTTTGCTTTGCTATCCTAGTTACATGGCGAAGGGATTCTTCTTCTGCTTCTTCTTCTTTTTTGTTTAGAAAAAATTTATTTACAGCATGTACAGAACACAAAGGCTTCATACCAATCTTCTTCTTCTTCTTCTTCTTCTTCTTCTTCTTCTTCTTCTTCTTCTTCTTCTTCTTCTTCTTCTTCTTCTTCTTCTTCTTCTTCTTCTTCTTCTTCTTCTTCTTCTTCTTCTTCTTCTTCTTCTTCTTCTTCTTCTTCTTCTTCTTCTTCTGAGATGCACCCCTTGATATTGGCTTGCGGAAGCCACGGCTATCTCCAGAAGATTGCTAAAACCGTGCGCTTTTTTTTTTTTGAGAACCCAGCGTGGCAGTGGACAGGGTTTTTCTGTAATGAAACTCGCTTATTAAAACGAGCGAAAACATTTTATTAGTAAAACATATGGCTGTTTGGGAGCATGAACATAACACGAAACGCGCCACTCATATTACGTTTTTCATTGTCGTGCGATTTAAAGCTACTTTCTGATTTGATCTTTCTGCCGCATGACCACCGAGAGCAGTAATTCTACTGTTGCGTCGCTTCCCTCGTTGAGCAGGATGCTGTAGATTTGCGACATTGCCGAAATGACCGCGTTTGAGAGCAAATGAGCCAAAAATAGTAGTGCGTCCGGACGTAGGTGCTAGTCAAAGTATTTCATCGACCGAAAGTTTTGAGTTGTGATCGCAGCGATGGAATAGGTGGTTTTTCGTCAACTTGACTTACCCTCAGTTTACGTCATAATCACTAAACTGCAGTGAAAGACAACAATTAATGCCATTCAAGCATTACGTGGCCTGTGTGTTGCAATCATCTGGTAGTAGATAACAAAGAAACAAGACCCTGAAAAATTCAAATCTTATGTTGTTACTCTACTGCCTGTACTATGATGTCATTAGGGTTACTAGACGAGCGAAATACCATATTTCAATCAGTACATCAAATTATCTACGACCCGGCATTCAATTGTGCGTGTGTAGAGAAGACTCAGTGGAATTCGTGAAATTGATTCTGAATGCTTCATATCAAGGCTTTATTCCGTAAAATTTTCCCGAGAATGTATGAGAAAATATAAGCCTGTTCGGACAAAATTTTCCGAAAATGACAGCGGTAGTCAAAAGCAACAATTTTAGTGTTATATAGACCAACTGGCACGGATGTCAAGTGTAGGCTAATTGTAGGTGTTATGGCCGGATTTCAAAAAAATTTCGTCTGACTTTCTGAGATGCCTTTGATGCACCCGGAATGCTAGAGCAATGTGAGATGCGACTTCGATTTAGTTACTATAGGACTGCCAGTGTCCGTTAAAATTGCGTCGAGTATTTTATGTGAGCACGAGGCAAAAATCATTGAACAGTAGGATATTAAATAAAAAGTAGGGAGATGGAAACGCAATGTATACTGGCTATTGCGGATTTTTTTTTTTTTTGAGCCTCAAACCAAGTTTGAAGTTTAATAAAGAAATGACACACTGAACTAAGTGACTAAGAGCGAGGAAATTTCTAATATTGTGCGGTGCCACTTTATTTTGTGTATTAATAAAGATGTAAACGAACGAGTGAAGCATTCCCCTCAGTAAGTGACGCGATTGATCGAGACGTCAGTGCATATGTGAGGTGTCACCTTTTGTACACTTTTCTTGTATGTAGAACTGGCGGTACAGTATGCGCATATCAGCTGTGTTTTCCTGTGATAGTAAAAAAAAAAAATCGTGTATGCCCTTTATTACAACACTATCCTTGGATCCGGATTATTCGAACAAATATACATAGGTTAACCAAGTGAAAAAAAAGCGTAGTTGGCTTAATTAGTAGAAGTGCATATGCAAACATTTAAGTGGGACAACGCCGGAAGCCAGCCGCAGCGTGGATATAAAGCCGTCGCCGAGCCCGCCGGACTTCAGTGGGGGTGGCTGTACGCTCGCGACCCTGTCGCTCACGCACGCATGGCTCTCTTTGCAGGTTAGTTATTACTCAAAAACAAGTTATCGTTCTAACTGCATTTTTCTTGTTGTGCTGCCACTCCCACTGAGGTGTTGTGAAATTCTGTGCTCTTTGTGGTCGTATCTAGAAGTGTTACTTTCTGGTGATGTTGAAACAAATCCGGGCCCAACCACTCAGGAACTCCTTCAAAAAATTTTAGACAACCAAAACCAAATTGAGGCCAGGCTTGCTAATATTGAGGGCAAAATTCAATCTCTGGCGGACCAGTGTGGGAGGCTCCTTGGCCTCGAAGAAACCGTCCGCAACTTAGAGCGAACTATCCAGTACCAACAGCAAAGAATAACTACAATGGAAGATAAAGCCCGACAGAACAATTTGATTGTATTCGGTATTCCGGAAGCTGAGAACGAAACACGAGAAGATATACAGGATAAGGTGCTAAAAAGCGTATTCACTAAACGTCTTGGTGTCACTGTGTCGTCCGTAGAGCGAATCCATAGACTTGGGCGGAAAAAGGCCGATAAAGACAGACCTATTATCATGAGGCTATATGACTACAACGAAAAAATTGCGATATTCAACCAGTGTAAAAAATTGAAAGGATCAGAGATCAGTATATCCTATGATTACTCACAGGAAACTCTTGAAAAACGGAGGTTACTTTGGCAATCAGCCCAAAAAGACAAGAAAGAGGGAGCGAAAGTCAAGCTTGTTCACGACAAGCTCGATATTAATGGTACAATGTACACGTGGGACAAGCAGTCGAATGCTCGGGCCAGAATTCGCAGTAATAATGGAACTGCTTGGCGGGATCGGGACTGACAGCAGGCGAGCAATGGAATTAAGCTACTAAACATAAACACCCGAAGTGTCGTAAACAAGCTAGAAGAATTGGAGTGCGTATCGTTACAGCATGATCCACATTTAATTGCCATAACTGAGACATGGTTAAACGAAGACATTACGAATGACGAAGTATTTCCCAGTTCATACAGCGTAATCCGTAAAGATAGGGCAACGAGAGGGTGTGGTGTGGCATCGCTGATTAAAGGTTCCATCAAGTATGAGCAGTTACCCCTTTTAGATGACCACGAAAGTGTTTGGTGCAAGATATTTCTTGACGAAATAGCTGTAATAATTGGCGTTATTTATAGACCTCCGGGAAGCCCGGTCGAATTCATTAAAAAAATAGATGATCACTTAACAGCCCTAACTAGTACCAAAAGCCGGATAATTATGGTTGGGGATTTCAACTTGGCTGGAATAGATTGGGAGGCGCGCATTCCTGGGCCCTTAGAGAAGCCTCACGCGGAATGCATATTGGAAACTATGGCAACACACAGTCTTATTCAGGTAGTTGACAGCCCCACGCGAATACAAGGACAGTGCCAGAGTTTGCTGGACCTCGTATTTTTGTCAGAGGAAACGTTTCATTACACAGTCGAAATTGAGGAAGGGATCTCTGACCATAAGATTGTCGTGGCCACGGTTCAAATTGCGAATAAGGGCGTAGTAAAGAATCCGATCGTGAAGGTTTACAATTTCAAACGCGCTGATGACACATCCATTCTTGATCTACTAGAAACTGCTCTTGATAAGATGCCCAGAGGAAATAACGTTCATGAACTTTGGGAATACTTTACACTTACTGTGAGTGAATGCTTATCTCGTTTTGTGCCGAAAAGAAAGAAATGCTTACAAAAAACAAACCCGTGGGTTAATCGACATATAATTCATTTGAAACGACGACCGCGCCGGGCACGACAAAAAAGACCGAGAAACCCCGTAGCCATCGCTACGCTTAGTACCGACGTGCGGAAGGAGTTAAAAACTGCTAAAAAGCATTTTGCTTCAACAGTGTTGGCTGATTATTTGAAAAATTCACCTCAGAAGTTCTGGAGATACTTGGTTGGGTCAAAGCCGGCTACAACCAGTGTACTTTTAAATGGAAACATTTGCAGTGATCCAGTTTCAGTTGCTCAAGCTTTTAACAATTTCTTTAACAGTACATATACTAGCCCGACGGACATGGCCTCGATAAGTCAACAACATGGTAGCCATTGTGAAGATGACATTGTTATCTCTAAGGAAGGTATAATTGAATTGCTTTTAAAATTAGATGTCAAGAAGTCTTCAGGGCCTGATAAAATACCGAACGAGTTTTTAAAGCGCTATTGCGAATGGGTTGCATTATTTTTAGTCAAAATTTTTGCCTCCTCATTGGAAACTGGTGTTGTACCGAGTGATTGGCTGCTAGCAAGGGTTGTGCCTGTGCCCAAAGTTGGAGACAAGCTGATGGTTGAAAACTATCTCCCCATTTCCATTACATGTACAGTGTGTAAACTTTTAGAGCATATAATTGGTAAACAACTTGTTGCGTACTTTGAAAATAACAACCTCTTTTACAACAAACAACATGGTTTTCGCCGACGCCTTTCAACTGTGACACAGTTATTTGAAACCATTCATCACTTTGCTGCAGCTATGAATTCGAAAGAACAAATAGATGTTATTTCATTAGATTTATCAAAGGCTTTCGACAGGGTATGTCATGCGAAACTTCTAAATAAATTACATGGTTGCGGTGTTAATTTACAAATAATTAGGTGGATTCAAGCTTACCTGACGAATCGTCAACATTTTGTGGAAATAGCCGGCGAACATTCATCTTTTTTGCCCATTCCTTCTGGTGTGCCGCAAGGGTCGGTTTTAGGCCCAATTTTGTTTCTGCTGTACATTAATGACATTGCAAGTGGTGTACATCCCAACATTGAAGTGCGATTGTTTGCCGACGATTGTTTTTTGTTTACACGCGTCAAGACTGTCTCTGACCAAACTTGTTTGAATGATGCCTTAAACATTATTCACAATTGGTGTGCAAAATGGGATATGGAAATCAACCCTAAGAAGTCTGCCTGCATGACAGTCTCAAACAAGAAAACGCCTTTAATGTTTGACTATACAGTGAATACTAACCAAATCAAGAGATCCACCCAAATTAAATATCTTGGTATGACAATTACAGATACACTAAATTGGAATGCACATATTGGCAATATCTGCGGATCATCGCAGCGGAAACTTGGACTACTGAGACGTAAATTAAGAGGTGCTCCTCCTGAGGTTAAACTTCAGGCGTACAAAACTATTGTTCGGCCTACCTTAGAATACGCTAGTGTGATCTGGGACCCGCATCACCAATATCAAATAGATAAACTGGAGCGTGTTCAGAGGCTAGCAGCGCGATTTATTTTTTCCGTTTATGAGAGGAGGCAGTCAATAACAACCCTGCTCACTGAGGTTAAACTTCCTCAACTTGCCATTCGCCGAAAAATCACTCGACTAAAGTTTTTATATCAGCTTTACAACAATAAGCTCAATTTAAACCCTTCTCTCTATTTGCGTCCCCCAGGAAGAGTCTCATCAAGAACCAATCACCCACACGTAATTATGCCCTACACACCGAGAATTGACACATTTAAAAACAATTTTCTTGTCAGAACGATTGTCGACTGGAACTGTCTTGCCGCCGATTTCTTTGAGAATGTAGACACAGTTGAATCTTTTGTTGGTAAATTAGAATTGTCATTGTATGATGTAGTTCCCACTCTGTAACAGCCCGACAGGGCTTACAGTATTGTGAAATAAATAAATAAATAAAGTGTCCACCTAACGACACATACTGCAATGAAAAAAAAAAACGTATTTGACAAGTTTCCCAGGGAGATTTCCCCAAACGTTTTTTTTAGAAACATTTACCAGTAAGTAGCCACTTTTCAAATAATAATAATAATAATAATAATAATAATAATAATAATAATAATAATAATAATAATAATAATAATATCCAGGGTATTAAATACCAAAACCAAGACATGATTATGAGATACGATGCAGGAAAGGGCTCCGAAAACATTGATCATCTGGTTTTCAACATGCACTGACATATTATTCTGCGCTGAGTACGCGAACAAATGCATAGGGGCTGCAGTGGCTTTAGCGCTTCAATGAGAGGCACGACGCTCCATAGCTAGAGTAAAACACACAATTTTTTTAAACGTGCATAGAAAACTAGCTAACCCAGGTTATTCGAGTCAAGTATTACCTATATACTTCTACACTGTACACACTTGATGAATAAACTGCAACCTAAGTTCGCCGTTCATTTCTTTTCCTCCTTTGAACGCATCGTCGGAAGATGTGTTTACAAAAGCTCGATCGTATACGCTGGCCGGATTCTCTGAATTTTGATGAGAGAAGTGCGCGCAGGAGGCCTAGAAATTTTCGTTAACGTCAAACTTGATGACGCCATTCTTTGTAGCAGGCGAACAAAAGAAGATACACAGCACGAAGGGGGGGAGGCGCTGACAGAAGCTTTTTGTAACGTTCACCTTTTCTATTTCTTTTTACCGAAACGTTCTTCCTGCTGCGTTCGGAACAATACCACGGAAGTGCTGTTGCAGCAGCGCTCACACCGTTAGAACAGAGACGACCGCAGGAAAAAAAAAAAAAAGACGGCATATGATTTATAAGATTGAACGCTATTTGTTGATATGACTTTACTATTTTACTCATAAAGGGAGAGGGGGTGACATCGGCAGGGTATAAGAAACTGAGAAAGGGGACATAGTGAAAAGGGTCGTCAGTACGCTCTATTTGACGTCAATTCCAGCTTTTCATTAACCTTCACGGTGTTGTTGGCTCGACCGTAATAGACTCTGTTTTTCTTTTTCTCCTCTGAGAAAAAACGAAGCAAGCGCGTAGAAAATTGAACTCGGTTTTTTTTTTGTTTCTTCACTTCCTGGAGAACGTATATCCGACGTGATAGCACTTGTTCCAGAGACCATCTATTCACGTATTTACTTTCGTGTTCTCTACCGCTCCCTTTTGTTGAGCCCCCAAAGCTTACTTCTATAGGGCGTTATCCACGTACGCACTAAAAATAAAACTTGAGAGAAAAAAAAACGCGCCTGTATTAGAGTTTAAAGAAGCGCCGGGGATACGCAGAGGCAATAAGGTTTTCATTTAAGAAACTACAAAAACACAACGAAATTCACGAAACGGATGTAAACAGACAAGATCATATCTCTGACTTGGTCACGGGCTCCTTCAAATCGTGAACTGGGCTTTAAAGCGGCACGTTAGTGTTAAAGTTTTGAAGGCGAAAACGAAGAAATGGAACAGGCGTCCGTGTCACCTCAGCCGTAACACTTGGCTTTATAATTATTCGCGCGTGTATTCTTCCTCCACTCCTCGCTCAGTGTTGCGGGATTTGCTGGCGCTGACGCGCGTTTCTTCCTGTCACAAACAGGAGCTCGTTTGGATTCATTCGTTCTTTTTTTTAAACTCTCGACTAAGCTTCTCTGCAAAGAACAGAGCCTGCGTGACGTACGTAGCTATTTCTTCCCCCTAGCGGAGCACATCACCATTCTGTTCTTTATCCCACGACTTTTTTTTTTCGTTGGTTAAATGCCACTGGCAGCGCGAAACTGGGTGTAGCTACATCGTCAATGCCAGGCGCAGAAAATTCGCCGCGAAGCTTTAAGTACGACGAAGCGTGCGTAATTTATTCCCTTAAAAAAGTGGAATAAAAAAGAGAGAGCTCGGGAGAGAAGCATCTCGTTCATTCTTTACAATGCCCATTTCCCGGCAGATCTCATTAACAACTTGTTAGGGAACCACCCGTAAAGTTGAATCGACGGGCAATTTAATTTCTACGGCCGGAAATTACCGACGTTGTCGAGAAGGCTCCATTCCCGATTAAGCGGTTCCCCAGAGCCGAGAGTGTTGGGAGCGAGGCTAGTTGCCCTCTTTTTGTTTTCATCCGCTGTCTTTAATACTGATACTATGCATCCCAGTTCTTTGAAACACGCAGATGAGATGCTTGCGTCTCTACATCAGTGGCGATTTTCGTTTTTCTTTAATTTTCTCGGTACGCCTTTGGAATCACTCTGATTTTAAATCACGGTTAGCGTTGCCTTTACAACAATTTTTTGAGTCTCGGGTAATGAGATGCTGTGAGCAAAAAAAAAGAAAAAAAAACTTCACCTGAAGATTTTAATTCGTAAGCTGCGAAAGAAAATTGCGAGCGCGATTATTCATTCGGAAACTTTCGCGTAAGTGACGCTTAATGTGAAAAGCAGGCTGACGTCGAAATACATATTTCAGCTCGGCTATAAATATTCCTGATGTACATTAGGCTAATATAGATTCGCAGCATAGTTGAAAGATATATTTGCCACTGTCTGGTAGTGATTTCAACACGGGATTGGCTGAAAACTTATTTTATGAACAGTTCTAGCGTGAGAGATTTTTTTTTTCGTGATTTGGGACCCTAATTTTCGGAAACAGCTGTGTGAAAGAGAAGTGATACAAAGGTTTGAGTAATAAAGGGAGAGAAGACAGCCACCCGTTTGTTGCACGATGCCACAAGGAAATCTGCAAGGATTGCTCAGAAAAAAAACACTTCTTAGTTACCGAAAAATTCGTCCTGGTCCGGGATTTCAAGTATTTAAGTTTTAAGTATTTTGCAAATGTCGACAGACAAGACTTGATAACACCTGATGACTAAAGTGTATACAACTGGCAGCACGCCGAGTCAGGCAGAGCGGAAGCTGTTTTTAGTCGAGGCTTCCGCTTTTGTTGGCGTAGTGCTGGTCACGTGGTCACGGGGCATGGCGAGAGAGGAATTAAGGGCTGCGGTGCGCCAAACGGCCGAGGCTCGGTGGAAAAGGTGAACCATTAAGACGTGTGCTAAGTGAGGCAGCGTCGAGCCTCAGTGGAAAGGGTCAACCAACGAGAGGCGCAGAAACTAGAGAGAGGGTGAGCCTGGCGATCAGATTCGCTGTTTCACCAATAACCACGAAGTGTAGCCACACGTTCTCTTTTATTCCCGCGAACGTCCGAGCGACGAAGTGAGCCGCGCATCGCGCTTCGTATGTGCGTAGCTTTTCTATAATTCTTTCGTCATGTGAGCGCCAAAAAAAAAAAAAAAAAACTGAACGTCCAGCTCGCGCGCCTCGAGCCACGCTTGAGTGGTCCCACGGTACTTCTGTAAAGTTTCGCGATCATGCCAGATACTTCGTCCGATGAAACACAGAAAGCCGAATAACCTCAAAAATACGCAACATATGACTGGATAGCTCTGCGCCTTACTAGACTATAGAAAATAACTACCACAAGCAGCGAACATAATCTGCAAGCGAAAAGCTGCACCACCTGAGTGGAAACCATCCACCCTCCTCCTTGCTCTCAAGCGTCTTCAAAATTACCCCCCCCCCTACCCTTTTCTTTCATATATATAGCCTCGTTTACTGACTCGGCATCTGTGCGTGACTGGAGATCAGCGTTGCGCCTCGCAAACACTGCGCCGAGATGCTGCTGCCCATTAACGTCCCCGGGATGAACGACATTTTGCCGACAGGCGGCGCTGCCCAGCAAGACCGGTGGCAGCACTTGGCGTTGCTATTCTCGGAGGCCGTTTTAGCGCGGTCCGCGAAAGTGCGGCCCGCACGCACTAGCGCCAGTTGACGGCTGTCTCGGATATGCTTGGCGCTAACGCGCGTACTCACGCACCTGTCGAGAGAAATGAAAACTCTGCGAGCACATTTTGCTAAGGCGAGTATGGAGGCACAGTTAAGCACACTCGCTGCACGTGGTTTTGGGTCTATGGAATTCTGCTGCCGAACGCGAGGTCGCGGGTTGGGTTGACAGTTGTGACACCAACATATATGTGATGACGTAAGCCTAAATCTTTCGAGTATCATGTTTTCGAGTAGAAAATAAATCTGGCAAAGCGCGATAGTTTGGAACGGATGTACACCAAGTTAGTTTGTGATTCCTCCCAAACGGTGTCCTTGATATCTGGTGTTGTTTTTTGGGACTTAGAAGTCAATAAGTATATAATTTAAAATTAAATGAATAAATAACTCTGTTTATTGTTCTATAGACAGCCGCCGTGGTGGAACACGGACTAGGCTGCTCGACTGCTTTAACAAAAGTCGCAGGTTCGCATCAGGCCACGTTGGTCACATTTTCAATGGAGGCTAAATACTTAAAGTTCGCGTGCTTAGATTTACGTGCACTTTGAAAAGCCCCGGATAGTCAATCAAAATTTTCAGCACTCTTCATTATATTGTCACAAAGACACAGGCACGCAGGTACAAAATAAGGCGTTTACTTTCGCAACCCAAGGGCCAGAAAACGCGAACACCAGAGCACGCGCACACAGATCTACTTCGTTGTCCTCTTCAGATGCTGGCTACTATAGTTGCCAGCCTACCTTGCGTCAATTCCCCCCTTTCAAGAGAGACCGTCCCGGTCGATTGATTGAGATGCTAGAGGTGGCCATGAAAGAAAAAAAAATGTCACGTCAATGAAAAAAAAAAAGCCCACGCTGTTGTGGATAATAAGGAAAAAGTTCGAAGTGTTCATAAGTCGCGGGCATAATACGGTTTCATCCGTACTACATGGACTACTTCTGGACGTGGACGTCTTCGGTTTAAACTGGTGTCGGAGCTTTGGGGAACTACCTCGTAATTCACGTCACTGAGGCAGCGCACAACTTCGTAAGGGCCAAAGTAGCGCCGCAATAGCTTCTCCGAAAGCCCACGATGTCGAACTGGTGTCCACACCCATACATAGTCACCTGGTTGATAGTGGACGCTCCTTCGGCCTTGGTTGTAACGGCGAGCGTCGATATCTTGCTGTGCGCGAATGCGGTTCCGTGCAAGCTGGCGGGCTCCCTCGGCTTTCTCAACGAAGTCGTCAACGCTGTCATTTCCGCTGTTGTCCTGGTCTACAGGGAGCATAGCGTCTAACGGTGTTGTGACGCGACGGCCATAAACAAGCTCGAATGGTGTTAGGTCTGTGGTCTCTTGCACAGCGGTGTTATAGGCAAACGTGACGTACGGCAAAATTTCATCCCACGTTTTGTGCTCTACGTCAACATACATAGATAGCATGTCGGCCAATGTTTTGTTTAACCTCTCCGTCAAGCCGTTTGTTTGGGGATGATAAGCTGTTGTTTTCCGGTGGTTGGTGTGCGTCAGCTTGGTGACTTGTTGCAATAACTCTGCCGTAAATGCTGCTCCGCGATCGGTTATGAGAACAGCAGGTGCACCATGGCGCAAAACAATGTCGTGGACAAAGAATCTGGCGACTTCAACTGCAGTTCCCTTAGGCACAGCTTTGGTTTCTGCATAGCGAGTCAGATAGTCGGTCGCGACAATTATCCACTTATTTTCTGAGGATGACGTAGGGAAGGGACCAAGAAGATCCATTCCTACTTGCTGAAATGGTGCTCGAGGTGGATCTAAAGGTTGGAGGAAACCGGCGGGCTTGCGGGTGGAACTTTACGCCTCTGACAGTCACGGCATGTGCGGACATAGCGCTGAACGGACGAATACAGCTGTGGCCAGTAGTACTTCTGTCGGATGCGCGCTAATGTCCGAGCAAAGCCTAAGTGGCCGGCCGAAGGATCGTCGTGGCACGCCTGCAAAACTTCCTCACGCAGTGCCATTGGAACGGCGAGGAGGAAAGTTTCCTGGCTGCTCTCAAGATTTCTCTTGTAGAGAACATTGTTCCGCAGGCAATACGTAGCCAAACCACGCGAGAGTCGGCGTGGGACGACAACGTCTTCTCCTTGAAGATGCTGGATGACAGGAAGTAGCTCAGTGTCCTCACGTTGAAGCTCAGCCATCCGCACCACATCGACGATGCCAAGAAACGGTAAATCTTGTTCAGTGTTAGATGACGTCGCGGAAATAGGAGCACGAGACAGGCAGTCAGCATCTGTATGCTTATGTCCTGATCGGTAGACCACCGTTATGTCGTACTCTTGTAGGCGGAGGCTCCAGCGGGCGAGGCGGCCTGATGGATCCCGTAGATTGGCAAGCCAACAGAGCGAATGGTGGTCACTGACCGCTCGAAATGGCCGGCCGTATAAGTAGGGTCGAAACTTGCTAATGGCCCAAACGACTGCTAGGCACTCTTTTTCGGTGGTAGAGTAATTAGCCTCAGCTTTTGTGAGACTGCGGCTCGCGTAAGCGATCACACGCTCTGCGCCGTTCTGCCATTGAACTAGAATAGCTCCGATTCCCACGTTGCTGGCGTCTGTGTGGATCTCGGTGTCGGCAGTGTCGTCGAAATGTGCCAGCACTGGAGCTGTCTGCAGTCGATTGCGCAGCTCTACGAAGGCTTGTTGTTGTTCTTCCGTCCATACGAAAGGTACATCTGGCCGTGTCAGTCTTGTAAGAGGTTCCGCAATTTTCGAAAATCCTTCGACAAAACGGCGGTAGTACGCACAGAGTCCGAGGAATCGCTGAACAGCCTTTTTGTCTCCCGGACGAGGGAAATCGGCAACGGCAGCCAACTTCTCCGGATCTGGTCGAACACCCCCCGGGCTAACCACGTGGCCGAGAAACTTGAGTTCCTGATAGCCGAAATAGCACTTTTCGGGCTTGATGGTAAGGTTCGCTCTCCTTATTGCAGTGAGGACACTTTTTAGCCTTGAAATATGCTCGTCAAATGTGGTTGAAAACACAACGACATCATCCAAGTATACAAGACACGTCTGCCACTTTAGTCCAGCTAGTACAGTATCCATCATGCGTTGAAACGTGGCGGGAGCGGAACAGAGACCGAAGGCAGCACTTTAAATTCGTACAGCCCGTCAGGCGTCACGAACGCGGTTTTCTCACGGTCGCCTTCGTCAACTTCAATTTGCCAGTACCCTGACTTGAGATCTAGTGATGTGAAGAACTGGGCGTGGCGTAGACGGTCTAAGGCGTCATCAATCCGTGGCAGGGGGTAAACGTCGCGTTTCGTGACTTTGTTAAGCCGTCGATAGTCAACGCAGAAGCGTAGTGTGTTGTCTTTTTTCTTTACTAAGACAACAGGTGACGCCCACGGACTTGTCGAGGGTTGGATGACGTCATCATTCAGCATTTCTTGAACTTGACGTTTAATCACCTCTCTTTCCTTCGGGGACACACGGTATGGATGTTGGCGAAGAGGCCGCGCCGACTCCTCGGTAACAATGCGGTGTTTTGTAACGGTGGTACGCTGAACTTTCGATGCGGTGGAGAAGCAGTCCGAGAATTCCCTCACAAGGTTTAGCAGCCGCTCTTTTCGTGAATCTGGCAAGTCTGGATTAACGTGAATGCGGCTTCCCAGGTCAGCACAAGCTTTTGCATGTGGTGAAGTCGTATCCATTGTGCTGATATCGAAAAAGTCGGCTATTTCACTGAGGAAAGCGACAGTAGTCCCTCTAGGAACGTGCTGAAACTCATTGCTGAAGTTGGTCAGCAGAACTCGAGAGCGTTTATTCTCTAACCGAACAAGGCATCGGGCTATGCATATGTTTCGTTTGAGCAGCAGCGGGATATTTGCCTCAGCAATACCTTCATAGTCGTTGAATTCGTCGAAAACGTCGCAGGCTACCAAGGTGAACACGCTACTCTTCGGCGGTAACGTGACGTCATCGTCAACAATTCTCAGAGCATTGACGTAACTGCCGTGAGGGTTGCGCGCTAAAGCGTGTGCCGTAGAAAACGTCACTTGCGACTGTTGCAAATCAATCACGGCTCCATTATCATGCAGAAAGTCCAGTCCGAGAATTAGGTCCCTCGAGCAACTCGGCAGTATTATAAAATCTCCGAGATACGTAAATCCGTGAATACTGACTCGCGCCGTGCACCGCCCCACCGGAGTAAGAAGATGGCCCCCTGCCGTACGTATCTGCGACCCAGCCCACTGGGTGGAAACCTTCTTCAGCCTGCAGGCAAGACCCATGCTCATAACAGAGGTATCTGCTCCAGTGTCAATTAGCGCCATTACTTCTTCGTCGTCCACAGTTACCGCAATGTTTGATGTCACCACTCTTCGCATCCCGTTTGACTGCGTCTGTACATCTTTTTGCTGTTGTCGCTGTCGTCGTAGTGGAGGATCTTCCGTAGAGTCAGCGTCAGCGGCCTCACCTCCGGAGGTCGCTGAACTCAGTTTTCCCGACTTGCAGGACTGGGTGAACGGCGTCTTGGAGCGCCGCGTGAATAGGCTGGGCTCGGTGACCTGTAGCGAGCAGGCGACGACGAGCGAGGCTCTTGTGACCGATGTTCAATACTGCGACGATTCGAGATGAAACTCTCTATTTCCTGTGGTCGCTCGCCAGGTCGTGGACGAGGGGCATTAGGCGAAAATCCACGGAGACCCACACGACGGTATGGACATGTCCGGTAGACGTGTCCGGCTTCCCCGCAGTGGAAGCAAAGGGGCCTGTGGTCGGGTGTACGCCAGATGTCACTCTTTCTCGGTCTTGCTTCGGCGATCAACGGTGAGCTGCGAGGGCGGAAGCCTACCTCCATTTGTTGAGCGTGTCGCTCATTGGGGTAACATACGCTGGTGGAACTGTACGATGGACGACGTCGCACTGCTTCCGCGTAGCTCATCTCGACGCAGTGCCTCTGTTGTGGCGCCTCGGATGGTTGGGGAGCGTGAACGGCTTGCCGTAGCTCGGCGCGTACCATCTCCGCAACGGAGAGCTGCTCTGCAGGTGAAGCAGTCACCTGCATCTTTTGTAGCTCTTCCTTAATGAGAGCTCTGATAAGCTCTCGCAACGCGCTGATGTCATTGCCGAGAGTGACAGAAGTGACCTCACTTGGGTTTACACCACGGTTATACTGTCTGGCACGCTGTTGAAGGGCCCTCTCCATGGCAGTGGCTTCCTCATGGAACTCCGCAAGTGTCGCAGGCGGGTTTCGAATCAGGCCGGCAAAAATCTCTTCTTTAACACCACGCATTAGGTGGCGAACTTTCTTGGATTCGGACATGGAGGGCTCCGCACGCTTGAAAAGCCGATCCATGTCCTCTACGTAGGTCGTCACTCTTTCGTTAGGGCCTTGAACCCTTGCCTCTATAGCACGCTCCGCTGTCTCCTTCCTGTCCTCTCGAGAAAATGCCTTGAGGAACTGCCGTTGAAACTCCTCCCATGACGTAAGCGCTGCTTCATGGTTCTCAAACCACGTTTTCGCGGAGTCCTCCAGGAAGCAGTACACATAGCGTAGCTTACGCTCTGGTGTCCAATCATTGATGACGGCGACCCGGTTGAAATGCTCGAGCCAGTCGTCGGCATCTTCAAAAGCAGCTCCATGAAATGTCTTCGGCGTCTTGGGCTGGTTGATAACCAGGTGCGCTGGTGCTGGCGCGGTGACGTTAGGCGGGGTTTGATTCATAGCCCTCTGACGTTCAGGCAGCAAACCGTGCTGTGGCTCGAGTCCCTGGAGACGACGGCTGGAACGTACGTGCACAGGGTAAGTTCGGCTGAGCTACTCGATGGACTTGCGTCAGGGGTGCTCTCAGGGGACCGTATCATCTACCGTGCCCAGCACTTCCACCAGAAAATGTCACAAAGACACAGGCACGCAGGTACAAAATAAGGCGTTTACTTTCGCAACCCAAGGGCCAGAAAACGCGAACACCAGAGCACGCGCACACAGATCTACTTCGTTGTCCTCTTCAGATGCTGGCTACTATAGTTGCCAGCCTACCTTGCGTCAATATGACGTGTCTTATAGCGATATTTATTTATTTATTTTTTTTACTGATTTATTTACAATACTGTTAGCTCCAACTATGGGCCGTAGCAGAATGAATTGACACAAATACATATCAAAATAACAATGACAGAAGAAAAAAGAAAACAAGAAAACAAATTTTGAACAAGGCATGATTCGTAAAACAACGATGAATCGTAAAACAACAACAGCAAAAAAGAAATATATTCCACATACTACTTTCAGTGAGGGTCTGAAACTTATCCGCGTGTCCATGTCATGGTCTTGGCACGCGAAACAATGGAAAGCATTATTTGTAAACCGATGTAAGCAGGAATAGATAGCATGATCACAAATCTGTAACAATGTACCAAGTGCACAAGTCGAGTTGGTAAATGACGTTAGGTTTTGCAAATATTTACGAGAGCTGCAGCCCTCTAAACTTTATTCCACTGAACTTTCTCAGCAAATTATTGATAAAACTTTAGCAGATCTCATCGTGTCTTCGTGATAACTGCGCTAATCGCCTGATCAGTGTTCATTTCACTTTTGAAACTAAACCTCTTACTCCCGCGGTTTCGTCGGTTCACTTCTGCCCAAACCATTTCGAAAAGGAATCATACTTTGTCCAAACCGCTGTTCCTACAAAACACTGATTCACGTGTGGGGAACACTCGAACGTTCTGAAAATTTTAGCTCAGATTATCTTAATTTACCTCAACCTTCTTCCCGCGCGCGCGAACTTTAAAATGGATGCGAATACCTTCCACGCACGGTTGCTGAAAGCATATGCCTAAATGAGTAATTTACGTAGAGGGGAATCTCTGTTTCAAAAACTGTGACTCAACTATTTCTTGGACGGCGGCGCACAATGTTAGAAGCTAACGCATTCCTCAGAACCCCTCGACGTATTACGATTGGATATTTTCAAATATTTCCACATTTACAACACACGTATTGTGTTATAAAGTGGAAGTAAGAGGGGGGGGGGGTGTCTCCCTTAAAGGCATTCGTAACTTGACGCGGTCGCGTTGGCGCGTGCGCAAAAATGCGAGTTGTATACGACATTAATTATTCAGTCAAAAGACACCAAATTTTGTATGAAAGAGCAACAACTTTTATGTTTCCCTGGCTTCAGTGATGACAAAAATAAAAGAATGAGACGTGAGGATAGTTTCACATGTAGGAGTAAAACGATGCACTCTGAATTTTGGAACGTTAATAGAGCCACCACACCGTTTCTTAATTAGACGTCGCGCTCCTTTACGGGACTCCTCCGGGCGAGTGTAATCCTACACGTGCCGCTTTCATAATCCCATCAGCGGTGACGCGACGTTCCACACTCTCGTATGAGACCATCACGTATCTCGGAAAACTTCTTTCTGCGTCATTTCGTAGGAGACTGAATCAGAGTAATGACTCCCATTTCCTTCTCTTTCTCTCACCCCTAGACTTCCGTGTTTCGTGTGTCTTTTCCCTCTCCCGCTCTATCGCCGCTTTATGGAACAAGGCGGAAGTGCCTGTACTTGACCTCTTCGCGTATCAAGTCGCAAAAGCTCGCCCCTGACACGACTGAGTTCCGCAGTACATGCAGTCGAACGCGGCGTGCCGACTATAGCGACGGCTGTCGGCAACGGATCCGGTCGGCATGTCGGAAACACGGCCGAGCAGCCGAACAACCCTTATCGTCGATACTGCAATGTCTGACAGCATGCCTAGAGACTTTCGGCGGAAGCCCAAGTAAAAAACAACCAATCTTCCAGCAAAACTCCAAAGCAAAATATGGACATCCTTCTCTAGTCGAGATATTTGATCTACACTCCCCAGTTCTCAAAAGAAAACAGTGCAGCACTGCGGCCAGATCGACGCAGATCAGAAGTCGAATTCGCAAAGCTGTCAGCGCAAGCGCTTCTCTTTATCGGCGGCCGGCACTTCCGATGTTGCTTTTTTTTTCTGCTTCGAGATAGGATAGTGTGCGCAAGGGGAGGTGCGGTACTGTGACGACGGCGCATTAGTGCTTGCGCTCTTCGAATTTTGAGACCCGCGCGCGGCCTTCGCAAGACGATGCACGGTAATGCGAAAGCCGGAGCAAAAGTGGCCGCCAACGAAACTCCGACGCCGCTCGATCAATCTTCGTCACGCTGCTCTCAACACGAAAAAGCTTCCCCGGCCGAATGCTTCGGTTTGTTTCGCCAAACGCGGCGGGCTCCAACTTTAAAACTTTCGCGGTCGAACGGTGTAGATGCAAGCTCGTAACATTGAGACATGATCCCGGAGCGAGGCCCTCCGTAAGCCGCGTACATTTTTTTTCTCTTAGGACGATTGCTTATTCGACGCACGCACTTATGGCTGTCCACCGTGTCAGCTTCGCATCATCTCTGCCGGCTTTCTCTCGTATGGTAATAAATAGCGTAAGGCTCCTCGCGCAAACAGAGATTGCAAACTTTGAACGCGGCTTAGCTGTTGCCGTCGACTCACATAGATGGCCTTAGAGATTGAGTTATCGATTCCCAGGCTGCTCAAAGGACACCGCATGAAATTGGGTGCTTAGCGATTCAGTTTTGTTTCGACGTTTCTTCGAATAAAATTCAGAACGAAGGTAGAACTAGATATTTTCATGCATTAGACAAAAAAAAATCTAATCCTACTTGCACGTCGAAAACGACGTGGCGAAACAGTCAGCCTACTAAAGCGGTACGCGTCGAAGAGAGATCAGCGAGGTGACAAGCTAAAAGTCGACGCAGCAAACTTCTTATTTTAGGATCGAGAGCACTATAGCAACTTGAGAAACTAAACGAAGAAATGACGCGCACAAAACATATTCATTACTTGTCACGAAGACATTGCAAGGGTGCCGCGGGACGAATTTCAATCTTGATAATTGAAAACTCAAGCAGAGAACGCAAAAAAAGATTGCAAAAAAAAAAAACGGCCGCGTAACTTAATGCCTAGCTCAGAAGGTTGCGAAAAAACAAAACAAAGACGCTGAAAGGAAGAAATGACTATAAGAAAACGAACGGGTATGAAAAGAAAAACAACTTTACGATCGAGAAGTAAGAATACAAACAAAAACTTCAGGGATGAGAAAGTTTTCTTGCCACGCTTTATTCACTCTCAATCCCTCAATAATCTTTTTTTTTTTAACTTTCGGTCGAGTACAATGCGACCAGATCAACGAACTCATCGCCGGCACTGAGCGCGCGTTGACGCGGAAAAAGCGGCTTTTAGAGTTAACGACCTAGTCGGTTGGCATTAGCGTTGGCCCAATGAGTGCGATACAGTGCCCGTCTCGCTTCGCAGAGACAGAGCGGAACAAAGGGAGAGAAGGAAGAAGTTACGAATGAAGCGTGAGATTTCGGGCGGCCGGGCAAGGGACAGATGTGCTTAGGACGTTCTCTTTTACCTCGCAGGAAGTGTGCAGCGCGGGAAACACTGTGGACACTGAACAATTGGGCGATCCACGACGATCGCGATTTCAGAAAACGCACTGGCCAGTTGCGATAATGACTGATATAGTATAATAGGGGTAGTAAGGTAAGCGGCACTACTATAGGAAGTGGTACCGTTCTTCCTCAGACGCAGGTACCATTCTTGCTCAAAAAGAAGCTTACAGTTGGTATTTGCTGAAAGACATGTTCTGCCACATACAACAAGACATAGTAAAAAGGTTCATAGACGCCGATACAGGTGACCCTTCCAATAGACTTACTCAATGTGCATGCATACCCCTCATACAAAGATGCACGCATAGGCACATGTGTATAGTTAACAAACTTAAGGCTAAATGAAGAGGTCCAGCAATTTTGTGTCTGTTTGATATGGCCTAAATGACTGCTAATTAAACAAAAGCTTTTCTTTTTTTTTATTAGCACTTATGATATCTACAGTTCCTCTGGCGAGAACTTATATCTCTTGAACATCCCAATTGGGCTCTATGATAGAGAGCTCAGCTGCAGATGTAAAGATGGCTGGCTTGAATCCTATATCCTGTGTAAGGGTGGCCGGCATATGCAGGAGTTCCATTGTGTGGGCAAGGGTACCACGTTACCTTCTGTTCGTTCTGTGTAGCGTTCTGGGTCTAGTTTCCTCACATCCCTTAATTTTGTCTTTCTCATTTTACCCTTGCCCGCGCTGCCAATTTCATTATTGTTTGTTCGCCGAAGTCCTACCCATCTGCGCTGACATTACTCTCTCTACGCAACTTCTATCTCTAATTAGTCGGCTCCAGCCCCGTTTCGCGGGACATTGCATTGTTCCAGCAAGTATCCTCGAAGCAGAGTCACGTCTTCGCACGCCCCAAATGGTCGCGAAGGAGGCGACGAAAGCTTTAGCCCATTAAATCGACTCCGTTTGTGTTTTTCTCGCGGCGCAGTTGTCTTCTCCTTAGCCCGGCAGAGCGGAAAACAAAATGGCCCTGACCACCGTCGCCATCGACACCGGAGGACAGTGGGAAAAGAAGGAGGCGGGCCGTACGAAGCGCCG
Organism: Rhipicephalus microplus; assembly: GCF_013339725.1. NCBI lineage: Eukaryota > Metazoa > Arthropoda > Arachnida > Ixodida > Ixodidae > Rhipicephalus > Rhipicephalus microplus. Next base: position 149,111,675 of record NC_051171.1, read on the forward strand.
CTGTCAACTGCAGGCGCAATTAGGGTCACTCGTCCGTCCGTTAATTGCGAGCTCGGACCGTCAACGCGCAGCACTCGCTGAGTCTGCGCGGCGTCGCCTTTAAGCAGCGCGTGTTGGCTTTCTCTATTGCGCTTTCTTTGGCGCGAAATTAGGCGCTGCTGCGGCAGATGAAACGGACCGAAAGGGGCGCGCTAAGGCGAACCCGGTATCGTCTAGCGAGATTTATTTCCACACGTGTGTTTCATTTTCTGCTAACACGCGCCTCAAACAGTTACGTTTTGTCGTGGAAACGGTCATTATAGAATGAGGGAAGAAGAAAAGAAAACACCCATCAACATCATTACCGTTTACCACCACTGGATGATGAATGCGTCGCAAAAATGATCACCAGTTCATTCTATCCCGTGAAAGTTGATTCGATTTCATTCCGGCGAAGTTCTTAATTTTGTCACTTCATCAAGCTGTATGCTTTCCTCGACTGCGTATGCCCGTGCTTCGGCAACCACTCTAAGAACCCGGGTTCGATCTCTACTCCCCACTGTGTGGACTCTCCAGTGTACCCTTAAGAGACTCGACGATCCGCTCTGTACTGAATGAAGGATCTAGGGAGCCTGGTCACGGAGCACAGTCAGCCCAGAGAGCCACACGACCGATCCTGGTACATAATGACATCAGCATTGAGCGACCACATGTGAAACCTTGCAATGTGCGTGTGTTGTAAAGTGTGCCCCTCTTTTTTTTCTCACGTTTACTCTCCCATTCACCTCCCTATGTGCGGGATTGCAAGATGGACAAACTAGGCAACCTCCCTACCTTTCCTATACACTTTCTCTTTCTCTCTCTGTGGCTCTTACTCTCCGCCTGATGACTGGCCTATGTATTACGTTGCATACCCTGGTCCATTTCTTTCCGCTTGACGTCCACTAGAATATCTGCTACACCTGTTCGTTCTCTATACATACAGGTGGTTGCATGGTATAACTTCTATATGTCTCCTGGAATAAGCAACCCATAGTAGATTTATTCCGGCCGAGATGAAGTGGGACACGATTTCAGTACTGCGTTATGGAAGAGGGTTAAGCTATCACTGTGTTGAAAAGAAGCAACTGCGATGTAGCAGACATAATACACCTGTTCAGCAAGGTGGGCATGATTTATAGTGGAATGCACTCGAGAGAAAGAGAGAGAATGCACTCGAGAGAGAGAGAGAATAAAGATGAAAAAAAAAGGCAGGGAGGTTGTACTCGGCGACCTGCCTTTACAATGTTCGGACCCAGTAAACAAGAGTACGCGGAATGTTAAGCTGTGTGTGCTTAGAAAAATGATCGATGCAGAGCGGCGAGCTGACTCTATGTATTCCCGCCTTTGTAAGCAGCACCTCCTCTATTTCTTTAGTGCTAGCCAGATGCGACCGATCGAACTGTTCACCGGTATCTTTTATTATCCTTTCCTACTCTCCCTCGCCGCCTAGCGTTAGCGCCTGCTTTGCGGTTAATGGAGAGAGAGAGAGATAACAAAACACTTATTTGGTCTTTCAGTGAGGTCGGCGAGTGGGATTCTTCGTCCGGGATACCATCGGCGTGGGCGGCTGCCCTTGCACGTTTCCTGGGGCCCTCTTGGGCTTTCGAATCCGAGCTCGACAGAGATGCCTCCCCCACTTCCCCTTTCTTGTTAGGTTGTGCTCTGGTTTGTATACATGAACTGTGCGGACTATTCTAAACCACACGCGGTTCTGCCAAAATAAACCAGCTGCCCCATATACTGCAGTCGTGGAGAATACTTTGCAGGTGGTGCTTGACAATGGAAGCAGGGGATGATAAATTTCCGTTCATTTGTGCTTCTGTTAGTTTGGTGGCACTGCCTATCCCCCGTTATTTTAGTTTAACGTAGCCGCTACCTTCCTTCCTCCTACATAAAGGTAAAAAGAAGGAAGGAAGAACAACAACAGAGAAGCCAGGGAGGGAGGTTGACCAGGCACATGGCCGGTTGGCTACCCTACCCTTGGGGATTGGGAAACAGGAAAATAAAGATTCGAGAGAGAAGGAAAAAAGTTGGCAAAACTGCCAGTAGATGGGGTGACGCGTATGCAGCGGTGGTACTATGCAAATAGTCAAAGGCGTTCCCATAGGCCCGTAATCCTCATAAAGCTCAAGGGGGCTTCGACCGCACTGTGGGCCGACGAAAGACGAGGACGGTGCTCCAGAAACATCTGAAGAGAGAGAGAGAGAGTTGGCGATCGTCCAATTGTCGCAACGCGTCAGAAAGTGTTTTCCTCTCTCAGAGGCGAATCAAAGGTCTGCGGCACCGAAGACATCGATAATCTTCCTGAAGGTAACGTATACATTTACCCCGCCCGTAATCACTATATTGTGAGTTGTCCCTCGGCGAGACGCGGTGTCTCGTGATAACGTACTTTTATTCGGGCCGCTACGTGCTCTGCGAAGGGGAATGTGGCACCACGACGCCGCTGCAGGTTTTAAAATGTGCCACAGAGTGCTGCGTGGTGGGTATAGTTATGCGCCACAGGTACCTAGCGAGATTGTTCAAGGAGCACACCAGGATTTACCTCTAGTGGACCGGAAGTTGAGCGATGGCTTGAACATTATGAAACCCCAACTAAACATATGAACTTATAAATAGGATGTAATGACTCCAGTTAAAAATCGTTTAAATTAAAACCATTCAAGAGCATACCTTTAGATAATGTAAGAGTGAATAGAGTGTCAGAGTAATTGATTGATTGATTGATTGATATGTGGGGTTTAACGTCCCAACACCACCACATGATTATGAGAGACGCCGTAGTGAAGGGATCCGGAAATTTAGACCACCTGGGGTTCTTTAACGTGCACCCAAATCTGAGCACACTGGGTCTACAGCATTTCTGCCTCCATCGGTAATGCAGCCGCCGCAGCCGGAATTCGATCCCGCGACCTGCGGGTCAGCAGCCGAGTACCTTAGCCACTAGACCACCGCGGCGGGGCCTGTCAGAATAATTAACAGAAATTTATTGAATGGGTAGATTGAAAGAGCTCTTTCCTTGCGAGCAGCTGGGATCGTCCCAGCACCTGGAAGAGCAGATCTGAAGCACGCATGACCTCTGAAATTCGCTTCGGCAGCGCGATTTCACGCTGCCGCAGTTGATTGAGGAAGCTACGCAGAAGGAAGCCCCCCCCCTCTCATTTGTCTAGTGCGCCTAAATAATTCGATGAGTTCACTGAAAGAGCAAACTGCTTTCTTGTGAATATTGTCATACTGATGACACATGTTCACTACAAAACAGTTTTGCACTCCTAAGTCTACTCGTGTGACCCCAAAGTTCATTAAAGAGTCTAATGCCAATAAAGAAGCCTAATTGGAGCACTGTGAGCGGCTAAAGATGTTTCTTCCTAGCATTAAAAGAAGAGGTACGCAGAATGATATCTGGGTCTTGGCATAAAACAGCGTTTTGTGATAGGTGGAGAGGCAATGGAAGTTGTAAAGGAGTATGTCTACTTGGGACCGGCAGTAACGGCGGAGCCGAATCAGGGGAGTGAAATTACTAGAAGAATAAGGATGGGGTGGATGATATTCGGCATGCATTTTCAAATCACGAATGGTAATCAACCACTAACCGTCAAAAGGAAGGTATATAACAGCTGCTACTTGCCGGTTCTTACTTACGAATCAGAAACCTGGAGGCTTACAAAGAGGGTTCAGCCTAAATTGAGGACGACGCAGCGAGCAATGGAAATAAAAATGGTAGGTGTAACCTTAAGAGACAAGAAGAGAGCAGAGTGGGTGAGGAAACAAAGCGGGGCTAAGGATATCATAGTTGAAATCAAGAAGAAAAATAGACATGGGCTGGGCACGTAGCACGTAGGCAGGGTGACCTCTGGTAATTAAGGGTAATTGACTGGATTTACAGAGAAGAAACGCACGAAGGGGAGACAGAAAGCTATGTGGCCCGAAAAGATTAAAAAGTTTGCAGGTACAATGGTAGAAGAAATCAGAAGACCGGGTTTACCACGGCTGGTTATTTTTTCATCCACTTTTCTTTCTTCTTATTTACACTCCATTGGTTCTAATAACTTCCCCTGTACATTCCTTGGCATTACTGTCTGTTAGATCTCATTATATTGTGTCAAAACACGGAAAAACGAGCCCTTAGGTATACACTTCTTTCCCTTATTTCATTTAACGAGGGTCTCGTACTGGCAGACTTGGTGTCATTAGGTTGTATACGAGGGACTATTAATCAGCTGCCCGCTCGTAATAAGTTCACGTGCTACGTGACGTCAAACATGCGCATAAAAGAGTGGTTCACACTCGTCGCTTGGCTTATAGATGGCGCTGACTGTCACTCCTACTTCTAAATTCACATATAAACCCAAAAAAGTGGATGGAGGGAAGGCCGCTGTGGTAGCTCAGTGGTTAGAGCATCGAACGCGTTATTCGAAGGTCGTAGGTTCGTTTCCTGCTCACGGCTGGTTATTTTTTCATCCACTTTTCTTTCTTCTTATTTACACTCCATTGGTTCTAATAACTTCCCCTGTACATTCCTTGGCATTACTGTCTGTTAGATCTCATTATATTGTGTCAAAACACGGAAAAACGAGCCCTTAGGTATACACTTCTTTCCCCTATATTATATATATATATATATATCATAGTTGAAATACCTATATATATCTGTAAGCGAAGCTAGATCCTAAGGTCCTTCTCTCGCCTCACAAGGCCGACGCAGGCAGCGTCTGTTAGTAACAATTAACTGCTGGAGCTGCACAACCGTTCGCTGGTCTCCCCGTATATGTAGGCACTGAATCGTACATCAGCGTCCCACCACTCGTTGAAAGCAACGCTTCTCCTTCATTCAATAAAGGAGAATAATAAAGACGAAATAAAAATTATTTCCGAACAATAACCAATTAAGCAGCATTCACGCGATGCCCCCCGCACCCTATGCGACGCATTTCTCGAGTTCCTCTCGTATGAACTGCATTTTTTTTTTTGCTCTTGGCACCATAGAGTTTCCTAAATAAGCACTAAAGGAAGCTCTGGCCATATATGAAACAAGTTGTTTCATCTAGGGACCTTAAGTGTCTATGGGTGCTGCAACGCACGGTGCTTCAGCGAGCATGGGAATGATGGGTAGTACACGGATTTGTCTAATCTTCGTACTTCTGGCTCCGTTTGAGTTCGCGTGGCATGAAGCTTTTTTGCCACAAAACAAAAATCGGGAAATTTCCAGCAGTTGCGCTCCACCACCGTAATATTTTAGGCGTACCATTTCAAATCGAGCCACTGAGTTCAGAAGGGTTCGTTCTGTCCTTCGAAACAGAACTGAGACACAGCCATAAACGAAGACACAATTGCGATTCACCGCTCGCTTTTACGAAGAGTAGGCAAATACGTGTACTACCCGTCGTTTCCATGGTCGCTGAACGATTGCAGCGCCAAAGTACACTCTAGTTAAATATCGAATACTATATGCTTTGTACGAACAATTTTGTCCACTACCACCTACATACTCCATTAGGGTAAACACAAGCAAGGGGGGTGGCAGTGATTAAGGAGGTGTTTAGAAAACAAATTATTTACAGTATGTACAGAACACAAAGGCTTCATAATATTTCAGTAACAGGGCACGTACACTTCGGCACATCTATGTGTTTAGAAAAAATTGGCAGATCCCAAGTTCAGTGGGAATCGATGATATGCGAAGCACGAATGAGGAAGGTTTATATGTCAGTTTAAAAATCAGAACAACGTTACGAGGCGGAGGTAAATTATGCCGTACATAACTTCCATGTCATAATTATTATGTTTTGGCGTGTCATTTACCTTCATCATCTATTCACGCCACCTGATACCAAATTTGGTTTATGTGGAGCTAGCGAAACGGCCACGAGCGTGCTACGAGCGTAGCATGTAGTCATGTTTTACATGACACGCATATCATAATTATCATGTTCAGACGTGTCATATAAATTCGCCGTCTGTTGACGTCAAGCAATACCAATTTCGTATTTGTGAAGCTAGAGAAACGACCGCGAGCGCATCATGAGCGTGGCATGTGGTCGTGTTGTTACATGACAGGCATCTCATGATTATCGCGTTTGCACCAGTCGCATACCTTCGTCGTCCATTCATGTACCGTAATACCAAACTTGGAATATGTGAAGCTATAGCGAAACGGCGGGGAGACCATCATAAAGGGCCCGATATACTGCGACGCAACGTTGACGAGCGCACGCTGGACGCAGCGACGCTACGCTAGCGAAACGCTACACTCTATAGTCTCACGCCAGACGCGACCGGCGTCGGTCGGCGCAGCCTGGCGGCAACCGTTGCGAAATGCGACATGCTGCATTTCGCACCGACCACGTTACCCAGAATGCACCGCGTCTGCCTAGCTTCGCGACGAAGGGACGCCGGGCGTGCTCAAACGCGCATGCGTCAAAGCAACGCAGTGCGGCGCGTGCCTGCGAGTATATGCGAGGCAGATCGGCGCCTGGCGAGGCATCGCCGGCATGACGCGACGAAACGAACGCTGGAGCACACGCGCACCGGGTCACGTCTAAGTGTATTAACGCCTTGAGTGTTGCATGTAGTCATGCTATTACATGACACGCATCTCATAATTATTATGTTTGCACCAGTCACATACCTCCGTCATCTATTCACGTGACGTAATACCAAATTTGGCATATATGAATCTAGCGAAACGTCCCCGGGCGCATCATGAGTGCGGCATGTAGTCATGTTGTTACATGAAACGCATGTCATGATTGTCATGCTTGGACATGTCATTTGCATGTCGTCCTTTCGCGTCACGTAATACTGAATTTGGTACTTGTGAAGCTAGCGAGACGGCCGCGAGTGCATCATAAGCGTAGCGTGTAGTCATGTTTTTACATGACACGCATCACATTATTATCATGCTTGCACTAGTCGCATCCTTCTGTCGTCCATTCGAGTCCCGTAATACCGAATTTGGTGTATGTGAAGCTAGCGAAACGGCTGCGAGGGCATCATGAGTGTGGCTTGCAGTCATAATGTCACATGACACGCATCTCATGATTATCATGTTTGCACAAGTGATATGCCTTCGTCATTCATTCACATCACGTAACGCCGAATTTGGTATATGTGAAGCTAGCGAGACGGCTGCGAGCACATGATGAGTGTGGCGCGTAGTCATGAATCATGACTTACACGACATGCATGTCATTATTTCCACGTTAGGGTCTGTCATTTGTGTTCGCCATGCTATCATGTCATGCCATGCTGATTTCGCAACATGTAGTGTGAACGAGACCACCGCAAGAGGAACAAGACCATGAAATGAAAATTATGACATTCATGACATACATATCATTATTTTCATGTTATGACTAGTCAAATATGTTCTTCATACAGCCATGTTATGCCATACGAAGTTTGGTATCAATGCCATTTTCGAAACGGCAAGGAGAGCTAAAAGTCGTAGGTGGCTAGATAGATAGATAGATAGAAACGCTCAAAGTCGCCGAAGTTCGCTAAGAAATGCTTCGCATTTCAAGTTGTTAACGATTTAGAGTACTTGGTACTCTACTAAGGGAGAGCATAAGCCATCCCGTATGGTGTTTAGAAAAAAATGGTTAACGATTTAGAGTACTTGGTACTCTATTATGGGAGAGCATAAGCCGTCCCGTATTACGCGTCCACTTATTCCAATGTATCAAACCTAATACACGCTCTCCAGCACATTTTTTTTTGGCATGTCTGCAGCAAGCCTTCAAAGTGGAACTAGTTAGTCATACCGCAAAAAACGAAAAAACAATGTTTTGATGCCGAAAACTACAAGGAAATTTCTTGTAGTTTTGTGAGAAAATCAAAGCGATTGAAACCTATGCGAAGCACCAGCTGCTTTGCTGAATGATTTTAAACCGAGCACGGCATCACACACAAGCCTGCTGTCCACAAATAAAGCTGCAGCCGTAACTTACAACCACAGTTTCGCTCTACTTTATGACAGAGGCCAACCAATCGTTATGCGATACATGTCATTATTGGACCAATGAGTAGTCGAAAAAAAAAAACATACGAACTGAGAGCCGAGTAAATCTTGCTTTACTTGCGCGTGTAAATGAGTTTGCCAAATTTAAGGAAACCGTTCTCATGCAAGTATTAGTGCCGCGAAGAGACAAACGATGTGCGCAGTTGTATCTCACAAGATGACTGTAATTTGGGATGACCGAATCAATCCACGTCGCATTTTACATACGCTAGGTTTCTGCCTGATTAGCTAATCTGCTGGAGCAACCAGCTTCAAGTATTGTGATCTATGCTTCGAAAGTGGATGAATGTCCCTTATCACTTATTGATTGCGCTCGTAAAACTGAAGATCGCATCTGTACGCGACAGGCGTCGCAAAAGCATTCGTTGCAGACGATAAAAAAAAAAAATGACGCCTACATTTTCGGAGCTCTTTAGTGACAATTGCTACTATAGTTATATAGCATGCATCCTACTAAAGCACGTGCACTCATATTATGTTGAAAGCAACAAAATGGATTGCATCTTGATGGACCTCAAACGGTAAATGCAGGTGCACTTTCATTGGTCTCTAAAACTAGAAGAACAACTTTACATCGAAGGCCAGTTAGAGTGCCTCTGAAGTTGCACAGCTGCACCAGTGAGTCCACCGTAATAGAGGACCAGAAACAAACCTCCGAGGCTTATAAGAAGAACGATATTGCGCTCTTTCAGAGACTTTTACCCGAAATCGCGATATAAAACAAAGGCAACGCATCTGTAGTCAGGCATCTGTAGTCGAGATGTCTAATACCTCTACGTTTAAGGCTGCTATAACTAACCTGTCGCCATAATTTTTAGGAATATAGTATTTTCATTGTTCAGTAGACCTGTTAAGCTTTGTAGTTCTTTAATACCTGTTTTTGTTCTTATAATGTGCATTATTTCTTGTTGGTTTCCTTCACTGATCCATGTAACCACCAATTTTCCGCTTTTTCATTATGTTGTGTAACCCACTCCCCTCTGTAATGCCCTCGGGCCCTGAGGGTATCGAAATAAATAAATAAATAAATAAATAAATAAATAAATAAATAAATAAATAAATAAACGCTTACCACTCGAGCAAACCCTCTTTTAGTTGGTCCATCTTTCCAACGGGAGATGCTTGCGGTTACTTTCTCCAGTCGACCTCGCACAATACACCTCGAAAGCTACAGGCCCCAAGGACAAATTCTATCACCCTTCCTAATAATCCCGAATTCAACATGGCTCTCACGTCGCCACTTTTATTAGCGCTCGCCCGCGAGGCACAGGAGAAACGCGCACAGGGCTCTCTGTACCTTCCGCCAACTCTTTTTCGGTCGGCCTCCAACGGTAAGACAAAAGAGGCGATCGCAGTGAGGGTGAAAGTTGGGGGGGGGGGGGAAGCGAGCCCCACCATATTTCAGCAATCTAAACGACCCGCCCTTTCTTTCGCTCGGCCAGCGCGGACTCCCACAGCGAGCTGGCCGGGTGACGCGGCGCGGTAGCAGGCAATCACGCTTCACCGCTCCGCCCCCTCGGGCGCACACAGCGCCGTTTTCATTTCCGATCTTCTGTGGCCGGCGCGCACAATCGAAGAAAGAATCGCAAACCTCGAACACCACCGGACAGACAGATAGACGAGCTTGGGACTCGGAGCCCGAATGAACGCCGCTCAGATCCCCACGTAATCGTGTCCTCACAAGCTCACATATATATATATATATTGTAGCGAAGCCTCCGAACTCTGAAATGGGTCGAACTCTTGAGTACCTTCTAGTGGGGCTACCCAACAAGAACGCCGCTCGCGCTGAGAGTCCGTGCTTGGCCGTTACTGTCGCCATTGTGTATACTCTCTGTCTGCCCGCTAATAAACGCCATAACAAATTGGTGGAGAGTGCTACGATCCCCTTTGATGCCCTGGGAACTGCGTTCACGTACCCTGCAATCTACAATGTCCCACGACGCCTCGCAGCAAACGCCTCCTTCCATGCCACCCCCTTGTGCCGGTGTCCCCAGGATCCGAGATCCACCCATCTTCACGGGCGCCGATGGCACTGACGTGGAGGACTGGCTCGCTATCTACGAGCGCGTGAGCGTCCCCAACAAATGGGACGAGGACGGCAAGTTGACTAACTTGGTGTTCTACCTTGCGGGCGTTGCAAGCTTGTGGTACAACAACCACGCGTCCGATTTCGCAACCTGGTCCAATTTCAAGACCGCTATTACCAACGTTTTTGGCCGCCCTGCCGTTCGTAAGCTGCAAGCCGAGCAGCGCTTACGCGAACGCGCTCAGCAGGCCGGTGAATCATTCACCAGTTACATAGAAGATGTCCTGGATCTTTGCAAAAAATGCAACGACAGCATGTCCGAATCAGACAAGATCCGGAACGTCATGAAGGGCATTGACGATGATGCCTTCACGATGCTGCTTGCCAAAAACCCAGGCACAGTAGCTGAGGTCATCACGCTGTGCCAGAGCTACGAGGAGCTCCGCCGGCAGCGTTCGATGACCCGTCGCTCTACACCACGAGATGCAGGGCTTGCAGGCTTGGAGGCGAGCTGTGATCAGGTGGCACTGCTGGCAGACCTCAAGTCCTTCATACGTGAGGAAATCGCGCGGCAGTTCTCTCTCCTGCCCTTTGCCCACCCACCGGCTGCTCAACAATCGGCCACTACCATTCTTCCACCCATCCGCCGAGCAATTGAGCAGGAAATAGCGGAGGTCATGCCGGCGTACCAACCACAACAGCTTCCAGCCCCTGCGCCCCCAAGTTACGCCCAAGTGGTCGCCAGGCCGCCTCCAGTCGTTCAACCGCCCACCCCACTGACTTACGCCGAAGCTGCCGCACGACCTCCATCCTTTACAGCGGCTATGCCGGCTACGTATGTTGACGTGACCTCGCAGACTCAGCTCCAGCACCCCCTGCAGCCTTTCCAGCCACAGTTCCGTCCATCGGCTCTTACGTCATGGACAAGACCTACCCCAGCGAACCGATGGCGCACACCCGACAACCGGCCCATCTGCTTTGCCTGCGGTTACGCCGGTCACGTAGCCCGTTATTGCCATCGTGTACAGCCGGCTCCAATTTCGTCGCCTATTGCTGGCCACCTCAGCCGTCCCTATCACGGCGAACCACCGTCTATGCCACCGCCGTCTCGCCCAGGTCCATCTCCTCGAAGGTCGCCGTCTCCACGACGTCGTTCCCTGTCCCCCATGAGGCCAAGTTCGGCTAATCATGAGCGGGAAAACTAGTCGTCGCAGTCCCCGAGGCAAGGACTGCGATGCTATTGCGATGTGAAAGCCCTCAGAGCCGCCCATCTAATGTCATAGACGTGCTTGTGGACGGTGTTCATGCATCTGCTCTTATTGACACTGGAGCTGCAGTATCCGTTATGGACGAAAACTTCTGCCGCTTGCTTCGAAAAGTGACGACGCCAATTTCTGGGTTGTCCCTTCGTACTGCCGGTTCACATCGTATCCATCCTTCAGCAGAGTGCACAGCTCGCGTTGTCGTTCAGGACGTTCTGTATGTCGGCCAATTCATCATCATTCCTGCATGCTCTCATGACGTCATCCTGGGGTGGGATTTTCTCTCCCGCAACGACGCCGTCATCCATTGTGCCGCTGCCGAAATTGAACTCTCACCCTTCTCGCATTTGACGCCGGAAGACAGTCCCTCGACACTGAGTAAGATTCTCGTGAAAGACGATACCATAGTGCCTCCAAGTTCGGCAATGGGTGTATCTGTCTACTGCGCTGGACTCTCCGACACAATTGCACTCGTTTCGCCATCCGACCGTGCTTGCCGAAGGAAAGGGTTGCTAGTACCTTTCGCGACCGTGCAAATCACCCAGAGCAACGCCGCTATTTTTGTGACCAACCCATCCCCGTACACTGTTACCTTGGTTCGAGGGGAATGTCTCGGCAGAGTGGAACCAGTGGATAACGCACAAGTCCTGGACGTACCTGATGACTCGCGTTGTCCCAGTTCGTGTACCGTCAGCGCTGTTTCCACTTATGATTCATCATCTCCTGATGTATTTGGCCCTTACATTGATGACAATCTTACGTCGGTACAGCGTTCCCAGCTTCTGGACCTGCTGCGAGAATATCATTCTTCTTTCGATGTCGGGCGATGTTCTCTCGGTCGCACGTCCGCTGTTACACATCGTATCAACACTGGTGCCCATCCACCATTACGGCAACGTCCCTACCGCGTGTCGCCTGCTGAACGTCGGGAAATTAACGAGCAGGTTGATGATATGCTCAGACGCGACGTTATTCGGCCCTCGGACAGTCCATGGGCGTCTCCTGTTGTTCTTGTCGCGAAGAAAGATGGTTCTGTGCGGTTCTGTGTGGACTACAGACGGCTCAATAAGATCACTCGCAAGGATGTTTACCCACTGCCGCGCATCGATGACGCAATTGACAGCCTTCACGGAGCCGAATTTTTTTCTTCTCTCGATCTGCGCTCCGGGTACTGGCAAGTACCCATGGCTGATGACGCTCGACCGAAGACTGCGTTCATCACACCCGACGGCTTGTACGAATTCAACGTCATGCCGTTTGGTCTATGTAATGCACCTGCGACCTTTGAGCGCATGATGGACACCGTTCTGCGCAACTTGAAATGGCACACGTGCTTGTGTTACCTCGATGACGTTGTTGTGTTCGCTCCAGATTTCTCCACGCATCTCCAACGTCTGAAAGAAGTTTTCGCACGTGTGAGCAATGCCGGCTTGCAACTAAATCTGAAGAAGTGCCGCTTTGCAGCACGGCAACTCGTCATCCTAGGGTACGTCGTGTCTAAGGATGGCATTCTTCCTGACCCAGCCAAGCTTCGGGCCGTGGCTGAATTCCCCAAACCTGCGTCCGTCAAAGAACTGCGTAGTTTCGTGGGCCTGTGCTCATACTTCCGACGCTTCATACGAAACTTTGCTACGATTATATCACCGCTGACGAAGCTCCTTGGAAGTAACGGGCCCCTCAATTCGTGGTCGTCTGAGTGCGACGACGCGTTCGCGAAGCTCCGCCATTTGCTGACGTCTCCTCCCATTCTACGCCACTACGACCCTACGGCCCCGACGGAGGTGCACACAGACGCCAGTGGTGTAGGCCTTGGCGCTGTCCTGGCGCAGCGCAAACCCGGATTCTCTGAATATGTCGTAGCATATGCAAGCCGTACGCTCACGAGAGCTGAGACAAACTACACCGTCACGGAGAAAGAGTGCCTGGCGATCGTCTGGGCCCTTACAAAGTTTCGACCTTATTTGTATGGTCGCCCATTCGATGTCGTCACCGACCATCATGCACTATGCTGGCTTTCATCATTGAAGGATCCCTCAGGCCGTCTCGCCCGCTGGGCTCTTCGCTTACAAGACTATGACATCCGCGTGCTGTACCGCAACGGACGCCAGCATGCTGACGCCGACGCCCTCTCGCGCTCCCCTCTGCCTGAAGGTGATGTGCTCTGCTCAGTATCCTCGGCTGCTGTTTCTGCCATTGATGTTGACATCATCGCTACCGAACAGCGAAAGGATAATTCGATCGGCCCGCTCATCGACTTGCTCTCTGATCCATCCGCAACGCCATCCACGCGTGCCTTGCGTCGTCAAGCTCGCCATTTCGCCATCCGTGACGGCCTTCTACACCGACGCAATTACGACGCCGATGGCCGGCAGTGGTTACTCGTGATACCCCGCAGTCTGCGGTCAGAGATATGTGAATCCTTCCATTCTGATCCGCAATGCGCGCACTCTGGGGTATTCAAAACCTACCGTCGTATTCGACAACGCTACTTCTGGCGCGGGATGTACCGCTATGTGCAGCAGTTCGTTCGCTCCTGCCTCGCTTGCCAACGCCGCAAACCGTCAGCACACATGTCGCCAGCCAGTCTGCAACCGTTACCTTGCCCTGAGCGTCCGTTTGGGCGCATAGGTATCGATTTGTATGGACCACTTCCTCTGACGCCGGCTGGTAACCGCTGGGCCATCGTCGCCGTAGATCATTTAACGCGATACGCCGAAACCACCGCTATCCCTGCGGCTACTGCGCGTGATGTTGCGTCCTTCCTGCTGCATCGATTTATACTGCGCCACGGACCACCCCAAGAGCTTCTCAGCGATCGAGGCCGTGTCTTCTTGTCGGAAGTCGTCGAAGCCATTCTGACGGAGTGCCATTCTGTCCACCGCAAAACTACTGCTTACCACCCACAGACGAATGGCCTCACCGAACGCTTTAACCACACCCTCGGCGACATGCTTTCTATGTACGTCGCTGCCAACCACACTAATTGGGATAATATACTGCCCTTCGTCACCTACGCCTACAACACCGCCCCTCAGAGCACGACTGGTTTTTCACCTTTCTACTTGCTGTACGGAAGGCACCCGTCGCACACCATGGACACAATGCTCCCGTACACGCCGGATCCATCTGAGTGTACACCTATTTCCGAGACAGCCAGGCTTGCTGAAGAGTGTCGCGAGCTTGCCAAGACTTTTACGACACAAGAGCAAGAGCGGCAGAAGAGTATTCGTGATGGCTCCACCACTTCTGAGCCCACGTTCCTTCCTGGTGCGCTTGTATGGCTCTCGATCCCGACCTCTTCAGCTGGCCTCTCTTCCAAACTACGTCCCAAATACGAAGGCCCCTACCGTGTCATCGAGCGCACCTCACCCGTCAACTATCTGATTGAACCCGTTGAACAATCTTCGGACATGCGCCGCCGTGGGCGAGACATCGTCAACGTGGAGCGCCTCAAGGCTTATTATGACCCGCTCATAGTAACAAGCTGTTAGGTCGCCAGGCGGCTCCCTCTTCGACCCCGGGGTAATTGTAGCGAAGCCTCCGAACTCTGAAATGGGTCGAACTCTTGAGTACCTTCTAGTGGGGCTACCCAACAAGAACGCCGCTCGCGCTGAGAGTCCGTGCTTGGCCGTTACTGTCGCCATTGTGTATACTCTCTGTCTGCCCGCTAATAAACGCCATAACAATATATATATATATATATATATATATATATATATATATATATATATATATATATATATATATATATATATATATATATATATATATATATAAATCTGTTGCTCATCTCGTTTGGTCGTCGCTCTGAGTATCGAACCCACATCCTCCTCGGTACGATAGTCGTGCGTGCATCCCCGAGAGAAGCGACAGAAGAGCGGCAGCAGGCGAGCCTTCCTCCAAACAAGATTAACACGGTCCAGTGGCGATCGACGAGGGATGACCCCTCTCACAACGGAAAGACGCGAGCGGGTTAACACTCGCTTGGCATGTCTCGTTTCGTAACACGAAAACAAAGCGTGCAGCGTTGTTAAGGGAAGTATACGGTAAAGCGCTGTGAGCTGACAGCGATTCGGCGCGCGGAAACAGAACCGTGCAGCGCCGATTCTCGCTACGCGAGCTTTGTGAAAGCAATATAGGAGTACCTATTTCGTTCCTGCTGGACTCTGGTCATTCGCGAGCGAGTCTGGCAACAACTCAAAACGTTTCTATTGTGACGACCTGTACATAATTGCAGAGGAGATTGAATATATATCAGATCTATATATGAAAAGTTGCAGTAGCAAAGTACATAATTGCAGGTGTGACCGATATTAGCAGCGAGTTTTTACAATGCAAAGAGAAATTGGTGCAAGTACTTCTTAAGCTCGGCCCTAGTAAACACGTATCATGCGTTACGCGATCTACTTTACTCTACAGCGAGCATACATTCAATATCGTTACTTTATGATTTTCAATGTGACAAAGCCAATGAAACCATCAGACAATTAAGCCAATTAGAGCACAGGAGATATTATTTGCTGTTTTTCACGGTAGTGTAATTATTATGATGAAAATTGAAAGAGATTGAAGTGGACAAAGAAGCACACTTCAGTCAATGGGATCCGAACAGAGAACCTTCGCATCACGCGGACGATGCTCGACCCATTGCTTTCATTAGTTGGGTGCAGCAAAGAATCGAGCCCATCAAACAACACTATTCGTTTTTCATTTTCAATGTTTCAATATAAGAAATAATTGTTTCCCCTTAAAGTGCACGAATATTCACTAGTGACCCAACACGTTCGCAATTCGTCCATCGTATCAAATATCCACCTTCCTACGAACCTTGTATCTCGTTCGAACTATTTTCCAAGAGCACTCGACGCTACTACATAGCAAGCAGGCGTGATATAACACGTATTAAATAAAAAACGAAAAACAAACAGCGCAATAGGAGACGAAGCGAAAGCGAAGGAACACACAGTATTGGCACTGCGTTTCTTTCCCTTGTGCTTCGTATAATGTAACGCTATTTTTCCCATTTCTAAATTTGCAGCCCAACAAGCCATACTTGCATTCTAACGAATTCGGTATTTCTCCTCGGAAAAGCCTGGTGGCTCTCGATTTTGTCGCACTGCACAGTTTTAACGCAATAACGCCTAAGCATTTTTGTCCCTATAGCTGGCTGGAACAGCCAAGAAGGCGAGATGGGAGCAAAGGAAGGCCGTCAAACACTCCGGAACGGAACCAATCACGCGCAACGGAAAGAAAGAAGTTTTCCTCGGCTGTCTTTTCGCACAGGCGTGCGAAGCGAGTGTCGCGTTTCTTCGCCTCTTCCAAGTACGTTCTTGCGTTACCATCCACTTTAGCGTTGTTTAATTTGCTGCCACGCGTCGGACTCGGTTGTCCTGTCGAGGACGCCAATCTCACCCGTTGCTCCGGGGCGGAAAAAAGGCGTGACGCCTCGTGGCGCGCGTATAGCAAAAGAAATACAGCGAGGCAGGTCGACGATAGACGGGACAACAATCGTTGTGTCATCTCCAGTGACACCTATACGTCTATGAACACACAAAGTGGTTGACTCCCCCCTGCCGAGTAACGAACGTTCATTTCAACTGTCTCGCTCGTCGGCGTTAAAAAAGAAAAAGAGAAGCGTCTACGTCGCGTTGCTCGGTACGCGCACCATGATGCCCTGGGCGCTTGTCGGCGCTGTGTTCAAAACGACCCAGTTGCCCTGGAAAGACACCGCAGCAACAGGTCCCTTTTAGCGTCCTCCATTTGGTTCGTTTCGCCGGAAGATAGCTCTCGATTATTGCTATTAGTGTCATCGCGACGGCGAAAAACGATGCGTCGCTTTTCACCGCTCTTCTCACGACAATGCCGATGTTTTTGTTTCTGAAGTACAGAATTCTTCCACCTCTCTTCAGAAACGTGTTGTCTTGTACCAAGTTCTACGTACGCTAACATGGTATGCCCTGAGTACGCCACGGTGGATCAATGTATTGGTTGCTCAGCTGCTGAACCTAAGGTCTTGGGATCAATCTCGGCCATGGCTGTCGCAATTTGGTGGAGACAAAATGGTAGTGGCCCGTGTACTGTGCGAGGTCATTGCACGCTAAAAAACACCAGATGATCGAAATTTCCGGAGCCCTCCACTATGGTGTCCCTCATAAACATGTCATGGCTTCGGGAAGTAGTACCCCGAATAATACTGTCTAATTGTTTCCAATGAGATTCTACAAAAAGCGCGAAACAACTTTAATAACTGATCCTACTCGAATGATTAATTTATGAATTCATAAGTAGAGAAACAAGACACCTAACATAAGAACCACAGAGAGAGATTGCTAATTAGAACATCTTGAGGCGCTAGCTGGTACATTTTGATAATTGCGTTCGCAAGACGGGAAGCTTACATACTCGCCGAGTTCTTAAAGCTTTGGCCATCCGATCAAGGGTTCCGTTATTCCACTCTCCGGTTACCACCATGGTTCCTTCTAGAGCAGCAGGTGAGTTAGGCACACTTTTGGTTTTAATGATTCCTAGTGTAACAAGTTGGACGTTCTGTCGAAAGAGATCTACTGAGCAGTACAGGAGCATCCTCTCACTTAGCAAGGAAGAGCCAGAGAAACTAGTTTCTCAAGTGCACCTATTCTTAACTCTTTTCAGCAGCATGTGATGTTGGACAAGCTGGTTTATGCTTGAACCAAACTGTTGGTGCAAAGACCACACAAATGAAATGAAGGACAGAAAGGGCGCCCATCTTGCTCTCCTTTACCTTTTTTTCGTGATGTGTTTTTAACAAATACTACGTTTGCATCAATAATTCTTATGGCGTAGCCTATCCCCACGCGGACAGATAGGAAATGCACACACTATAGCGCCTTCTTCTGTCCTTCTCTATCCCTGTCGCGGTGCGCTACACTATGTGAATTATGAATGCAAACCAACTAACCCGGTAACGTGCCCTTAGCAAAATACGTTTGCCATTTCCCGTATGTAGTCTACGAAACAGGGCCAAACAGACCCGCACATAATTAGGAAGCGATTTGATAAGACTGACACAGGTCATTCATCAACACCACCTGTCCTCTCTGATGCGTCCTTCGTCCGCCGACGGGCCATCGCCGGAGAGAGGCCGTACTGCCGAATCGCTTATGGCTGGGGTGGCAATCGCCAGGTCTCATTCCTTTCGCATTGATATGGCTGACAACGCTCTTTGCGATACATGTCGTTGCGAGGAGGGGCTAAACCACATCCCATTCAATTGTCCAGTATAAGAGAACAAAAAAAAACAGTTAACAGGAGTTAAGGGTTCGCGCCGACGTTTCGACCAGTGGACTTGTCTTTTTCAATTCTAGAACTGGAATGTTCAACGAACTGGTATACCATGTTACCGACGTCCGTTATGACGCACCTTGACAATAGATGTATGTTTGTTGAAACTATTCGTACATGTTCAAAGAAGGAAAGTGTAAATTGAAGGGCTCGTTTTTTTTTGCTACACACAATAATAATAAGAACCGCCCCGCCGCGGTAACGACCATATACGTTATGTTACCAACGCCTATGTATCGGGCCTTATACTGTGTTGGCACCCCGCCGCGGCGGTGTAGTGGCTAGGGTACTCGGCTGCTGACCCGCAGGTCGTGGGATCGAATACCGGCTGCGGCGGCTGCGTTTTCGATTGAGACGGAAATGTTGTAGGCCCGTGGGCAGAGATTGGGCACGTTAAAACACCCCGGGTGGTCATAATTTCCGGAGCCCTCTACTACGGCGTCTCTCATAATAATATGGTGGTTTTGGCGCGTTAAACAACACATATAAATCATCAATATTATAGAGAACAAACAGAGAGTAATGCCAAGGAAAGTATATAGGGGACGTTATTAGAAGTATTTGTAATGGAAAAATGAGGAGATGTCGAAAGAAGACATCGCAGCTGCAGGCGACGAAGGCGCTACCGAAGTTGTTCAGAAAAAAAAATGGCAGCATATCCACGAAGTGAATGATTGAAAGTGGGGCGAAGAATTCGTCCGTCCATTCGTTCTTGCTTCCGTCCGTCCATGCGTCCGTCAGTGTGACCGTCCATGCGTCCATCAGCCCGTCCGTGCGTGCGTCTGTTCGTGCGTCCGTCCCTGCGTTCGTTCATGCAGCCGCCCCTGCGTCCGTTCATGTGTCCATCCATGCATCTGTCTATGTGTCCGTTCGTCCATCTATTCAACACTCCAAGTACCACCATCTCGCATCTTTTCATCATATATTTCCCACATAGAAGCACCGCCATCCAGCGGACATTCCAAAGACTAAACGAGAGGTGGCACACGCACACTTTCTTACGGTTTGCGCTTCGGGTCCACTTCCCACCTTTAACCACCTCGAGTTCATGGTATATACTAGTTCACTGTATTCATGGCACTGCGGCTGAACGCTCGCTAAACCTTTCGAAAACCAAGGAGGTTAAGCCCAGCGAGTAGGACGTAGCAAACTTTTTCAGTCAGATAGTGCTCAATGTACATGCCAATGGCTGCTAATGGTGATCACAACCTGCGCGTTAACTAAAAAGCCGAATGCTCCCGTCTCTCATTCCCCATTAGCAGCCATTGACATGTACATTGAGCGCTATTTTTTATTGTTCAACAACGCACAAAAGAAGTATCTCACCGGCACCACCTTGGAGGTCAAAATGTTATACTTATTACATACTACGGAAGACGAACGGGTGCCGTTATAAGGAGCTTTGCCCTTAAAATGGCAGCATATCAACGGAGTGAATGATGGGGAGTGGGGCGAAGCATTCATCCGTCCATTCGTTCTTGCTTCCGTCCGTTCCTGCGTACGTCTGTGTAACCGTCCATGCGTCCATTCACCCGTCCGTGCGTGCGTCTGTTCGTGCGTCCGTCCCTGCGTTCGTCCATGCATCCGTGCCTGCGTCCGTTCATGCGTTTATCGATGCATCTGTCTTTGTATGCGTTCGTCCATCTATTCAGCGCTCCAAGTACCACCATCTCGCATCTTTTCATCATATATTCTTCATATAGAAGCACCGCCATCCAGCGGACATTTCTAGGACTAAACGGGAGGTGGCACATGCACACTTTCTTACGGCTTGCGCTTCTGGTTACTTCCCACCTTTAACCACCTCGAGTTCATGGTATATACTTGTTCACTGTATTCATGGCTATGCGGCCAAACGCTCGCTAAGCCTTTCTAAAACCAAGGAGGTTACACCCAGCGAGTATAACGTAGCAACCCTTTCTTCCAGATCGTGCTCAATGTACATGCCAATAGCTGCTAATGGGGATCGCAGCGTGTGCGTTACCTAAAGGCCGATTGGTCCTGTCTCTCATTCCCCCTTAGCAGCCATTCACATGCGCATTGAGCACTATCTTTTATTATTAAACAACGCACAGAAGAAATCTCTCACCGGAACCACCTTGGAGGTCAAAATCATAAGGACCGCTATTTCGGGTATGTGCCAATAGTGGTTACGTACTACGAGGGACGTAGAAGCCACGCCATAAGGAGCTTCGCCCCTAAACAATTCTTGGACAAGCGGCTGTGACAGTAATGTCGCGTACGGTGTAAGAGTTAAGAGCCACGGCTGACTGTGACTGACTGACCCTGTCCCTTTGCGTGTACACTAGTTCCCCGGTTTAACCATTTCAAGACCACCGGTTTGCTGCCCTAAGGGCAGCAGACCGGTTGCCTTCAACTGGTTAACCTCTCTACCATTCCTTCTCTTCTACTTGTTTCCCTATTGACTTTGAAGGAAATGTGAACATCAGCCCGGAAGCGTCTGTTCACGCTCACAAAGTATGGTATTTTTTTTAAGTATTCTCATCATGGCTGATAGTTTCCTCTCTTTCACCGCGAATGCAAACTGCGGCCGCATCAGTAACCCCATACGTGCCACTCCACCGGCGGGATCGCAGCTGAAAGAAGACCCTTCAGTTTGCAGACAGAGTACGAGAGGAGTGCGTTGCACGCTTTTGTTCTCGCATGTCGCCGCGGGTCGAATATAAACTAAGGGGCGCGGTTTGACAAACTTTCACCCACCAACTCCCTCCATCTCCGCGTCATCTCCGAGCGCTTTCGAGAGCATTAACAATGGCGTCGCTGTCGTCGCAAGATGCCAGCACGACGGCCGCACTTTCGGAGCCAGTCCGTGCGCTGTCAGAAGGATGTGACACTTCAACGAAACACGCTGGCAACGAAGGAGTGAGAGAGTAGGAGGGAAACAAGACGAGAAAAGCAAGAAGCGTGCAGAAACCATCGTCGTTAAGGCCTGTCGACACGGTCGACGCTCAAAACCAAGAGAACATGGGACCTCCGAAACGCACAAGTTACCGCTGTTCAGTTAATGCGGCCACTCTTGCTGCAATAGGAAACAAGGCACTTCCTTTTCGCGTGTTAGCTCAGGAGGAGGGCTCTATGAAAATTGAAAAATAGAAAAAAATTACAGCATTGATACAAGTGTGGCAGCTTGGCATAGTTGGTAGGCATGATGATAGTTATAGCGCGAGAACAAAACGACGACACAGAGACAAGAAGGACACGAAAGACACGAGCGCTAACTTCCAACTGAGTTTACTGCGCTGAGCACGACAATATACAGAGGAGACAGTAACCATGTGATAAAAACCATATGGCGCAAAGAGCAAAACATGAGTAAGAGAAAAAAAAAAGACAAAGAACACAAAATACAAGGCCGGTGAGATTCGGGCGTGGAGCTTCAATTATACGCGCCCCAGGCGTGTATTTAAAACGATCACAGCTGTCCCTACAATTTCGAGCTATGAATGCTGCGGAGAGCTGCTTAAGGACGAAAGCTCGCGCGTACAACCGCCCCGATGCGTTGAAGATAGGAGCAGCATTGTGAGAGCTATAGATTGGACCAAGTATGCGTTGAAACTCGACACAGACGCAAGAAAATATAGAACCGAAGCTTATCAGAACTCGTATCGCTAATCTGTTCAATCGATGCCTGAATAAATTGTTTAGGACAATTGCTGTCCACTGGCTGCGTAGGTTGCGCATTTCACGTATTTACATAAGTACGTCTCTTTCGTTACAGATAAATGTAGGGCGTAGCTTGTGGTAATCGGTTAAAGTGACGAAAGTTCGACAAATGATTCTTTAATGAAGAGATAACCCCCAAACAACGCAGCTACTTTCCTTAGAGAGCAGTGAATGCACGCGCTCTGCATATGCTACTCTCCACGTACTTCGCTTTACACTTAGGCGATTGATAGCGCACAGCGAAACCGCCACGCAGTTGCAGTGACAAAACTTTGATGACGCTGCCTGCAGCATCTGCAGCGCTGCCTTGTTTTAGGCGCCCCCACGAGAGCGTGGATGAAAACAGAAGAGTTTGAGGACAGCGTCCTTCAGGCAGGCAGACGGCGCCAGTGGCACTTGTGCCATTGTTGTCGCGAACGCCTTTTGTTTCGACGGAGCCCTGGGGCAATTTAAGTCTCGCTTAAAGGGGACAGTCCAGAAAACGCGCCCCAATCGGGGCATCGAAGGCGGAGGACAAAGGGGAAAAGAACAGCTGCTTGTGTGCCTTCACAGCGATTCGGGAGATAAGGAAAGAGAGGGGGCGAAAAAGTTTTTACAGGAGGGAACGCCTAGGAGCTTCGCATGAGAAAGAACACGCTATAGTGGTTTAAATGTTCGGTTTAGTTGATAAGAGAGTCTGGAAAGTTGAGGAAGTAAAAGCGAACGTCGGTCGATTCTTATAACAATGGCTTTACTAGCGTTATTGTGGCTTAAGAGCGACGCAAGTTTGGAACTGCCGGCGTTTTTGAAGCGATTTAAGAATAGATGTGCTTCAGCAAAACAGTTAAGTATTTGCTCCTGACTTTCAGAATGGGATAAACAAAGGACACTGAAAGCAGATATTTAAACTACTTGCAGGTCTAACTAACCGTAGCTAGGCGTTGTTAGACTAAAGGAAAAGTGGCCTAAGCCATAGCAAGAGATATTTACAGGTGGTATACAAGCGTCCATTTATTCGCTTTTTGAACGATCTCATCGAAAGAACGGCTCAGGAGTCCCCACCTCCCTAGATCAGGGAGGAACAGGTGGCAGCGCCGGAAACAACAAAACAAGACATAAAGCATGTATCGGGTTTCTTGATAGGAAATAGTCCCTTGGGCAACGCTTGATCAAATTGTGTCCCTTCAACGCATCTTCCTGATGTTCCTCCGCTGCATTTTCTCCGCGTATTGGTTTAGGGTTAAGGCTGGTACGGCCACGCAGTTCAAGGTAACGGCCGAGCAAAATGAGCAAGGAGGAAACCCCAAGAAACACACACACACACACACACACACACACACACACACACACACACACACACACACACACACACACACACACACACACACACACACGCACACACACACACACACACACGCGCACGCACACACGCACGCACACACACACACACACACACACACACACACACACACACACACTCACTCACTCACTCACTCACTCACTCACTCACTCACTCACTTATAGCTGCAGCCCCAGCGAACATCTGCGTTGTTTGGCATCTGCATCTTCCTTTTATTTCGGCATCCAAAGGGATGCTCTTCAGCGTCCCATTTTTCTGACACAGCAATGACCCCGTGCGCCGTTAGCCATTGCGACGAATAGCCTGTCATCTTCCGACGTTGAAGCCGCAACGAATGCGGGACGTCGCTCCTTTCATCTGCGGCCAACGTGGCTGTGGAGTGTTAGCGAACATTCTTGTTTGGCGCAATGCGCTGGGCAAAGAAACGCACCCGGGACACGGCGATACGGTAGTCAATGCGGGAAAGCCCTCTTTCGAACCTTCGAAGACAAATGAATAAATAAAAGGGGCGCCGGAACACTCTGCATACTCGGCTTCCTACCAAGCTGGCGAAAAAAGAGGACATGTAAAGAACGAGACCTAATTGAAACATGCAAGGAATGTAAATTCTTTCGCATTAGACTGGCTAAGAGCGTGCAGCATTGAAAGAATACAGAAACAGGAATGTGAGTGCTTTAACCGAAAGCAATATCTACCAAGACGTTTGACTATTGGTTGGTCGCAAATCACATAGACATTCTTTCAAGAATTGATACTTGCGAACGTTAAGCTCAAATCCGGGCACTTACAAACGCCGATGCTAACGAGGCAGTTAGTTAGGATCTCATAGATCCGGTATATATGTTATGAGTAATGTAGTTCACGCAACGTATAATTATTCAAATTAGGGTTAATAATCAGCTCCAGATTGCACTGTGATATAAACTTTATGGAACAGAAATCTGCATTTTATCCTATCGCATAGTTTCGCTAACGTGTAAACATCCTGCACGAGGGCTTCTATATGAGCTAGCTGGTGTTTCATCAATCGCCATAACACATCGCGAAAACACAAATACAAAGACACGATGACGTACAACACATGATTTGTCTTTGTGTCTTTGCACTACGATCTGACGATCTGTGTAAAGATCGTGAAATGTTACAGATTTTTCTTCTGTAACATCTGCAGAGGGTTTACAATGTATCGGTGCGGAAGCTACAATATAAGATACGTGGTTCTGCGGATTACTCGCTTGTGGCTAGGGTTGTCGCGAACGATGCTTGGAACGAGTAAACGTACTAGCGAACTGCGTACTGTATATCCGCGCGGTATCTGTGGCTCGCACAATGTTGCACTGACTCAATGAAAATAGAAAAAGAAGAGTTCGTAGAGAATCTAGGTCATAGCCTAAATAAAAAGCTGCTAGTCTATATATCCCCCCTTTCATGCAATGGCTTTTTCGCGTAATCTGGTTTGAGGCCAGCAAAGCACACCACGAAGGAAGACATTGAAAGAGGAGTGTGAAAGAAATGCGCTTTGAAGAAACCCGGAGCGGCGCTATTTCACCGTGAAACTGTAGAATAAAGAAGGAAAAACAGAAGGGAAGGCTGGGGCTGTGGGATGGGACGCACGTGCAAGACATAAACTTCTATTTATTTTTTTTAAACTCGTGCTTTCGCACAAAAAAAAACGGTAAGAGGATACGGGAAGCGACACTGCATACCGAAATTCACCACCGAAGGAAAAACTCGGCGCTAACGCGAGTTGGATGCTGCGCTCTGACATTCGCGATGAAAGGGAGTTGAGGTAGAGGTATAGACCGCCATAGATCCAGATACGTTTGTAAGGAACAGCGAGCAGCGAAGAAAAGAGAGAGATAGGGAAAAAATTCGGGAAACGGAATCGACGCGGATGAACACGAACAGATGTCACGCGGGGAAAAAAAGGTATGGAACTAAGAAATCGAACCTTTTCGTTTCCCTAAACGGGCCCACGTTAACGTCGCCTCCAGTAATGCGTAGACCAGCGAATATTATTACTTACTTTGTTTCTTTTCTTTCCTTTTTTTCCCTACAGCTGCTGTCGTCAATTCCGTGATGCAAAAACATGACCGCTCCTTGCCTACATGTCAGTTGGAACGATGGCGCTCACGTTACCGACTCCGAGTAGTACATGGTTTTCGAGGCCTATTTTTGAAGATGCGGGAAAGCACCGAGACGATGATTTCGCAAGTGCTATTTTTTTTGGCGCAAGAGGAAACGATGACTTTTATTCGTGCTCGGTGCAACGCAGGTGCGAGGGTTTGATTGCTGGGAATAAGTTCCTACTTGAACACACTACCGAGCTATCAAAACTGCCTCGCTTCTTTTATCCCCAACCATTTCGTTTGCCTAATTCCACTGGAGCCCATGCGAGAGTTTGACGAGTTAGTGCTGTCAATTTTAGCTAAGCTCGAAAATATGGCTTATTACGGGTGATTTTCGCAAAACATCTCGCCGTTTTTTTTTTCTTATTTGCGAGCACCGCGTCGAACAGCGCTAAATCTTGATCTCCAGAAACGACAGTCTTTAAGTTTAATGCTCTAGCATTACTTCACTTGTTAGTTTTTAATTCTGCTCCCTTCTCTCCAAAGTATTCTCTCTTCCCTCTCCACTCTCTATCTTTCATCTCACCCATCCCCCTCCCATGCGCAGGGTAGCTTGCCTATAGGCTGGTTAACCTCCCTGCCATTCTTTTCCTCCAATTTTCCTTTTTTCCCTTCCTTCCTTTTCTATAGACGAAGCTTATCGTGTTCCGCGGATGTTATAAGAACGTCACTTCCTAAGGTAGCTTATTTTTCCGCGTAATTTTGTCACTTAATATTGAGAAACGCCGACGTCGGAACGAGGAATACACGTCACTGGTGGAAAAACGTATTCGCGGCTTTGCGCTGCGAAAAAGACAATCAGATCGGGACAAGGCAGGAAGTAAAGAAGACGGGCGCTGTATGGTCGCTACGAACTTCGCGAACGCGCGCGTCTATCGCAAAGCGCCCGTCTTTTTAAAGCCGAAGTTTTTTTTTTTGCGAATGTGCGTGCACCATTAAAAATGTAGTTTGCTTATGAACTTAGCCTGCATTAGCGTAGCATATATCAAAAGGAAAGATGCAAAAGATGACACAGACGGCAAAGGTCGGCCTATATTTCACGGATAACCGACTCGCCCGAGTCAAAACACTTTTGTAGTTTACTTATACCTTTCCACTCCGCTTCTTCTATTTGCATTTTAGGAACGAAGCTCCTTATAGCGGCACCCGTTCGTCCCCCGTAGTATGTAACAAGTATAACATTTTGACCTCCAAGGTGGTGCCGGTCAGAGAGTTCTTCTGTGCGTTGTTGAACAATAAAAAATAGTGCTCAATGTACATGTGAATGGCTGTTAATGGGGAATGAGAGACAGGAGCATTCGGCTTTTAGTTAACGCGCAGGCTGCGATAACCATTAGCAGCCATCGGCATGTATATTGAGCACTATCTGACAAGAAAGGGATGCTACGTTATACTCGCTGGGTGTAACCTCCTTAGCTTTAGAAAGGTTTAGCGAGCGTTGAGCCGCAGTGCCATGAATACAATGAACTTGTATATACCATGAATGAACTCGAGGTGGTTAAAAATGGGAAGTAGATACGAAGCGCAAGCCGTAAGAAAGTAAAAGCCGAATTCCTGCCTCTCATTTCCCATTAGCAGCCATTGGCATGTACATTGAGCACTATCTGACTGAAAAAGTATGCTACGTCATACTCGCTGGGCGTAACCTCCTTGGTTTTCGAAAGGTTTAACGAGCGTTCGGCCGCAGTGCCATGAATACAGTGAACTAGTATATACCATGAACTCGAGGTGGTTAAAGGTGGGAAGTGGACCCGAAGCGCAAGCCGTAAGAAAGTGTGCGTGTGCCACCTCTCGTTTAGTCCTTGGAATGTCCGCTGGATGGCGGTGCTTCTATATGGGGAATATATGATGAAAAGATGTGAGATGGTGGTACTTGGAGTGTTGAATAGATGGACGAACGGACACTTAGACAGATGCATGGATGGACGCATGAACGGACGCAGGGGCGGCTGCATGGACGAACGCAGGGACGGACGCACGAACAGACGCACGCACGGACGGGCTGATGGACGCATGGACGGTCACACTGACGGACGCATGGACGGATGGAAGCAAGAACGAATGGACGAACGAATTCTTCGCCCCACTCTCCATCATTCACTCCGTGGATATGCTGCCATTTTTTTGCTCTCCACTGAACACATTCAACCTATAGCTTGTTTATCTTGCACGGCAGTGCGTAAAAAAGACGCTGTAATCAACAGAGCGAGGAGAGTTGGATTCTACAGGTTATTTATGTTTTGTCACCGTGCCTACAGAGGCAGTCTTCTTTGTTCTAAGTAGTGAAAACAAGAGAAAGGTACGTGCATTGTTGCTCGTGAAACACGCAGCGGCGTGGGTGTAGTTCCAATTTTGCAGCACTAGTTTTTTCGTTGTTATTTTTCAAAGAACAGTTTGACTTGGAACAAGTCGAGCTTGAGATAAAGAAGCGTGCTCAATCGTTACGGCCATCTCGCGCGGAATGAAAGTAAGACGTAGGCTTAGGGAGTTAAGAAGCATAAAAATGACGCATAAAAAAATTTGAGCGTGAGTGATACTACGGTCGAGAAGTTCGCGTATTCCTGCAATTATTCCGGCTCTGTGAGATTTTGAAATACGTGGTGAGAAATGCCCCGAGAAATGAAGAAAGAAAAAAAAACGATAGAAAAAAGATACAGGCGACTAGTGAACTTTGGGAGGAAAAAAAAAAACGTGGACGCGGTGATGGCTTGAAGCTCAGAAAGAAACAAGAGCCAGAAATATCCGTGAACCGCGAGCTCGTGCGGGAACATTCTCATGCAAATTATAGGCTCAACGCGCAACACGGGGCGGCCGAGTCGGATCAAATCCTACGATGGCAATAAAACTAAGTGCAGTTAACTGCTGGCCCGCGTTCATGACTTGGGTGAATTAAGATGTCGAACGAAGGCAGGGAGCTACGGAGCCTGTCCAGCGTTCAGCGCTTTAGTCTTCGTATTGTTAGATTTTTTTCCCTTTTTTAGTGCTGATGCGAATGAGGTAAAAGAAGCTGCGGAATGCGAACAGAGAACGAGCCGTTAGGCGTATGCCTTGCTGTTGTCACATTACAATTATACTCTTACGCAGCTTTTTTTTTTTAGCAGTCAGGAACTGGTTCCATAGTTTTGCTTTGTTGCGCTGAACTGGAGCTGATCATAAACAGCCAGCTTAATTTATGAGTACAATCACGTAAAGGCATTACGTAGCTGCAATCAAGCCAATTTTGCAGACGAACTCCCGAGATCGCTGTGCACGCAACGTTTGTTTGCTAGGTGGTATAGCCTGTGTTTAGAGAAAGTAGGTAACGACTTAGAGTACTAGGTACTTTACTATGGAAGGGTTTAGAGCCGTCCCGTGGGCCTCACATTTGATGAGGCCAGCGTCAACTGCGAAACGCACTTGAACGCTAGTCGATTTGAAAGACTTCCGGCTGTTGCTTGCGATATTCTCATTTACTTGTGAGAGCTTGGTCGAGTTGCGGAGACACGGCTTTTTCTCTGGCTTTTCAATGTAACAACGTAACGTAGATAACGGAAATGCAATTTTTGGTTGGTTGGTTGATTGATTGATTGATTTATTGGTTGATACTATGAAGTTGACAAATGAATTTTGAGGTGGAACAAGTGGGAGATGAGAAATCATGAGAAAAAGGCACAGTGCTTATGCAAGAATTCGCCCATTAGACTACCTTTCTCACAAGAAAAGCGTCTGGAATTTCGCCTGCGTTATCGTTGAATCAGTTATAAGTTTTCATAATACTGCTCTAAGAAAAAAGAATGACGGCCCTGAGTATCTGTACTAATATTCCACTGTTACATGTCCCAAATAACACATTCACAGTTAACTCATTGCATTTTTTTCTAACGAGAGCTATTACGGTACCGCTACTACCGAGTGGAAACAGGTATGTCACCATTAGGTATCTAATACCAACATCTACAAGTAATCTAAGTACGCGCACGCAATAAGAGCAGACAAAACGGTAAAACCTTCGACACGGCAAAAACTTTCGGGCAACTTTCTAACGATGGTGTTCTCATTCGAAGTGGTATTCGTCAATATCTTGAATTCAACGACGAAGTCCGAGCTCATGGAAAGGATGGCCGCATGGAGATGCAGCTGTATAGTTTTATTCACCCCGTGTCGCATGCGAGTGCGTAACAAGCGGGCGACTGATCTGGTAAGACTTCGGTGCGCCTTATGTATCTTCCAGCGGTGCGCAGATAGGAAAGGCTCAGGGAGTTAAGAAGCATAGAATCGACGCATAAAGAATTTGAGCGTGGGTGATACTACGGTCGAGAAGTTCGCGTATTCCTGCAATTATTCCGGCTCTGTGAGATTTTGAAATACGTGGTGCGAAATGCCCCGAGAAATGAAGAAAGAAAAAAAAAACGAGAGAAAAAAGGTACGGGCGACTAGTGAACTTTGGGAGGAAAAAAAAATGTGGACGCGGTGATGGCTTGAAGCGCAGAAAGAAACAAGAGCCAGAAATATCCGTGAACCGCGAACTCGTGCGGGCACATTCTCATGCAAATTATAGGCTTAACGCGCAACACGAGGTGGCCGAGTCGGATCAAATCCTACGATGGCAATAAAACGAAGTGCAGTTAACTGCTGGCCGCGTTCATGACTTGGGTGAATTAAGATGTCGAACGAAGGCAGGGAGCGACGGAGACTAGCGTTCAGCGCTTTAGTCTTCGTACTGTTAGATTTTTTCCCCCTTTTTAGTGCTGATGCGAATGAGGTAAAAGAAGCTGCGGAATGCAACAGAGAATGAGCCGTTAGGCGTATGTTTTGCTGCTGTTACATTACAATTATACTCTTACGCAGCTTTTTTTTTTTAGCAGTCAGGAACTGGTTCCATAGTTTCGCTTTGTTGCGATGAACTGGAGTTGATCATAAAAAGCCAGGTCAATTTATGAATACAATAACGTGAAGGCATTGCGTAGCTGCAATCAAGCCGATTTCGCACGTGAACTTTTGAGATCGATGTGGACGCAAAGTTTACTTGCTATAGGTGGTATAACGTCGTTAGTTTGAGAAACATACGACTGTTGCTTGCAATATTCTCATTTGCTTGTGAGAGCTTGGTCAAGTTGCGGAGACGCGGCTTTTTCTCTGGCTTTTCGCTGTAACAATGTAACGCATATAACGAAAATGCGATTTCTGATTGATTGATTGATTGAGTGATTAATTGATTGATACTATGAGGTGTGCAAATAAACTTTGAGGTGGAACAGGTGGGAGAGAGAAATCATGAAAAAAAAAGGCACAGCACTTATCCGAAAATTCACCCATCAGACTACCTTTCTCACAAGTAAAGTTTCCTGAATTTCGCCTGCGTTATCGTTGAATGAGATCTAAGTTTTCATAATACCGCTCTAAGAAAGAAGATTGACGGCCGTAAGTATCTGTACTAATATTCTACTGCTTACATGTCACGATTAACACATTCACAGTAAACTCATTGCATTTTTTTCTAGCGAGACCTATTACGGTACCGCTACCACTGAGTGTAAACAGGTATGCCACCATTAGGTATCTAATGCCAACATCTACAGGTAATCTAAGTACGCGCACGCAATAGGAGCAGATAAACCGGCAAAAGCTTCGATTCGGCAAAAACCTTCGGGCAACTTTCCAACGATGGTGTTCTCATTTGAAGTGGTATTCGTCAATATCTTGACTTTAATGACGGAGCTCACGGAAAGGATGGCCGCATGGAGATGGAGTCGTATAGTTTTATGCACCCCGTGTCGCATGCGAGTGCGTAACAGGCGGGCGACTGATCTGGTAAGACTTCGGTGCGCCTTCTGTATCTTCCAGCGGTGCGCAGAGAGGAAACGCGAACTCCGCGATTCGACTGCGCGGAGCGCCCGCCTTATGATGGCAAGCACGCAGCGATGTCCGCATCGAAACGACGAGAGGATTCTTGTACACGCACGTGCGCTGCGCTCACTTTGCATTTCTCAGAGGGATCTTATACGTGTTATTTGCATAAGAGTCCACGAACAGATGTTTCCCGCATCTTATACTTGTCTTTTGGCTTCAACGTTTCATGCTTCTTATTTATTTATTTATTTAACTCGAAACCATCTATGATTCTTAAACTTTTTTTGACTCTCTAGGCTGTTCTCGGTACGGTTTACTCCATGTCGGCTACGACGGACACTCAATCTGGCTTTGTTTGCAACGCGGTTCAGAAAATATTCACCTTATTTTTGAAATAATCGAACTACAACTTGATTTTTTTAACCGTGTAGAAGTGCTGCTTGAGCAAATAAATACTATCGCGTACGAAGCACCCTCACCGAGAAAGTTTTAGCCGAGATGCGCTTGCTCCATACGATGCAGTTTTGAGTGTGCACGCATAATGCCTAACGAGCGCGCAAGCTCGAGAAATATTTTATTCCGACGTTGATATGAGTATTGCAAGTCCCGGCAACGTATTTTTTTTCTCAACTTATACCAGGGGTGTGTTCGTTCGCGGGTTTATGCATGCATCGAGATGGTTTCTTGCAAGAAGTTCATTAGGCTACGCATGATAGTTGAACTAGAAAAAAATATTCAGTATATGTTTAGGTAGCGCAGCTCTCGATGCAAAAAAAAAAACTACACGCCTCTTCATACTGAAAAAAAAAAAAACTTCGCTCGCCTTTGATTGCGAGTGGGGTCTCAAATGTAGCGTATAATGGGGAACAAGAGACGCTCGCAACGAGCTCCGAACATATGCGTGACTGCTGTCGGAATTTCGTAGCAGAGCCGAGTACGCTAAAACCAAGATCGAAATACCAGCCCCGCCATGTGAAACTATCATGCTGCGAATACGACATCACGCTGTAAAAAATAAACCGATACAAGGTGGACAAAAAGTAAGCAAGTGAACAAGAAAAAAAAATGCACGGCTATCAGAGGGCAACGATCACAACAACATAAAAGAAGAAAAGAAAGAAGGAATGACACGATATCTCCTTCGAACTAACATGGAAGTGAATTGTCACTCCCAGGAAAAGCATGGCGTCATTAAAGCAGGAAAGGGCTTAGCGATTTACCACTAACACAGGCCTATCTCTGTACTGCCTCGAAGGGCCTGACGTTAAAAACAAAAAACAAGCTTTATTACAGGCCAAATCGTGGTTAGGCTGCTGTTTACCTTATTTCTAGTAGTCCATCTCACGAACCGCAATCTTCGCAATATAACTAACAGAAGTTCGTCCCCGA
This sequence comes from Rhipicephalus microplus, assembly GCF_013339725.1. Taxonomy (NCBI): domain Eukaryota; kingdom Metazoa; phylum Arthropoda; class Arachnida; order Ixodida; family Ixodidae; genus Rhipicephalus; species Rhipicephalus microplus. The sequence continues at coordinate 149,144,697 of NC_051171.1, forward strand.
CTGTTAATTGCGTGGACGAGACAATTAATTACGTTATACGTAATTGACAATGTTTTGTTTTTACGCTCAGGCATGCAACAACTGTTAACGTTGTAATCAACAAGATTTCTAAAGGATATGCGCCCTTTCAGGATGTATATAGCTCAACGGTCCGACCACCATCAGCGTAGTAATGAGTAACATTCTTTGAGGATCTGCGCATCTTCGTGGCACCAAGCTCTACGGTTTGAACCACCAACCACAATAAAGAGAAGCATTAGACGATGTTGCGGACAGAGGAAACGCCCGGTGTTGAAGTTGAGCTTTAATAATATCTGGGGTTTTACGTACCAAAACAGCGATATGATTACGTGACATGCCGCATTGTAGGGTTCGAAAAATCTCGACCACCAGGTGTCATTTAAATTGCACTGACATTTCTATAAAACTTCAAGTGTCACTTTTAAGTTGCAACTCAAATTTCACCTCCATGGAAATGCGACCGCCATGGGCCGAGATCGATCCTGCGGACTTTCTGGATCACAAACGGGGTTTCGGTAACGTAGCTTGGCGTCCAACAAAATGAATGAGTAGTGACCAGACAGAATGTGGTTCATTAAGAGAGCCCAAAGGTCGGCGTGCTCCCTTAATTTTGTTCACCTGGTTTTCTTCAACTGGAACCTAAATCTAAGTACATAGGCCTCTAGCATATTCACCTTTGAAAGTGCGACCACCCGTGACCTCTGGGTCAGCAGCGGAGCACCATAACTGCGGCGTACTTTATTGCGATTTAGGGTATTCGCGATGCTATGCCCGGTTCACAGCCGGAAACTCTTCATGCTCGAGGCATAATACGACGTAGCGAATGGAGAGCTTAGAATTCGGTGCCTGATCGTATGTATCGCTCGCAACGCTGCACAATCGCAACGGCACAATCACAGCAAGCCTGAAACATTGAAAACGTGATCGTGGGTCTACGGCGAGGCTTATAGGGTTCCCTTTTAAACCGTGGTCAGGTATTGCATACGTTCTCGACCACACTTTAATACTCAATAATCCTTATATATAGAACATTGGCAGAAGGATTATATCGGGAGGCAAGCTGCGCTTTTAGTTTTACAACTTTTTTCCCCCCTATGACATACGCAGAGCGAGAATGCAGTGTTTGCGCAGGATAAAGTATGCCAAGTTTGTTTTGATGTCTGAAACCCAAGCGACGTTCTCGGATAAAGCTCTTTTTTTTTGTTCGTTGCGATTCGCAGGGTTTAGTTCGTGTCCCAAGTGAATACGAAAGTTCGGATATTGCCACGCATCAGAAAACCGGTGTTCGCTTCGCTTTAATACCCAAACCTTGTAGGATCACTCAGCTTTGAAAATTGCTCGACGTTTCATTACAGATGTTGCAAGCGTGAAGCCCAAATAAGAAAAAGAAAAGTTCGAATAGTTCTAAATGGGAATGCCGAATTCGGGGTATGGCAGCATCATTTTTAAGCTGTTCTGTTTTCATTCTTCCAGCCTTGTAACTGTATTCGTTGTATATATAGTGGCATACATTTAGTTCACAAGTGCTAGTTCTTTCAAATTAAGATATGGTTCCGAACAAGAAAATGAGCTTTGGATAACATTAATGCTTAAAGCACAGTTCGCGTAAAACTTTTGCGTTTGAAGCTGATTTCAGTACGTTGAAATTACATGTTCGGTTTCATGTCTATGCAGGAATGCTGTTGTAGACATGTAGCTATTTTTTATCTGCTATTTGCGAGCTGTTGTCATAGCATTAAAAAAAAGTTGTTAGAAGAGCATAAAAATAAAGGTCCTTTTTTTCCTTTTATTTTTGTACACTTAGAAGAAGAACTGGCGAACACTACGATGCCTAAAAATAACTTACCACAATAGCAATTGTTTTAGAGCCTCGGCTAATGACCCAAAGTTCGTGGCTTCGATCCCGGCGGAAGCCTTTGCATTTTGATGGAGCCGAAATGCCGGAGACCCATGCACTGCAGGATGTGAGTGCACGTCAAGGGACAACCTCTTACCGACATTTCCCGAGCCCCTAAAAACGGCACGCCTCATCATTACATATGACGGTTCTAGAAAGTAAAGCACCATAAATTATAATTATTCGTCGCTCGAATGTTTTCAACCCGCCAGCACACCCAGAAGGAGCGAACGAAGCATCGCTGTTTTGTTTCCGAGAATAGTTTCACCGCGCACGGGGTGCTAACCTGGAGAGCGTCCAATTCCGCCATCTTGTTACATTTCGCAATGGCGGCACTTAAAGCAGAGAGGAGAAGTTGTGGCAGTGAACTTCAAAGGAGTCGACTGTTGGGCGAGTTGGTACCTTCACAAAGAAACCATCGTGAGGGCGCAACTAAACACAACACACATACACAAAGGAGACGAGGACAGGTGCAAGCTACGAACTGGCTTTATTAAAGGAAGATTTGCACCTTTGAACATCAACATCCACACATTCATGCATCAACACCCGCCCAGTTGGTAGTTTGCGCCTGCCCTCGTCTGTTTTTTCCACCCTGTGTGCTGTGTTTAGTTGCACCCTCACGATGGTTTCTATGTCGTAGCAGTGTTCCAGACAAATCACAATTGACCAATGGCAAAATTCGAAATGGCCGCATTAGCACCCACGTTCTAAATACTTCACCACACCAGTAACCAGTGCTGAACTTAGGTTCTGTTGGTGTCTCGTAGTGAAGATAATAATCACCTGAGTGGACGAGGACAAAAGAAAATAAAGAAGAGAGCACAACATGAGTGCTAACTTTCAACAAGTGGTTCATTTGTTCAACGTACGCGTCTCTCCGCAGATCAGCCACTTGTTGATGTTGAGCGCTTATGTTACGTTTCTCCGCGTCTCACGACTCTAATTGAGCAATTTACAGTTTTAGTGCATCATCACGTTTTCCCGCGTTCTGTGACGTCGTAGAAGTATAATTCAACATAATAATGATAACATAGTTTTGATTCTAATCTTATTTCGATGTAAGGTATGTTGTGATGAGCAATTGCGTCCCTAGTTCGGAGTTTATCGATGTTTGAAGACGTTAGCCACGTGGCGGGCTTTTACAGCGGAAATAATGAGATGAAAACACGAAATAAAAAATAAACAGCTATAACGTGCCCACATGTGAGTATACAGAGTGCTTCAATTAACTTGCGCAAAGTTCCAAAAAACAAACAAACAAACAATAAAGAAAAATATCTGTGCGCTACGTGTGTCGAGCTAGCCCAGTACTGTTGCGAGCCAAATGCAGAGCGTCAAAATATTTATGCCACTCCACCACGACGAGTAATTAAGAACGATTGTTTCATTGATTTTGAAAATAGTGAATATAACGAGAAATCTTGGATACTACAGTTCAAGTGCTTGTCCAGAGGGGTCGCATCATTCCAAATATTCTAGACAACTGCCCCGTTTAATTTTGTTTTCAGCGTTCCTTCACATACGGCGCAACTTAAAAAAATAATGCTTGGCGCAATTTAACCGTCACAACCTGTATGTACGCAAATAAAAAAAAATACCCGATGATAAACGAGGGTGATTTAGTTTGTGCGTCTATCGCAGTTTTAAGCGCGGTACTTTTGTGCGTTAGAAGAGCGTGCACAGTTTTTACCGATACGACTCCGAAATATCTGTCAGTGCTTCTTAAGGAAAACAGACCCGAAAGCAACTTGTCTTCCTTTCGGAACGTCGTTGAGAAGCCGTTTATTACGAGGGAGAGAACAAAAACAAATAAAGAACACTATAATAAAAGGAGCGATTCGAAAACGACGGTGTCATTTGGGAAATTGCGGACAACTCGGCTCCCTCGAGTACTGTGTCCGTCAGCCAGGGGGGAACAATCGAACGGAACGGTCGAAGAAGAAGGAGGACGGAGGGGCCTCCCCCGAGAAGTGGAAACAAAACTAACACGATGGAAGGCTTCGAGATAAGGATACGCCTCGCTAACGATATAGCCCCCCCCTCCCCCCACCGATGTTGGCAGTACACTATCGTAAAGAAAAGCCCACTATCGCCACCTATAAACACAACGTCAATAAACTGAACGCTACCCTGATGTCCCCCAAAACACCCATAAAAGAAACGAGGTGAAGGGGAAAAAAAAGAGTGAAATAACGTCGGAGAAAGAGAAATAAAGATTACCGCGTCCGGCGGAACGTACGAGAAGTGCTGTGTGGTGACGCGATAAGCAAAACTCTTAAGGACGTATACGGTGTGTGTAACACGCACATACGAGATGCCTATAGCGCGCGTGCGCGTTGTCTTTCTTTCATTTGATTCATTGATTCTTTCTCTCGTTCGCTGTTGATAGCTGGGAGCCGAATGAAATTCTCATTTGTACACTTTTCGAGCAACGTGGCAATCGCGACTCTTTCGTGTAATGTCCGTCGCGAGCTCGCCACAATTTTTGTTTGTTTGTTTGTTTTCTTTCCGAAGCAATGTGTCCCACATCAGTTCTCCCGAGTGTAGCCACGTGCACGACATCGCCTGAGATGTCGGCGAGAAGAGAGGTTGTTTGCGTTCCCTCGAATGTTTGCACCGTGTTAACGACGCGTCGCATTTGGTACTGCGGTCACTCCTGCCCGAGTCGACGCTGATTTCCCCATCTTTAATGGCTGCAACCCGATCCGCGACTGCCCTGCGGCGTGTCGTACACAGCGGACGCAACTTATCAGTGCATAGAGGAAAAAAAGCGGGCCAGGTATGAAGTTACACGCTGCCACGTCTGCAAACAGATTACAGCCACCAAAATTTTCATCTTGCCGCTATCAAATCACCGTGGACGCTGCAAAAATAGCAAAAAAAGTGCCACAGTTTGCCTTCTCCCAGTCGGCTATCAAGTTTGATGTCCTAAAGACACCTCCGGCAATGAGCGACATATTGATTTGGGATATTTAGTACTTCTTGACTTTATCTCATTTTTCGGAACCAATATACTCTTATAATATACAGTGTAGGCCTACGGAGATATGGCTGATGGAGTTTCATTTCTCTCTTTTGCTTTCTGCCTCTGTCGCTTCTACGCTATTTGGTCTATAATGCTGCTAAAATACTACATGTAGCGCATAGAATAAATGCTGCGGCTTTTATGTCCCAAAATCATGATTTGATAATAAGAGACGCAGTAGTGTAGCCATTTGTAAATTCTGAACACATGGGGTTTCTCATTGTGAACCTATGTCTAGGTCACCAGCATGTTGCTTCCAGTGAAATGCGGTCATTGCAGCCGAATTTCGATTCCCCGACCTTCAGCGCTCAGCAGTCGAAGATACGAAGTATAGAGTGGAGAGTTGGGTGGGTATAGACAAATTGATTCAGCTCCAGTTGCAAAAGCAAAGAGAATGACGCTCCAAGCCAAATGGAGGGTCGCGTCAAGCCACCCGCTCCTTCCCCTCGTTTAAGCGCGCGCGCACACACACACACACTCACACACACACACACACACACACACACACACACACACACACACACACACACACTCACACACACACACACACACACACACACACGCACGCACACACACGCACGCACGCACACGCACGCGCGCACACACACGCGCACACACACACACGCACGCACACACGCACACACACACACACGCACACACACACACACACGCACACACACACACACGCACGCACACACGCACGCGCGCACACACACGCACACACACACACACACACACACACACACACACACACACACACACACACACAGAGAAAGATGATGGACTTCGCAAACGACAAAATTTATCCTAATTTGTGTAAGCGCAGTGTTCTGACGTGCTTTGCGGAGTTGTCTTACGCTGCGCGTTCGTAGACATCAGACGGAAGGCGATATTTTAGGTAGCGGAGAAAGTAATGTTACAGTGGATGAAATAAAAGGAAAAAGGTACACAAAGCTGCAAAGCGCATCAGTGCTGTTCTTAGCTGGCGCCACGCTGCATGCTTTCCGGCGATAAAGGGCGCACCGCGCCACGCGCGTAAAAAGCCGTTGTAGGGCGTTGCTGGGACGCCTTTTAAATGAGGTCATGCGTTCACCAGAGGTGCCCAAGGAGGCAAGAAGACTCGGCGTCTGTCGACTGTTTACAGTCTTCTAACTTTTCTTTGTCTTCTTCTGGTGCCCTAACACACGGAGTAGGATAGTTCGACCGTGCAACCTGCAGCGTCGTCCCTACCGGATCTGCTTCTTTATCACCGTCCGGAGAATCACCGTATTATGAGGCCAGAAAAGTGGTCGTTACGGGGCGAGCTCCGGTATGGCTATGCCCCAGTACCGCCCACTCTTAGCAGCTAGCTGAGCCAGACTTTGCCGATTTTTTTTTTTTGCTGGTGCCTCGCATAAAGTATGCCACTGGGAATTCGCAACAGTGGCTTAGCTTCCACCTTCAAGGAAGACGAAAGTGCCACGTGGGGGAACGCAAGCAAAAGCAAAATAGATAACAGGTGTTTGTCACTGCTCCTCTGGAGAGTTGCGCGTTAAAAGCACCGTCCTCTGCGCCATAAAGTCGGCTGGATAATGCCACTATTTAACTTGCGACAATGGTTCAGTGGCGGTAATGGTATTCCATTCTAGCGCACACGAGATAACGGCTGCATATACGGGTCGAGATTAATGCGATATGGTTACGCAAGTGATAGTACCTCAGCTGGTATCTAGTAGTTTCTTCCATAAAACTGCGGCACATGTGTAACAATCAATCAATCAATCAATCAATCAATCAATCAATCAATCAATCAATCAATCAATCAATCAATCAATTAATTAATCAGTCAGCACTCTTATACCCAGGCTGAAGTGTTACAAATATTACCTTCAGCCCAACAGTGTTATGCGTCTTTTATTATTCCGTTATCGATAGCATCTTCTAGAGAATTTCTATTTGACAAAACGTGAAACATGATTCGTTCAGACTGGCACGATGGGATGGCGCTAAAGTTGTGTTTTTGGCAATCAACACTGTACGTAAGAATTAGGTCCACGATTAATGGGGTAATAAGCCCTCACTTAGCGCGTCAATTGGAGCCAACAGGCAAGAAAAAAAAACAAGGAAAGAAAAAGTGAAAGTAATTCAGCTTCAGTTTCAGACAGTAAGCGTGATATAGGAAGCGATAGAGCATGCTGAAGAACTGTAGAAGAGTGTCTCAGCACGGATTTCTTAGCTGTGCACCAAAAGGGAAGACACTAAATCAGAGTCGTCATGCAGTGTTTACAAAGTTGTTATGTGATACACTTGTATGCCTATGTGTATCAAAGAGATTTTAAGGCCGATGAAAACGATGCATGGGTAAATATTTTCGAACCACGTTCAGGGAAATGCAAATAGCACGCTTCTCTTGCGAATGGTGTTGCCCTAGGCTATTTCTAATTTATTTGAGCTCTAAATATAAGGTCATTCCCATTAAGCCACCTACGCATCTGAAGATAATCGACGTGTGTCTGTGCGGCAGCATATTACACAAAGGCGAGCCTGAAGACGCGGCTTTGTAAATTATTTTATATAAACGAAGAAGCAAAAACAGCAAGACAGCGAGAACACGTGCGCGTAGTCTACAACACAAGCCTACGCGCTAGAGAGATTTCGTTCGAGTGAAGAGCAAGCCGAAGTTGACGCATTTTCATTTCTACGATGATAAACAGAGTGTATCGGAGGGAAAAACACGCTATTGTGAAACAAGAACTGCCGCATGTGTACTCTAACGCTGCTGTACGAGTAAAACCGCCTCGGACTTCGCTGTTTGCCGAGCTCTCACGTTTTGGGTGGAACCTCAAAAGTGTCCTTTGTTTGGAACATTCTCTATGCGGTTCCTTTGATGGGCGCCAGTTTGCCCGCCTAGGACGGCACATTAGTACTTTAAGCTTGCCGCTTTAATGCCCTCCAAAACATAGCGCTACCGAAGAACGTTGTTTATGCGCGAAATAAATCTATCTGGCAACGAAAACATTTTTTTTTCGAGTTCGAGCAAACATAGCACCACCGCGCACCACCGAAGAAAGCGTGCGTTTGTGGTCGCGTCTTCTACGAAACCAAGACTCGTCCGCAAGGTGCGCCCTGAACAAAAGCGAACAACTAAGCAAACGGTTTCCTAATGTACTCGCGAGGAATTCCACGCTACGCCTTGAGCCCCTGGCTTGATATTTATTTTTACAGCCCGAGGAAGAAGTCGTCATGCAGTATTACAAATGTTTTTATGTGATATACTTGTATGCTATGCATATCACAAGAAGAACTTTTAAGGCCTGATGAAAACGATGCATGGGTAAACTATTTCTCGGACCACGTTTCAGGAAATGCAAATAGCACGCTTCTCTTGCGAATGGTGTTGCCCTAAGCTATTTCTAATTTATTTGAGCTCTAAATATAAGGTCATTCCCATTAAGCTACCTACGCATCTGAGGATAATCGACGTGTGTCTGTGCAGCGGCATATTACACAAAGGCGAGCCTGGAGACGCGGCTTTGTAAATTATTTTATATAAACGAAGAAGCAAGAACAGCAAGACAGTGAGATCACGTGCGCGTAGTCTACAACACAAGCCTACGCGCTAGAGAGATTTCGTTCGAATGAAGAGCAAGCCGAAGCTGACGCATTTCCATTTCTACGATGATATACAGAGTGTATACGGAGAGAAAAACACGCTATTGTGAAACAAGAACTGCCGCATGTGTACTCTAACGCTGCTGTACGAGTAAAACCGCCTCGGACTTCGCTGTTTTCCGAGCTCTCCCATTTTTTGTGGCACCTCAAAAGTGTCCTTTGTTTGAAACATTCTCTATGCGGTTCCTTTGATGGGCGCCAGTTTGCCCGCCTAGGACGGCACATTAGTACTTTAATCTTGCCGCTTTAATGCCCTCCAAAACATAGCGCTACCGTAGAACGTTGTTTATGCGCGAAATAAATCTATCTGGCAACGAAAACATTTTTTTTTCGAGTTCGAGCAAACATAGCACCACCGCGCACCACCGAAGAAAGCGTGCGTTTGTGGTCGCGTCTTCTACGAAACCAAGACTCGTCCGCAAGGTGCGCCCTGAACAAAAGCGAACAACTAAGCAAACGGTTTCCTAATGTACTCGCGAGGAATTCCACGCTACGCCTTGAGCCCCTGGCTTGATATTTATTTTTACAGCCCGAGGAAGAAAGGCTTCGAGTTAACAAAGCGTATTTACGCAGACAGACAGTGGGTAGCGGCGTGTTTTTCCGTGCGGCGAAATCTGTCCAGAGTGTTCTCTTCAGCGATTGAATGCGCAGCTTAAAAAAGAAAAAAAAAGAAGACGGAAGGAAGGATTTCTGGAAGTAGCGGGTTGAGGAAAACAACTCGAAACTTCCGGGCAAGTATAAGAAAAACACTTATACGCGAAAAGAAGAAAAAAAAACGAGCTCGGGACTTGTTTTTTGCTCTCTTCAGCGAACGAGACAGGCCCCCGGAGTTTGTTTTTGCAGAGTGGCGCAAGAGAATCTTTATACACACTTCGTGCGGTCGGCAGTTCTTGCGCCGGTACGTGTTCGTTACAGCCCCCTGCATGCTGACGCTGTTGCACTTAAAAACGTGCAGCACTTACGAAGGCTGTGAACGCAATGTTCGACGTGAAAAGCGCGAGCCAAATCAAACGAGAATGGTGAGCGGCGCGAGTCTGCAATAAAGGTCCCTTCTCCGAGCGCCGGCGCCTTTGATAATTTATGCATGTTCGACGTGCCATCGCGACGCCCTGAAAACACTGCGGTAGCGGTTGTTTGATTGTTCCTATACTATAGCTTGAGCGTTTATTGCCTCTAGCTAGAGAGTGGACGATCGATTGGCAATGTCAACGCACTATCATTCGTGGAATACGGAATTATCAGAAGCACTTAAAGAGGGCAGCCAATGCTGCCCAAAGATTTGATTTTGAAATAGTGTACTAGAATAATATTATTCTAGTACATTATAGTTATGAAGCTTCCTAACTGATGGTGATGATGATGATGATGATGATGATAATGTCAGTGACAGTGGTGATGATCTTTATTAGCATTCCATTTGAAACAAAGCATCATCAAACACTAACTTGCCATTTTGTTCCAATGCAGTAAAACCTCGATATAACAAACACGGGTATAACGAATTATCGGCTATATTAATCATTGGTAAATAATTGAATTCTATTACCGTTAAAACGTTGTTGCGTATATACGTTTGTAACTGATTGTTGGCACTAACGAAACTTTCTTCGCGACAAAGAGACCGTGTTATGGCGAGATTTGACTGAATACATTGCAAAGATATTTATGGTGACGCCGAACCGGAGCGAAAACAGGTCTGTAAACGGCGCAGGGCTGTAGCGGCAGTAATTTAGTGCGTTATACTTAGCTTCCGTTATAAAGCGTTGGTGGCAACATTGCTAATTCTCAATGTTTAATGAAAAAAAAAGTTTTCTCGGCGAATATATTGCGATCTCTCAAAAGCGTTTCAAAGATAATTTACTTGTATACAACACTAAGAAAGGTCTATACAAAAGTTGCTACAAGTATTAACGTTTTCGGTTGCACCGCATCCCGTCTAATAAAATCTGCCCAGGAAAACGCTGGCAATCTAATAACTGAAAAAAAAAGGAGGCATGTTAACGAGAATGACGACATCCAAGTTCCTATTTTGGATGGTTTCATTCTAAGCGCCCAGAAAGACAACGCGCAGAAGGAAATACAAGAAACTATTTTTTAGAAAGCATGCCACGGTATCAGAGATCTTCGCAGTTGGAACTTGAATGCAGAGATGCCTGCAGCTATTCGATCGATTCCGTTTTATGAGAGCTTCAGCGGCTGACATGTACAGAACTATTCCATTCTAAGACGGCCGTTGATACATAAGAAGAGAGCGAGGAGATATTGTGCTACTAATATGGCATGCAGTTGACACTTCTTCTATGAAAACGAGGGCTTTTTCACAGAGCGTTGGTGGTTCAGGAGGATGCCAGTAACACCCCGCCAGTACAGCATAGAACATGATTTCTCATAATGTGCTCTTTAGTATTGAGCAAAAGAAACGAGAGATTGATATCGTTTGAAGCATATCAAGAGACAGTTGTGCAACGTTTTAAACCACGACGCATCATAACTTACATTTTATTGCTATGCCTTTCTTACTCTTCCCTCTTTCCTTTTTATTATTCACACTTTCCACCATCCCAAGTGTAGGGTAGTCAATCCCGAGCCAAAGACTGGTTAACCTCCCTGCCTTTCCTCACCATTTCCGTCTGTCCCTACATGAGGCGAACTGGGCGTATTTTCTCAATACGTAAGAGTAAAAATTTATATTCTCACTCTTTATATTGTCACGTGCGTCGTCGTCGCTGGAAGACGAGGGTGCGGCAGACAAGGTTTATTAGTAAGGAGGCGTACTTGTGCCTCTCGCTTAGGACACAAAAGGAACACTAACAGGATCGGAGCGGCGTGCCCATGCACAGCTGTCGTTCCACCAAAGAACAAAAAACCACAGCTTACGCGCTGCCAGTTATTTAGGCGCTGAGAAGACAACACAGAACATGCGCACACCTATCATCAGATACTGCACTGTCTGATACGATGGGTCCATCGGAAGTTAATCGCAGTCCGCTCTAGCCAATCTAAATGACGCGACGGCTGTCGCTCTCTATAGTGGCAGCTGCGCAAAATGGCATGGCACGTGGCAATATTGTCACTAGGCGAAAAATGTCCTGTTTTCTGAATATATCAAGCACTTTAGGCGGGACCTAATTAAGTGTGATCGTACCATACAATTATACACGTTGTACACTCTGCATTACTGCAAACTAACACAGAACGTTACCCCATCAGTGTTTAAAGAACAAGTAACGGCAAAATACTCAGTCTAACTAACAGCAATAATTAACTACGTATATACCTCTGAAAAGTATACTTTGTGAAGCTTCATAAACTTTTCTCCGACCAGCAACCAGTTTTCCGATGTTACCCGAAAAAGAAACACTTGTTTCTCAGCTGTTGCTTTTCTGCGTCGACCGTATTGATTCCCGCTATTATCAGCATTTCTTTTCTCTTTTTCTTTTTTTTGTCTCCGGGCTTTGAAAGTTCAGGCCCAGCAACTACGCAGCCCGACTTTGCGCCGACGATCAGGCGCAGGTCTGCGTCGAGAGTTTTCTATTTATTTGCAACTGCAACACACACGCGAGTCACGACAGCCCGGCTCCCAAATAAAACAAGATAATAAAGTGAGAGAGAGAGAGAAGAAAGAAGCGACTTTCGACTCTCAAAGTACTCGTACAGCTTTTGCAAACAGCCACGCGACTCTGATTAGCCGGCGCAACAACTGCGACTCCATCAACGCTGCACGTTTTTCCAGAGAGAGAGAAGAAAGAAAGAGAGAGAGAAAAAAGAGAGAGATAAAAAGAGAGAGAGAAATCGGGGCTAGAAGAGCGCGTGCAACGCTGTCGGAGCGCGCGAACGCCAGATGGCGTGCGCTCTCGATATTGCATCAACGCTTGTTTCTGCTTCGGCAATGCGAGCGGCGCCTGGGAGCGCGCCAAGCACCACGAGAGATCGTAGTAGCAAGTGAGAACCAAGGGGCTTTCGTTAAAAGGAAGCAGAAAAAAACAGATAGAAAAGAAAGAAATAGAGAAAGAAAGGCAGGACTTAGCCTTCTCTTGTTTACCGTTCTCTGCTTCCGTTCTCCAAGGACTCTCTCGCCCGTAGGACTGAAGCTTTGAGGACCGCGCGGCGCCTCATCGCGAATGCGGCACGAACGAAAGGACAATGTAGTATAGTGGCATCGTTTTCTCTCATCCCCACATTTTTTCTCCCTCTTTTCTAGCTTTATCGCTTTCGTTGTATCTGCTTCCTCTGTACACCTCGCGTTTATGATTGTTCCAGATGCGCCCCGTGTTCATCTGGTCGAGGCCTGCTCGAACACGGAGCGGTGATAAAAAAAAAAAAAAAACTCGAGAATTCAGCGCCGAACGAACAAGTTTTATTATTGCGACTGCCTCGCTTACTCGCACCTTTTTCCTTTTTGCAGTTATTTTTTCTTTTTCAAAATGAACGATAAGAAGCCTGGGTGGAGATGAAACACTAGTGAATGTCTGTGTTTTTGACACAATCGATGATGGCATTTCGTTTACCTTCAAGAATACCGGCAACGGATCGACTCTTTCTCTCTATGCCTCATGCACACGCTCTTTTGGTTCGTAGGACAGCCATGCAAGTGGTGTCCATGCAGGAACGCGCGAACGAGAAGCTTATCCTTCAATGTTTGCGAAGGAGGAAGGAAAACAGGCACGATAGATTACACTGGGGAAAGGGAGTCAAAAGAGAGAGAAAGTGGGACCGCGGGGAAACACACACACACACACACACACACACACACACACACACACACACACACACACACACACACACACACACACACACACACACACACACACACACACACACACACACACACACACGCACGCACACACACACGCACGCGCGCTCACAGTATTGAGATTGGCCGACACATGTATGCTTGCAGATCCCTTCGTCATTTTTATCAGCAATGAATTTTCGGGACGACGTGCTAAAACGGTTACGGTCGTCAGTGGCTTGTGGTAAACATGAGCATGAGTGGCTTCTGGAATTTTCTTCCACCATTTACACACCCAGTAGAAAAGGCGAAGGAACTTGGCACAATAACCCAAATGTTCGCGGTTTTCTGCGGAAAAATAGAAGTAGAGGGCCTATTGTGCTTATGCACATATTAAAATGTGGGCTGTAAACGAATATTTTATTTTAGAGCAAATTATGAACCTTGGAAGAAGACATCAGCTACGAACCCGTCCGCCGACACGACAACCGCTTTGTCACGGCATTTGTGACATCATGTACTGAGTGGAGCGGAGCCGTCGCCTTCTGCCAAGGTATCAGCCACGGCAAATCGCTGGATTTTGATGCCAAACCGAGGAAAGACGCAACAGCTCAGTTTCGCGGGCAGCCGACCACAGATCAAAGTCGTTTGCCGCAACGCAGACGCTCGCTCTGTAAGCAGCTCGCTTCGTCACGGCTTGGGAGTGTGCCAATTTCGCCCATCTCTCAAACCACTTGCACGTTTGTGAACAAAGAAAGTATTCAATAATACGTTAAACATTTGACCAAATGCGCAGAATTTTCGCTAGATTGTTAGTGACCGCATGCGGATCAACCCACATAAAATGCCCCGCCGCGGTGGTCTAGTGGCTAAGGTACTCGGCTGCTGACCCGCAGGTCGCGGGATCGAATCCCGGCTGCGGCGGCTGCATTTCCGATGGAGGCGGAAATGTTGTAGGCCCGTGTGCTCAGCTTTGGGTGCACGTTAAAGAACCCCAGGTGGTCGAAATTTCCTGAGCCACCCATTACGGCGTCTCTCATAATCATATGGTGGTTTTGGGACGTTAAACTCCACAAATAAATTAAATCAACCCCACGTAAAATGATAATCGAAGATAGGGTGCCATGACTTCGTATTCGTATTAAAAAGATTCTCTTTCTCTTGATAACACGTGACAATACGTCAGTAGGTTCTCCACGACACACTTGGATCGTTTTATTTATTTATATTTCCGAATGCGGACGACGAAAAATGGTTGCGCGCAATGTGGGCCCGCCACGCCGGCTTCTCTCTCTCAGTTCTTCTTGTTCTCAATTCGCCCCAACGAAAATCCTGCGCCCGAGGGCCTAAAACTCCGGGTGGACAAGTGGCCGTCATTAGCGCCCCCTGGAGAGCATGAAAGGGGGCTTAGAAGAGGACATTCTTAAAGGGCGAGTAAGGATCAAAGTTATCGTCGCTCGTAAAGTCGGGACAACTCCTCGGGACTTTATTGCACGCCCTTCAAGACCAGTCGGGGCCACAGAGGGCGTTAGCGTCGTTCCTTCGGTCTGATCCAAAGCTTGCAACGTCTTCGAAGCCGCAGCTGGTATCAATTTATCGGTTACCCGGGCAGCGAGCCGAATAACTCATAAAAAAGGATTCCAGATTGACCAGTCTATATAAAAGTGTCTTTCTTTACTCGATTCAAGTTGCTGAAGTATGTGTATCTTTTAGTCACTGGTCATTATTTTTCGTTTACCCATTCGATCAGCCCACGTGCTCGAATCTATGTTTCTGGGGCTAGGTTCACCACGTTCAGTAACTTATTATTCACTTAAGGATTCGAACCTCGTCCTTTTGCTGCGCTATCCTCATACGCCTGAACATAGCGAGAAGATACATAGGGTGAAAAGACCAGGACATACGTACCTGTCCTGTCCTGGTGTGTCTGCTTAACGCAGCAAAAGAACGATTTGATACCTTCTGAATACCTGCCGAGGCCTTACTTATTGAACACTGATTTAAAAGCTTTGCCAGTGCCACAAAATAATAATAATAATAATAATAATAATAATAATAATAATAATAATAATAATAATAATAATAATAATAATAATAATAAATTAATAGCGAATGAGGGAATATTATATCCCTAAACCACCACATGATTGTGTGAGACGCCGCAGCTGAGGGCCCTTGGAATTTTCACCACCACTATTCGCAATTGAAGATCTGTTGAGCGGTCCGACCACTGCGTAGAGAATTAATGACGCATGCCGCTATACGTTGGGTAATGCCAAGCGTCTTCGCAATACAACAGAAGACGTGTACAGGTGATTATTTAGCTGCTCTTACGCTTAGGTATCAGTCACCATTTTATCTTGAAAAGTTGATAACAGATCAGTGAGTACAAGTTATGTGCCCCCACATCAGTCTTGTCTGCATGCCCGTATATGTATAACTTCAGAATCTTCGCGTGATCAGAAACGACTCACTACAGCAAAGCAACTGAATAATTATGAAATTCTCGGGGTGAAGCATATACCTTCTATAAATTAGAACTTCTGTACTTGCTTCGAATCTGTGCGCAACAAGTTAATCAAAATGGATCACAAGATAGATGAGAGTATGGTATCGCTATCTAAGAGGCCTTTCAAGAATATTTACTAGGCTCAGACACCAGGTTTGAACATATTCGAAATAAAATGAACAAAATGAAGAAAATGTCTGGTTTATTTGCGCACCACTTAAAGAACGAGAACAAGACATGAACGGACACAAACTATGACATCGCGATAGTGTTAATTTCTTGTCCTGACGATTTTAGTTTCGTGGTACGTTGGTAACCCCACCGTAGATATTTATCATCAGGCCCAACGCCGCCATTACGCTTCTAAAATATTTCGATGTACAGCGAGGCTTATGTATCACGAACCTTATCGATAATTAACCAACAGTAACATTATTCACTGTATCTTATATAAGCTTAGTGTTTATTCGGCTCATCTACCACTATGCAGTCTCAAGATCATTTCGTTAGGAGTGATGAATGTTTAGATGAATAGGTAATGACTTGTTAGCGCTTAGATCACGTTTTCTTCTTACGGAATAAATTATGAAAATTTTTTCGTGACGCCTATTAGATTAGTTTCGAGATAAGATGCAAATATATACAGCAGACCTCTCAAAGTAGAGTTATATACAAAGTATATACCGTATTCAGAAATTAGACGTACACAATTAGGACATGAGCACGCGCTCAAGAATAACTTATGTTAGTTCAGGAGTGTAGATTACGCACAGCGAGGCACACACGAATATAGAGCATAGAAAAGTAAGCGAAGCAACGAAGTTATGTTTGTCCGGCCGACGCCGTAGTTAACGAAACATTCCCCGGCTGGCAACTCCCGAAAGCGAGTCGGGAAAAGGCCGCCAGGAACACACGACTAGCCTACAGCGCACCGATTAATCCCAGACACGCTGCAACCGAAGACGTACTTACCGGCATCGCAAAGGAAAAACGCGAGCCGGGATAGCAACAGAGCCGGGGGCGAAAGAGGAGGCCCCCAAAATTGAAAAGCGTGGTACATTCCTGAGGCGCAATATCGGGGACGCCTTAAGCAAGCGAGCCATACATTACGCGCGCCATGCTGGTCAAGAACATTAGCGAGAGCCGCGGGAAAAAAAATCGAGAAATCCTTGCTTTCTTGCTCACTTCCTTCGTAGAGAGAGAGACACAGAGAGAGAGAGGGTGGACAGAAAGAGAGAGAGAAACCGAGGCCACGTATTACGGCGCTTATAAGGAAATGTGGTTCTGGGGGAATGAACAGGCTGACGTGTTTACCGGCCCGCGATGTGGAATCCGGTGTACCGGAGAATGGCGAACCAAAAAGATAAAGTAGCTTGTCTACACGCGAGAGATTTCCGCGCTCAATATCCACCACTGGGGCGAGCGCGAGCGCTGGCGCGGTGAGCTTAATTGCGAGCCACTGTGGCCGCCTAATTACTGGACGCTCGTCGATGCCCGACGGATTATAACCGGTACGTCGCCTTCGTGGTGCGGGATGTTAGGATAGACTAACCACATTCCGATACGGATACACCGAATACCAACCTCCTTCTCCTCCGCATCGTGCACATATGCATATGAAGGTACGCAAACAAAACACAAACGCACGGAGCACTTGTCCTAATTCTCACTTTACACATTTCTGAAGGTTCCATTAGTCGCGCTCTCAAAGAAATTAGGTTTTCCGCTGCCTCAATTCGAAACAAGCGCCAGCCTTCGAGGAAGCTGTTTTAGAATAATGCGGATTTTCTTCCTGGTTGTTCTATAACTGTCGTGATGTGGAGAGCATTCCTTCGACAATTGGAAAAAAAAATCACGGAAGTAATGACTTGCAACATTGAAAATGACAGCGCCTACATGCGCCGCCGGTTCTCCCGGAGGTTTTAAGGTAATGACCGCGCACCCTTCTCTGCGCGAGAAATCAATGAATTACGACAGGTATTTCTGCAAATGCTCTCGCTGGTAGGGCACGTTTTTTTCGGCACGCGCGGTAAATGCGCGTTCCTGTAGGCACGCACGATTGTAAATCGTTTCCTCAGATCGTGCACGTGGGAGGTGCCGGCTTCCGCACAAAATTGACAGACTGGCACAGGGAACGGTGCATATGATTTGAAGAACAAATGAAAGAGTGCGACGGAAACAGACTAAAAGTACACCAAAACGGAGGTAACATGAATATACGGAACAAGCGTTCCTGAGCGGTTAATAAAAGAAAAAAGGTTTTCTAAAGAAACAAATGACGTCCAGGGGCAGGTGCAGAGTTTCTGAGCACTGGAGCAAGTATCATGTGAAGTTCCACGAGGACGCGATAACAAATGGTAGTGCAGAAACATGAATATGTGTAAGTACTATTACACGTGGTCAGTTGCAACTTCGTCAAGCGTACAGCAACAACGTAAACGTCTTGAGTGTGTTGGCAACAAATGATGATACTATCGCAAGTATTTGTCGCGAATTAATTCGAACTGCAGCGTCGAAAAAAGTGCGTCAATGTTTTCGAACTTCCTTCCATGAGCGGTTTATCACTGACTACTTTCGCTGTAGCAACATAGTTTTAGTTAGGCGTCCGCAGATATACCGCGGACGCCAACTAAAGATGTTGGAGAATTCTGGAGTTGAACGAGCCAAAAACCAAGATATTGTTACGTGGATGACAGAGTCGCTTGCACCGTAGACTATTTACCAGATATGTTTACTACAGCAGTCAGCCACCTGGTCAGTTAAGCTTCGAGTGGCGAGCCGCGAGATATATTTGTTCTTCTCGTGGGGTCGTACTTAGTTGAAAGGGGCTGGAATTATGCGCGGAAGAATATGGTTACGAGGCCCGCTTTAGTGAAAGGCTCCGGAAATTCCGTATACTCGAGGTTCTTTAACGTGCGCCTATATCTAATTACACGATTCTCTAGCGTTTAACCTCCGCCTAAATGCGACCGCCGTGGCTTGAACCAAACCGGCGATCTGTGGGTTTGCAGCTGAGCACCTTAACGACTGCACCACCACGACGGCTAGCTTACAAGTGACGTTTAAAACATGGTGGGCTAGACGCGTTCCGGCTCAAGCGATCGTCTCCGTCGTCCTTAGAACACAACACGTCTTCCTAGATTCGCCTCGGTCACTCCGAAAGCACCGTCATTAGGGATGCGATTTGAACATTCCAATTCAAATAATTAGGGAGAGGAGCAGGCAAAGAGTGCAGGGTGCATTGCATTTACAAAGTCTCAACTAGGCAGGATAGGAAACACAAATAGCAAAAACTACCCTGCGAGCTTCCGAGCATTTTTATGCCTTTGAATTGCGCCCGCTCAGTCTGCAAACGCGTGCGAAATTGGGAAGAGTTTCTGAAACGCGTGCTATAACAGATTTCACATTGCGAGACACGCACCTTAGCAATCAACGTTACAAACTGGGTCTGCTACGAAGAGAGAGGGCGAGAGAGAGAGACACTTCCTCTAGGGATTAGAACTCGCAGCGAAGGAGGCTTGTACTCGACAGCGCCACTCGAGTGCGCAGGCAATCAAGCTGAACCTGTCTAGGAGAACGAGGGGGATGCCTGGTAGAGCAGCTCCCTCGAAACGCGCGGTCAGAGCAGCAAATTGGTTCGAACGGAACGGGCCGAAAACTTGAAGCGAAGCGGCTGGTCCCCGAAGAATACTTCGCCCAGGAATTAGACCTCCATGAAGTTCTAGCTGCGAAGCTGGCGAGAACGCGTTTCGTTTACTCATTCGTGTATTTCGTTTTGAACGCCTGTAAAACGACTGCAACCTATTTTATCCTATAAGCCGACGCCATTTCTCGACATCTGTTCTCTCGTGTTCACTCGTAACGTGAACGACGAAATAAATTAGTTCAGCTTCGTTCTAGGTTTAAGGTCGGAACATTCTTCCGGGACGTGAATTAACGAAAGTCTTTCGGAGATGTTTCTAATTACGTCTGTCTAGTCTCGTTGCCAGTCGCGTTTATCAAGAAATGAGATGATTCGCAGAAACTCGCAGCCAAACGAGCGTCTTTCTTTTTATCTCGTCCCGCTAACGATGTCTCGTGTTAACCATAACGCGAGGCAGAAACGTTAGTGGGTTTTAGTTCCTTTTAGAAAACTAGTATAGGTATACTAATATGCACGTCTCTAAGAATTTTCGATCGTATGCCTAAACTCGACAATGCGATGCCGAGTGCCCGCAGTAAGTGTTTCGCAAGTTAATGTAACAGCATTTTTTTCTCGTTTTGCTGCTCTGCAACTGTGTAAAGAAGAGTAAACCTAATAGATCTACCAATCCAAAAATGAAGAAAAAAGTTAAGAAAAAAAAAGATTAGACAACCAACAACCGGTAGCTTCGTCATAGCTTAGTGCCGCCGGTTTCACTGAGTATAGACAGTGATCAGAGCTTTTAATTCATACCATTGGCTAAACTCCAACAATGACCAGTTGTTTCAATGCAGTGAGGCAGTCATTGGTATGAAATATGGCCGTAGTCTGCTGATTGACCTGCTGCTCATGGAATACGAAACTAAGGAGCGTTAACTTTATATCCACATGACGAACAGTAGAAAAGATGTATGAAAAATCTTTTAATAAGACATTTATAACTCTCTGAGTTTGTAATCATTCTCACTATATTTTAGCAGGCTATTGCCACTTTCATTGACGCTTATTTACTTTGTTAGTTTTATTCGTAACCTTCAGTGAATTTTTATTTATATAGGACGCATTTTGGTTTCTCTGGCGTGTCCTATTATTTCGCGGGTTTATGTTCATGGTTTTTGCCAAATTGGAGTCTGATGCGAAGACTTGGAAGTAGACCAACAAATAAATTACTCTGTAAATGATAATGAGGTAGGGAATACAAACCATAGCCTCAAGCTCTGCAAAAGCGGCCTCAAGAGATTGACTGATTCATTACGCAGGCTTAACAAACCAAGAAATACTAGGCTGGCTACGGAAGATGGCTTCGTGAAGGGCAAAATGTTAATTCAAAGCGGGGCGAACAAATGATTTGAGTTTAGTCCCCGTGAAATCACGGCCGCCGTGGTCGGAAGTCGAACCCGCTACCTTAATTTCCGCAATGCAACTGCGCAGCCATCACATCATCATTACGGATAGCGACAAAAACACAAAAAAACAACATCAACAACATTTGCCGTACTTAAGGTATAAGTAGCTGAGCGGGACAGCTCAAAAAACAAACAACAGGTCGTGCGTCAAACTTGTCTTGTGTAAGCATAAGCAGACAACGGGGGCGATGCGAACAGTGTTTGCACTCTTGATTGAAATAAAACACCGGAGATTACTTTCAAGTGTACATAGACAAATGTGTATTTATTGCGCATGCATTGTCCGTAAGTTCAGATTCAGTGACCTTTCGACCATTACATCCGTCGTCGTCTTATTCTGGAGTTTGCTTTTCGACGCCATAAGTTTTAGTAGAAGGCAGACCGCAAGTCACACTACAAACGGCGTTTCATTGATCAGAAAGGGAACGAAATATATTTAATAATGCCATGTTAAATAGGATAATGATTATATTTATTAAGTTGCGGCTATTTACTGGATATTGCATTGAATAATGAATTGAAAAGCAGCAGCCGAAGACAGCTAACGAACACTGTTTCACTCTTATTTGAATTAAATAAATAAAAGTAAAGTAAGGCTAACCTTTATCACACTTAAACTGAGAATAAGCCCACAGTCTTACATGGTATTCACTGTTTCACATTCGCTAGCCTTAATTGCGCAGTGATAAGTAAATTACATCTTACAGAATAAAATACGGGTTTTCTTATTGTATATATTTTTTCTGCTAAATTATTCCAGGCCACATCACGATGGGCTCGTACAACATTAAAGCCCGTGTTTTAGATCTCGTTAAACGTTAGATATACCTACAGACGTTTTACATTCTTTTTAGCTTCTCTTCCTGCACGATATATCTCATAAAATATAACTTGATTTCTCATGTCTCAAAGCGGGAGGGTAAAGTTAAACCGTATATGTAGTTATTTATGAATGCAGAAGATCGCATCAGGTCTCTTTCTTGTGTAAGGTATGTATAAACACGTTTTTAGTTTTTTTTCAGGACATGATCTTTACTGCAAAACAATGTGACAGTATTTAGGGAAAAAGTATATCATATTGTGATGCCCTGTACGAGGTATATAATATTGTGATAATGTTGTGATGCCCTTCAGCTGCTGCCATTGTTCACAAAGGGGGTGAAGGATCCCTCAAGCCGTCATTACGGCTTTTCCCTCCACCTCCTGTTACACTGTACTGTGACGAATCAAATAATCGAATCAAATCAAATGTTCCTTACAAAGTAGTTCAAAACATAAGCCTACCCTTACTTCGAAACTGATAAATGTCACGCGATCTTCGACGGTACAAATACACCGTTATTTCTGCTTTAGAAGGTAAACGAAGTTCATCAGAAAGCTGGGTAACATGCAAGCAAGCTTTGGGCCCGGTCAGGTTTAGGTTATTAGTGCAGAGCAAACCAACCGTAGTTAATTTTTACAATCCTTGCTTTCAGTGAACAGGAAATGATTCTCCACTTGTTTATCTCCCGCCTACCAACCCTATAGCTCATCCACTGCCAAAGCCCATGAGAATTGAATATTTGACAATGTTACTGGCTTGAACTCAATTTGAATGCATACATAAAAATAAATAAAAGGAAGGAGAAGAAGAAGAAATTACGGATGAAGAAAGACTGGCTTATGCACAGTCAGGCAGGAAGAAAATATAATAAAAACCGGAAACTCAATTATTGAGCACAAGGCTGCACGCGCGATAGCAGGGACTGTTATTTCAATGGAGCGACGCGCCGGCATATAAGATATGGGAAGGGATGCAAACATTAAAAACAAAGTGGGCCAACAGAATAACGAACCATGAAAGGAATCGGCTGGGGGCTTTTAACGAAATTTTGGGAAAGAAAAAAAGTTTTTTCTTTTATTTCTCGAGGCTGCGGAGAGCCGGCGAAAGTTCCAACACGCAATTCCACGTGTCCATTAATTTTCTCGCGGTCCAACGCGCGCTTATAGGGTTCCCGCCATCCGTGGTTTAAGCAACGGTGACAGCAGCGCGACAGCCACCGGAGCGCCCTCCTGCCCACCTAGCGGCGAAAAAAATAAACGAGACGCTTACGCAACGAAGAACGAAAAATGCGCACGAACGACTCGCGTCCCTAAAACTGTGCAGGGCGGATGGAAACACCGGCGTATCAGATCCGCTACAAAAATGATTAGAGAAAGTCGAGAAAGCATCTTCATTGGCCAGAGGCCAGCCAATACCGACAGCCGGTGACGCAACATCCGAGCGGCTGACCAATCGGAAGCCGCTACATCTTTTGTTAGGATTTATACGGGCTCCGTGATCTGGGACGAGATATTGGCAAACGCCGATCCCGTAGCTTTCACTGCGGTGAACTCTTTTAGCGTGTTAGTAGAGAGGGTTCTCACGAGCCTGTACGAATCATTGTCTCCATGAAAAGTTTGCAATCTTTGCCCAACTATGCTGTCACTTTTCCTAATGTCCATTCATTTTATTACATTTTTAGATGGTTACTTTAAAGCAAACATCATCAGCGCAGCATGCTACTAGAAGAGGAGAGCCTTCGGTGTTTGCTGTTTGATTTTATACTTGTGGTGGCTTGATAGAGAAGAGCGCACATTTAAATAGAAGCTAGTCGTACCGTTAGTAGACGAAAAAATAAAATAAAAGATAGATGCAGAAAGACAGACATGTATTCACTGATATAGATGACTGTGCGTTAGCTATTAAGCAATGAATTCAACCTAATCGCGCCTGCAGAAGAATTTAGGTTGTGTGCTTAATACTCACCAAAAAACGTCTGGTCAAATGTCTCTGCGTGAAACGAGAAGCTCTATAGGATCTCGAGAAAAAAGAAAGAAAAGCGAGTGACATTTCTTGACAGCTCTCAAAAAGCAAACAGAGAAACTTATAGCTTTGATTTGATTTGCGATTTCGCATATTGTCCGTTTTTTTACCATTTCTCGATTCAAGCGCAATGTCTGGAAGGGCGAGCGCATTTCGTGCGTAATAAAAAAAAAGGCTTCCCGTCTCTTGCGTACTGCGTTCGCACAACGTGACGTCAACGAGAGCGAAATAAAGCCGTGTTTCATTGGTTCTTACGCTCGCCTCAGCGAATCTGCGGCGTTTATGCACGCAGCTCGACCCACCCTGTCGCTCCAAAAAAAAAAAAAGTAACAAGAAAGGTTACGCTGGAAATATCTGAAAGTGTCATACAATGTAGCACACGGCCGAAGTCCGCGTTTATCTTCGCACGCCGGCGAAGGCAGTTGCATTGTCCTCAAATAAAAGGCGCCTCATTTATCGCCCCTCATCTTACCCCTGCTTAGTCCTAGCTCGTCTCAAACAACACACAGTGGTGTGATTTGATGCAAGCCCGCTTGTCAGAGAATGTTACTAGATATTTCGTAACCAACGGCGTGTCGCGGAGAGCGACGACTCCTAAACTAAAGAGAAGAGAAAGGTCGCGTTTATCACTTGACGCGACGCTGCATTTCGAATGAGTTTGCTGCGGCAGTACTATATTCAGCGCGCATGCAAACACAGCGAATCGGTCAGGAGATAGAAAAAAAATTAAAAGACAAACCACGATGTGTGCGATTGCGCGTTATAAGACGGGGGAGGCATATCTCTCAAGCACTGCGCTTGGCGCCCCCCAACAAAGCAAAGCAAACGGAGGAGGCACCATTGCAGGGATTGTATATCATAACGGTCGCTCTCTCGAATTTCACGGCTTCGAGTGAAACGGCGCTCTGGCCGCAATAAAAGCGCGGGGCGACTCGGGGCCATAAATAGGGAGGCAGCTCGCGACTACTCGCCCACAATGTGAATCGAAATGAAAGCCGAAGAGAACAAATAAACAAAAACAACGCGCCCGGAATCGAAGTAAGCATCGAAGCGAGAAAGAAGAGAGGGCTTCGCCGTCAGTGACGAAGCTATAAATATTCAGTCGAAGGCAGCATCAGCAGCTTCGGTCACGAAGAAAAGGGGCTTTCATTTCCCCGATATGGTCGGGCATTTCGCTTCACTCGGAAGCAAAGGCTCTCTTTCTTTTTTTTTCCCTACTTTTCGTAGCGGACCATAAGCGCCAAGGAAAGGGGTAAGTGACATTTGGAAACAAATTTGCACCGGTCGTTGGAATGGGGATACATGTAGGGCGTAAAAAAGGATGAACAAGACCGAATAGTTGTGGACAGAGAAAGGGGGGGGGGGGGCAGATATATTGATTCCTCGGTCATATCTCCTTTTCGCGCGGTCTATTATTAAGTATAGCGAGGCGGGCACGGACCAACGCGTTCTGGGTGTTTGCGTAGGCGAGACGTTCTTTGACGAAATTGAAGTCACACAATGGTCGTCGACGACGTCGTTCTTCGCTTCACGAGGGGAGGCTGATGGGAAGGGTAGGATTCGGTTTGCTGACACTTTGGTGGGCACTGCGGGGCTCGGAAAGAAATAGAGAGATGCTTTAGAAGATAAACAATGTCGATGAACTCTTTGATACGTTCGACTTTTTAAAAAAGAACTTGTGCTCATTTGAGCGTGACCAAAGTATTTGAGTAAAGACTGCATGTGCACCTGAGCCGGCAATGTTTTGAGACTAATATGCCTACATTACGGGTACCTTGAAGTAATACAGCATATAGGTGTAATAATTCAAACTTAGAGTTGATATTACGAGGGTTTTTATGCGTCAGAACGGTCAAAGCCACGATATGATTATGGGATACGCTGTAGTGTAGGGAATACGAAAAATTTGATCATCTGGTGATCTTTAACATGCAGTGACATCGCATAGCAAACGGGCCAGCAGCACTTCGCCTTAATCGGGATGCTACCACCTCGTTCGAGATCAAACTTGTGACCTTCGGGTCAGCAACAAAGCCCCACCACCACTAAACCGACATGGCAGACTCTGTACTTAACACGGAGTCTGCACCTCTATATTCTGATTACTTAGTCCAATATGCTGCAGGCGTATCACTACTCATATATGAATATTACTGTATTACTTCGTTTTTGTCACTCAACACAATCCTCTATGTTACGGATGTGTCAAACATTCAAGTACGCGAAACAGCTCGCTTCATAGGGAGCTCCATAGAGACAAATACTGTATTCAGGTGCCTTGGTTAATAATGTCACTATGCCACTATATTTCTGGTAAACTGCCAAAAAACGTTCCTTGACAGGTGACGAGGAAAAAGCAAACTGAACTGAATACTTCAATATGTTGAATTATCATAATAAAATTTTATCACTCAACGTTATGATTAACGTTTTGTTAATTATCCTAACCGCAATTTCAAAACGATGCTTAGTGACAAGCCAGGTGTTGATCGGCTTGCATGCTCATCACTCAGAAATTGATACTGCTTGTTTATTCGCGAAAAAAACATTTCGTATAGTCATTTACAAGGTCAAAATAATCTGCAAGCGCTGCCTTCTTGACGCTTAACCAGCTCGTGCCCTTTCTCGTGGTAGTTCTTGCATTTACAGCGTCTTTCGCTGATCCTGTAGTTGAAACACGTAGTGAAGAAAAAACAAACTTACTAAAGCATAAGCTGAACAGGCTCGGTTTGCATTCGCGAACAGGACAGGAGCATACGCAGGGCCCGGTGTGGTATAGAATACAGCAGCGTGTGCTTGCTTTCTCTCTTTTTGTTTCTCTATTTTTGCCGGGACGCGGCGGTGTATTTTGTTCATTGCAGCTTCTCGTACCTCGTGATCGAGGTGGGCTCCGCTGTCGGCCCCGCGAGATAAAATACACAAAGCTATTTCGAGAGCCCACACGTGCGCGAAATCATAATGCGCTTTCGATTACAGCGCGTGCGTTCGACCGGGAGAGAAGGGAGAGAAGGCGTTGTAAATTTACTCCTAGCCTTCCCGCTAGCGATCTTCTGGCGCTCGAGAGAGCTGCAGACATGCTACGAAAAAAAAATTCCGGCGGGAAAGCGAGAAGAAACAAATTTGAGGCGCCGTGTTCTCGAGTGTTCCGTAATGCCTCTCACTTTTCTGACACTTTCGCTTTGCGCCTAACGTCGACGGACGGTAGTTCTCGGTGATTACTTTGTTTGAACACCAGGTGCGCGAAATCGTAGCGTGTCGCTTGTTCGTGACGTAGAAAAAAAAACAAAACAAAAGATGTAGACTGAAAAGAAAAAAAATTATAATGCATTAGAAGAAACTCGCTCTATTAGTCGCCAAAATGATTGGAGCCCTTGAAGTATTTACCAGATGGGAAGAAACTGTTTGTAGCGAGGAAGACGAAAATGAAAGAAAGGACAAAGATCAAGTTCGTTCCATTTTACTTAAACGACAAAGAAAAAAAATGAAAGTGAGAAGAAAATAAATATAAAAGTAAATAAGTAAAATATAAATCATTATTTAAATAAATAAATAAATAAATAAATAAACGATTGAATATATTGACCTTTATCTGGCACAGTTCAGCTTCGTCGTCTCCAAAGAACATAATGCAAGCCACGATAAAATGCCCACTAGTGGAACAATATAATTTCCCGCCACGTCATTTTGCGGCCCCGCTTGAAAGAAATAAATTGACACCAATGTTCCCGAACGCCAATTTGTCTTCAATTTGCTCGTCTCCACTTAGAGTCAGATTTGCTTGCTTCCTGAACACACAGGCGCACACTTTAAATAGGACAAAAAAAAAAACAGCGGGAGCACAAAATTATCTCGCATGAGCGCTGCTGTTTTCGCGTACACAAATTAACTTGGTAGTGTTATTTTTTTAAGACCGTAATAACATGATGCTTTCTCAGTTCTAATTCTTTCGTACAGTTTTACCATGGTCTTACCACGGTCTCACCACGGTCGCCAAGGAAAAAAAACGATCTTCCAGACTCGCTCTTTCACGGCTCCGTCCGGAACATCAAACGACCTGGCTACTTTGACTCGCAAACCAAACAGGCGTAACACATTTCTCTCAAGCTGCCAGGTTACGCTGCTCGGCCGGTTCCTTCGTCGTTAGGGAGTAAAAACACGGCTCCGCTGTTACACCAGTGTCGGCGAAAGAGAGCAGTCGTTTTTTTTTTTCTCAGCCGCTTGAGCAGCATGCGCCACCGTCATCTCCATCGTCCACGGAAAAGAAGGACCACTTACGACGCTTCTAACCTTGGCTCGCTGTAAGGCAAGCCACGGAGATCCTCTTAACCGGGACAACAAAGCATTGCACCGTCAGAGGAGCTCGTAATCACGGTCAAGCCAGAAACCGTTGCGTATAACGACCGTCCAGTTATACGCCCAGCGATCGAGTGCTTAAAAAAAAAAACACACGCACACACAAAAAAGCCATTAAACGCTACAGCTCGCAAAAGCTATCAACAGACAAAAGAAGCCGAGTGAATCGTAAAAGAAACAAAACGAGCGAATGAATGAAACGAGACTAAGGAAAGCGCAATGCAGAATGAGTTCCTCCAATCGCACGTGTTTGTATGAGCGCCAGGTTTCTTCCGAGCCGTTAAACCTCGCGCCGCTATACTGGGTCACACAGAGTTGGGATGCGTCTCTTCACGTGCGTTTGTCGAGTGCGCACCAGTGCTCGCGTGTTTGTGTTTCCGGCGTGCCCAGTGTGCGTGAGTTTGTTACGTACGCGCGGGCGTATCGATCGACGAAACCACGGCCGTCGATGCAGTTCGCATCGTCGTCGTCCTCCCATCACGCCTCATCAACGACGGCGATGCGCTGATGGCGTTGCCGAGGGCTGCCAGGAGTCCGTCGGTCGGTGAGGTGGCGGACGGGCACAGACGACGGCGGCGTCCGGCCGCGTCCTTTCCCCGTGCGGAGCCCGGTTTCCTCGCAAATCGCTCGCGGTATACGCTCCGTTGATTACCGCCGCAGTAGCCGTTGCGGTTTCACCCGGTTTTCGCGGAGGATTCACTTCGCCAGGCCCGAGTGAACCGACACAGCCCACGTAACTCGTTCTTCCTCGACCATTGCGGAGATTGAGTGCCAATGAAGAAAAAGAAAAGTAAAAGAGCCGAGAACGGTTGTTCCGTGAAGCGGGCCACGTAGGAGAGGATGATGAACCGAAAGCCGTTTTCATCCCGAGCATGACTGGTCGAGGCAAATAAATGTCCCGCCACGGAGTCTGGACACTGCGCGGTGGCAGTTTCACGGTCTCTCGCCTCCCGTATGTCTCAAATGAAGTTTCCGATTGGTGAATTTTTGCTCTGTAATGGAGAGCGATTGGCGCCGCGCGTCCCGGGTAAGTCGGTTTCTGGGCTCAAGAGACGGGGACCATCCCTGAGCCGCTGTGACAGGCGCGGAAACCTCTTTCCGGCGTGAATTTTCCGAAGCTCACCGTTGGAAAATGAAACCGCGTACCTCCGTCAAGAAGTTTATTAAAGATAGCTCAAAGTGTTTTTACCAGTCATCGGGGTAGCTAAGCTGTGCCTATCATCGTTTTTGAGTCGTGAATGAAGAAGGGCTAAACGCTCCGATAGCACCACGTGCATGTGGAAGTCTGACAGCAGTTCAATAGCTTCGACGGAATATGCCATAGTCGGTACACAGTTTTTCATAAAAGATTGCATGAAAGTTTCGGTGGGAATCAGCCGTAAGGCTGTTTGTTCTACGGAGATAGACGAAATAAGGTGTGAGAGGTAAAGCTCAACACATGATGAATGTACTACGTAAGAGCTGCGGGATAGAGAAAGACAAGCGAGGAACACACACACACACACACACACACACACACACACACACACACACACACACACACACACACACACACACACACACACACACACACACACACACACACACACACACACACACACACACACACACACACACACACACACACACACACACACAGCACTGCGTGTGTTATTCACTGGTCGTTGTCTTCTACCCTGTTCTTAGATTCATTATGTCCTAGCAACATACTCAACTTTACACCCTTATATGCATCTTAGGCAATACAGACAACCGCTTGCTAGCGCGCGGTTGAAGCGGTTCCATGAGGCCGTGAACGCTCACGGTAAAGATTTCCCGCCAAAGTGTTCACCGAGCTTATCGCCGACTTAACTTTCAGTGGCTCAGCAAGGACCTTGCATTGTTCAACAAGGCGCGTCACCTGAAGAAGTGACGCAAGTTCTCTGCACTTCCAAACACGATGCTCTATGCGTGGAATAAAAAAAAAAGAACTAGGCTGATAAAACTTGCGCCACTACCAGATAAGAGGTGCCTGATGCAAATTTCACCTGTGCGCGACCGGTCTAACACAATCTTCAGGATGAGGCAACGGTGCACCACGAACGCGATTGAACTAGGTACTAGAGTGAGAGCCCAGGCGCCGTGTTCGGCTGAGATGCGGTCGACAACCTGCCCGAGCTGAAAGCGGGGCACCAAACGAGGGCTGGCGAGAGGTGCAATCTATTTGCCACATGCCTCCGTTACGACTGTAGTTATGTTGTTTTATTTTCCATGCTACTCTTCCTTGCGTGACGTGAAAAGCCAGAGCAACCTGAGGAAGGACCACGAAACCCGTAAATCACGGCAGCACCCAAGAGACTTTGGGTGAAGAAAAAAGAAAAGAATTAAGGCCAAAGACGCGGGCGGTATCTGTTCACTTTCTCATTCCTCGCGCCTTTGTCGGTCATACCGATCCTTTGCTTTATTCTATTTTCCCCTCTATCTCACAGACGCTGACGCGACATGCGCCTGGATATACCAGCTGTCTCATTCAGCTAATGCACCTTCATTCCGAAGTGAGATGAAAAGATTGAAAGTAGTCGCTCCGCAGCGAGGGAGGAGAGGCTGGCATCGGAGGAAGGCAAATTGACTTTTGATGCTGCCGTTTCCACCGTGCGCGAGTTTCCTCGCGTTATCCGAGACGAGAAGCGACGCGTTTGACTGGCACTGCCGAGAAGTTGTGAGGGGCTCAACTAAAAGTTGACACTTACCGCATCCGCACCGACCGCATCTCTTGCGGCACTTCTTGCGCTAGCGAAGTCTGGTGCGAGTACTTGCACATTTTGTTTTGCTTTCTTTGAAAACGCTAGAACGCAAAGAACGAAAGAAAGAAAAAAGAAAGGAAATAAAGAAAGAAATGCGATATTTTGAAACAAAAAAGGTGGTGTTACGACAGGGCTCTGGGCTCTGGGTAATTTCAGAAACGAAGAATCGATGACCTTAAAGTCCGAAATTGCTCAACAATGGACGCCGCATTGCCGACCCGTCATGTCGAGAGAGGAAGGAGAGGGAGCGGGAAGCGATCAAAACGACATCAGCAGCTTCGTCTCTTCTTACGCTTACCGTCAAAAAAAAAAAAAAGAGAGAAGTGAAACGCGCGAAACTTTTGAAAAAAGCTTTTCCGTAAATAGGTGTCGCATTTGCGCTGCCTTTCTCCTCTTGTTGCGCCATGGTCTCCTTACTGCTTTCACCCTAATGTTCGAAAAAGAAACAACAACACATAAAAACAGCACA
This sequence comes from Rhipicephalus microplus, assembly GCF_013339725.1. Lineage (NCBI taxonomy): Eukaryota > Metazoa > Arthropoda > Arachnida > Ixodida > Ixodidae > Rhipicephalus > Rhipicephalus microplus. Next base: position 149,176,073 of record NC_051171.1, read on the forward strand.
AAACGGAGGAGGTATTGAAAGGGCCGTTCTTCGGGGACGCCACTGAGCGGAGCTCGCGAAACGACTGCGTTCACAGTACAGTTACAAACTGAACGTTACGCATAGAATGCTACAACCAAAGCGGTGGAACACAAAACCCGCTAATTATGTATGCATGGACCTCGCTACATGCAAAGAAGCTGTGAGATAGCAGCCTGAAGAAAACCGGCTCCGTCGGAGCGGGCAAACATTGCGAGAATGTTCCTGGAGGCACCATTCGCGCGAACTGTTCACTATAGCAATATCAAAAGACCCGCCAGTATAAGTGAGGCTTAACGCATACGGTATGTAACCCTCTTCACAGGGATCCAATTACGTAGTCAGACATTAGAACTCCTCCCAGAGACTTCTAGTGAGACCATGACCGGAATGCTAAACGCAACTGAAGTAGCTGCGAAAACTATGGTTCTCTCAGTTCGCCGCAATTTCCCGCGCGAGTGCCTTGCAAGGGCTTCGCCTGGTAACAAGATAACGTCAGATTTGCTTGCTTCCTGAACACACAGGCGCACACTCTTAAATAGGACAAAAAAAAAAACAGCGGGAGCACAAAATTATCTCGCATGAGCGCTGCTGTTTTCGCGTACACAAATTAACCTGGTCGTGTTATTTTTTTAAGACCGTAATAACATGATGCTTTCTCAGTTCTAATTCTTTCGTACAGTTTTACCATGGTCTTACCACGGTCTCACCACGGTCGCCAAGGAAAAAAACGACATTCCAGACTCGCTGTTTCACGGCTCCGTCCGGAACATCAAACGACCTGGATACTTTGACTCGCAAACCAAACAGGCGTAACACATTTCTCTCAAGCTGCCAGGTTACGCTGCTCGGCCGGTTCCTTCGTCGTTAGGGAGTAAAAACACGGCTCCGCTGTTACACCAGTGTCGGCGAAAGAGAGCAGTCGTTTTTTTTTTTCTCAGCCGCTTGAGCAGCATGCGCCACCGTCATCTCCATCGTCCACGGAAAAGAAGGACCACTTACGGCGCTTCTAACCTTGGCTCGCTGTAAGGCAAGCCACGGAGATCCTCTTAACCGGGACAACAAAGCATTGCACCGTCAGAGGAGCTCGTAATCACGGTCAAGCCAGAAACCGTTGCGTATAACGACCGTCCAGTTATACGCCCAGCGATCGAGTGCTTAAAAAAACACACGCACACACAAAAAAGCCATTAAACGCTACAGCTCGCAAAAGCTATCAACAGACAAAAGAAGCCGAGTGAATCGTAAAAGAAACAAAACGAGCGAATGAATGAAACGAGACTAAGGAAAGCGCAATGCAGAATGAGTTCCTCCAATCGCACGTGTTTGTATGAGCGCCAGGTTCTTCCGAGCCGTTAAACCTCGCGCCGCTACTACTGGGTCACGAGAGTTGGGATGCGTCTCTTCCCGTGCGTTTGTCGAGTGCGCACCAGTGCTCGCGTGTATGTGTTTCCGGCGTGCCCAGTGTGCGTGAGTTTGTTACGTACGCGCGGGCGTATCGATCGACGAAACCACGGCCGTCGATGCAGTTCGCATCGTCGTCGTCCTCCCATCACGCCTCATCAACGACGGCGATGCGCTGATGGCGTTGCCGAGCGCTGCCAGGAGTCCGCCGGTCGGTGAGGTGGCGGACGGGCACAGACGACGGCGGCGTCCGGCCGCGTCCTTTCCCCGTGCGGAGCCCGGTTTCCTCGCAAATCGCTCGCGGTATACGCTCCGTTGATTACCGCCGCAGTATAGCCGCCGTTCCGTCGCGGTTTCACCCGGTTTTCGCGGAGGATTCACTTCGCCAGGCCCGAGTGAACCGACACAGCCCACGTAACTCGTTCTTCCTCGACCATTGCGGAGATTGAGTGCCAATGAAGAAAAAGAAAAGTAAAAGAGCCGAGAACGGTTGTTCCGTGAAGCGGGCCACGTAGGAGAGGATGATGAACCGAAAGCCGTTTCCATCCCGAGCATGACTGGTCGAGGCAAATAAATGTCCCGCCACGGAGTCTGGACACTGCGCGGTGGCAGTTTCACGGTCTCTCGCCTCCCATATGTCTCAAATGAAGTTTCCGATTGGTGAATTTTTGCTCTCTAATGGAGAGCGATTGGCGCGACGCGTCCCGGGTGAGTCGGGTTCTGGGCTCGAGAGACGAGGACCATCCCTGAGCCGCTGTGACAGGCGCGGAAACCTCTTTCCGGCGTAAATTTTCCGAAGCTCACCGTTGGAAAATGAAACCGCGTACCTCCGTCAAGAAGTTTATTAAAGATAGCTCAAAGTGTTTTTCCAGTCATCGGGGTAGCTAAGGCTGTGCCTATCATCGTTTTTGAGTCGTGAATGAAGAAGGGCTAAACGCTCCGATAGCACCACGTGCATGTGGAAGTCTGACAGCAGTTCAATAGCTTCGACGGAATATGCCATAGTCGGTACACAGTTTTTCATAAAAGATTGCATGAAAGTTTCGGTGGGAATCAGCCGTAAGGCTGTTTGTTCTACGGAGATAGACAAAATAAGGGGTGAGAGGTAAAGCTCACACATGATGAATGTACTACGTAAGAGCTGCGGGATAGAGAAAGACAAGCGAGGAACACACACACACACACACACACACACACACACACACACACACACACACACACACACACACACACACACACACACACACACACACACACACACACACACACACACACACACACACACACACACACACACACACACAGCACTGCGTGTGTTATTCACTGGTCGTTGTCTTCTACCCTGTTCTTAGATTCATTATGTCCTAGCAACATACTCAACTTTACACCCTTATATGCATCTTAGGCAATACAGACAACCGCTTGCTAGCGCGCGGTTGAAGCGGTTCCATGAGGCCGTGAACGTCCACGGTAAAGATTTCCCGCCAAAGTGTTCACCGAGCTTATCGCCGACTTAACTTTCAGTGGCTCAGCAAGGACCTTGCATTGTTCAACAAGGCGCGTCACCTGAAGAAGTGACGCAAGTTCTCTGCACTTCCAAACACGATGCTCTATGCGTGGAATAAAAAAAAAAGAACTAGGCTGATAAAACTTGCGCCACTACCAGATAAGAGGTGCCTGATGCAAATTTCACCTGTGCGCGATCGGTCTAACACAATCTTCAGGATGAGGCAACGGTGCACCACGAACGCGATTGAACTAGGTACTAGAGTGAGAGCCCAGGCGCCGTGTTCGGCTGAGATGCGGTCGACAACCTGCCCGAGCTGAAAGCGGCGCACCAAACGAGGGCTGGCGAGAGGTGCAATCTATTTGCCACATGCCTGCGTTACGACTGTAGTTATGTTTTTTTTATTTTCCATGCTACTCTTCCTTGCGTGACGTGAAAAGCCAGAGCAACCTGAGGAAGGACCACGAAACCCGTAAATCACGGCAGCACCCAAGAGACTTTGAGTGAAGAAAAAAAAAAAGAAAGAAGCCCAAAGACGCGGGCGGTATCTGTTCACTTTCTCATTCCTCGCGCCTGTGTCGGTCATACCGATCCTTTGCTTTATTCTATTTCCCCTCTATCTCACAGACGCTGACGCGACATGCGCCTGGATATACCAGCTGTCTCATTCAGCTAATGCACCTTCATTCCGAAGTGAGATGAAAAGATTGAAAGTAGTCGCTCCGCAGCGAGGGAGGAGAGGCTGGCATCGGAGGAAGGCAAATTGACTTTTGATGCTGCCGTTTCCACCGTGCGCGAGTTTCCTCGCGTTATCCGAGACGAGAAGCGACGCGTTTGACTGGCACTGCCGAGAAGTTGTGAGGGGCTCAACTAAAAGTTGACACGTACCGCATCCGCACCAACCGCATCTCTTGCGGCACTTTTTGCGCTAGCGAAATCTGGTGCGAGTACTTGCACTTTTTTGTTGCTTTCTTTGAAAACGCTAGAACACAAAGAAAGAAAGAAAGAAAAAAGAAAGGAAATAAGAAAGAAATGCGATATTTTGAAACAAAAAAAGGTGGTGTTACAACAGGGCTCTCCATGGGCTCTGGGTAATTTCAGAAACGAAGAATCGATGACCTTAAAGTCCGAAATTGCTCAACAATGGACGCCGCATTGCCGACCCGTCATGTCGAGAGAGGAAGGAGAGGGAGAGGGAAGCGATCAAAACGACATCAGCAGCTTCGTCTCTTCTTACGCTTACCGTCAAAAAAAAAAAAGAGAGAAGTGAAACACGCGAAACTTTTGAAAAAAAGCTTTTCCGTAAATAGGTGTCGCATTTGCGCTGCCTTTCTTCTCCTGTTGCGCCATGGTCTCCTTACTGCTTTCACCCTAATGTTCGAAAAAGAAACAACAACCCAGAAAAACAGCACAAAACGGAGGAGGTATTGAAAGGGCCGTTCTTCGGGGACGCCACTGAGCGGAGCTCGCGAAACGACTGCGTTCACAGTACAGTTACAAACTGAACGTTACGCATAGAATGCTACAACCAAAGCGGTGGAACACAAAACCCGCTAATTATGCATGCATGGACCTCGCTACATACAAAGAAGCTGTGAGATAGCAGCCTGAAGAAAACCGGCTCCGTCGGAGCGGGCAAACATTGCGAGAATGTTCCTGGAGGCACCAGTTCGCGCGAACTGTTCACTATAGCAATATCAAAAGACCCGCCAGTATAAGTGAGGCTTAACGCATACGGTATGTAACCCTCTTCACAGGGATCCAATTACGTAGTCAGACATTAGAACTCCTCCCAGAGACTTCTAGTGAGACCATGACCGGAATGCTAAACGCAACTGAAGTAGCTGCGAAAACTATGGTTCTCTCAGTTCGCCGCAATTTCCCGCGCGAGTGCCTTGCAAGGGCTTCGCCTGGTAACAAGATAACGTTATCTCATTTTGGTAGGGCTTTTTATTGAAGGTGATGCCTTGCCTCTTCTCGTTGGGAAATGTACGAGAATACCGCCTATGCAGACTGTTCGTAACTAGATTAATGTTGCGAAAGCCTCCGATACTGGAGGTACCACCTCAGGTTCTTGAATCATCAGGCCTTCTACCCTTTATTTTCACTCAGTGTAAAATCATGTTATACTCTACATTTTCACTCTGCGTTATTAGTTATATACGATAAGCTACTCGACAAAAAATGTTGCAGGAGACAGGCAGGCACAGAAGTGCATGCTTGCGTCTATTGGTTGCCTAAGTTTCCCTACCATAGCATGGGAAACCATACAATATACTTGTACGCGTATAGGCGGCTTGTTCCATATGTATGTATGTATGTATGTATGTATGTATGTATGTATGTAGTATGTATGTATGTATGTATTATGTTGTATGTATGTATGTATGTATGTATGTATGTATGTATGTATGTATGTATGTATGATGTATGTCTGTATGTATGTATGTATGTATGTATGTCTATGTATGTATGTATGTATGTATGTATGTATGTATGTATGTATGTATGTATGTATGTATGTATGTATGTAGTGATGTATGTATGTATGTATGTGTATGTATGTATGTGTGTATGTATGTATGTATGTGTGTATGTGTGTGTGTGTGTGTGTGTGTGGTCTGTGTGTCTGTGGTGTGTGTGTATGTATGTATGTATGTATGTATGTATGTCTGTATGTATGTATGTATGTATGCGCAATGCACTTTGAGCTTCAATACAGACAAGCCCGACTATATCAAAATCAGGTGAATTTAATTCTCCACTATATCAAACTATTTGCGAACAGACAATACTTTAGGGCTCGTACAAGAAAAGTATACGCATATAATCGAAGAAATCTAGCCGGATCATTTCATATGTCGAAAATCGAGCAGCGGGAAACGCTCCAGAAGTTGGCTTTGTCATAGAAATGTGTGGCTTTTTCTCGCAGAAGGAGGCATTTGCGCATGCATTTGGGTGTGCAAGTGGCGCCATGAAGAATTAGACTTCAGACGCACGAGAAGTACGTGTAGCTGCATTTGAAGGTGCTGAAGTGCTGTTGAAATCGGTTCTGAATTGGTTCACAAATCGCACCTAAATACAACCCGCAGAAATAACTCCAAACCAAAGAAGAAGAAAAATAAAACCTTACGCCATGACATTGCCTGTCTTGCACTGTGGTACAGCTATGCCGTGAAGTCAACTAGTTCACCTTTGTTTTTGTTTTGTTTTTTTCTTTCTGCAAGCTCGATATATGCGAGTTTGACTGTATGATATAAAAAAAAACTTTATTTAGGTCCGTCGTGGCGTGAACTAACACGTAGTGGGTCACTCCGACGTCGGGACAGATAGGTCTAACCTCGCCGCCATGTCGTGGGTCCAGTTGGACTGCCCATATCTGCGTCCTTAAGTGCGTACTGCGTAGCGCAGTATCCTAGTCCATATTTATCTCTGCCTTCTTCTAAGGCACGGCGTGGAGTGTTCATAACATGCTTTGGAGCGTTAAGCGGCAATGTTTCCATGTCAAGTCTTGTATGCGCACGTATGCTGACTCGGCCTTTCTCTACACACGGTACACTGCACAAGAACTGGAAACTGCAAGTGAAAATGCATAAATCTAAGCAATAAACAATTACAGCGCGTATGGACCTTTGCTTATTCTAGTGCTGTCGGCTCGGAAGTTTATAGTTCTGTCAAGCTCTTTGATGGCAATGGGTATACTTAAGAAGTGCGCACTATCGCTTGTCGCTTACGAAGATTCGCGCTCCACAACGCAGATGATGGGTCGTTCGACGGATATGCGTAAACAATTCTTTAACGCTGCCAAGCTCGTGGCGCTATCGCACCACATAAAAAAAAGGAAAGTGTGTCAGCTGTAAAAGTACGTTGCCGAAAATAACGAGGAGGAAGGAAAGACGAATATGACAACTTTCGTTGTCTAGGCGCCAAAATTCTCGCCGAACGTAAGGCGCCCAAGCGGAGAAACAGGGCGGCAAATGACATAGTGCGTCGCGTCGCCATTACCGCTTTATCTCAAGTTAGAGAGACGTCACACGTTGTTTTTTTCTTCTTTTATCCCGCAGTCGCCACAGTCTTTCGCAGTAAGTGCATACTCTAGCAAGCGCGTGGCAGTGATGCAACGAAAGGCACTACAGACAGCGCAAGAGACGAGCCGCAAACTTAAGCTCTTAAGAAGCGCTGGCGTGGGGAGTGACAGAATAAATATCGCCCTATACATCCGTCGCGACGCTTCAAGCATACTCTTTTCTTCTTCCATCGTTTTTCTCCTTCGTTCTTTCACACGCAGATTCTCTTCGTCGAAATAAGCAAGTAAGGAACTTAGCGAATGACCTTGGTGATTCAATTATGCGCCTTCTCTCCCACATGGGAGATGGCTTCGCTGCTAATCAATTTCGCCATCCAACCATCGAAGTGTCGGCGCCTGAAAAGAAAAAAAAAATGCGTAACTGCCATTATTGGCACAGCGTCGTACCCCGATGAAACCTTTACTTCGAGCAAGTTTAAAATTGCAAACGATCTGTTCCAAAAGATTTCATTCCTCTTGAAAGATGGCGTCCCAACGACGCGCCAACAAGCGCCGACGCGTTTGAAGCTATCTGAAGCGTATATTGCAGTGGACTTACACTTTTCTGACTCCAAACGTTCAGCGAAGCTATACGCCTAATCTGGAGCGCTGAGCAAACACTAGCGGGCATGGAATTAGCGAACACTATAGCTCCGTAATTTCCTTTGAATTGATGAGCCCACATACTTCCCTTGTCGTTGTTTTAACCTGGACGATTGAAACTTCCCTCTGCGAGTGAAACAAGCTATGCATACGCTGACAACTCACAAAATTTTTATCGTTCCCGTTGTGCGGGGACCGTCATACCGGAGCTAAAGAACAAACAGATATTGCGCAAGCAAAGACAAAAGCCAATACATACTAATTTAACTTTCAGGCGAGACATTTCAGCGTGTAAAACATGGTAGGTTTGTGAAACTGTTACACTCGTTTCCAGAACAGAAACAAAAGAAGAAAGCAGAGAGTTGAAAATTGGGCATTGATTTTAGTTTGGACTTCTAGCAGCTAGGATAGGTGCAGCTGCGCAGTAGAAGTGCTTCAATATACAAGCTGGAACAAGTATAACACTCCAATGCGCAAAAGAAAACAAACACCTTTTCGAAGATGGGTCAGCGAATATTCTCGTACAATTATTGAAATTTTGCTAAGTTAGTACCGAAATCAGTATGTCGAGGAACATAGTTTTTATTCGATCATACAGATTTGTTTTTATTGAAATAAAATAAAATAAACGAAAGAGTCGTTATCACCATTACTTGGCGACGGCTACGTCTTCCCGCTTGATTGTTAGAAAATAAGAATTGAGAAACATTATTGTTAGAAAATGAGAATTGAGAAACAAACTAGCACATATACATATATTCAGTTCTACATCGGTGAGTCTACACAGCTCTTTGTATATGTCTGCAGCCTCATTATAGAAGTAACTTGTCTGCCAAACTACGCTTTATTTTATCACCAACAAAGTTACGCATCACTGTTACGTCACAACTATTTAACAAGCACAGCTGTTTAAACTTGGCGAAAACTTCTTGATTATGCCCAAAGCAACCAGCATCGCCATGGACGGCTTCAACATTATATTGCATCTCATGTCACCTAGAACCGCGTTAGAGCCTTTCATAGTATATATCAAACTTGCGAACGGGATAAGGACCTCGTCAAGCTCTTGAGCTTTTAAACCTGTACTCCTCCTAATCAAATAGAAATGATATGATTGACCAATTGATTGATTGATTGATATATAGCAAGGAGGGGCGGAAATGTAAGCAAGGATGAGGAGGGAATATAGAAGGAGAGAGGGTGAAGCGTAGTATAGCCTCGTGAACTATAGTACTGCACGGACTGAGAATGGGTCGTTCGACGGATATGCGTAAACAATTCTTTAACGCTGCCAAGCTCGTGGCGCTATCGCACCACATAAAAAAAAGGGAAAGTGTGTCAGCTGTAAAAGTACGTTGCCGAAAATAACGAGGAGGAAGGAAAGACGAATATGACAACTTTCGTTGTCTAGGCGCCCAAATCTCGCCGAACGTGAGGCGCCCAAGCGGAGAAACAGGCCGGCAAATGACATAGTGCGTCGCGTCGCCATTACCGCTTTATCTCAAGTTAGAGAGACGTCACACGTTGTTTTTTTTTCTTTTTATCCCGCAGTCGCCACAGTCTTTCGCAGTAAGTGCATATTCTAGCAAGCGCGTGGGTGGCAGTGATGCAACGAAAGGCACTACAGACAGAGCAAGGGACAAGCCGCAAATTTAAGCTCTTAAGAAGCGCTTGCCGGGGAGTGACAGAATAAATATCGCCCTATACATCCGTCGCGACGCCTTCAGCATACTATTTTCTTCTTCCATCGTTTTCGCTCCTTCGTTCTTTCATACGCAGATTCTGTTCGTCGAAATAAGCAAATAAGAAACTTGGCGAACGACTTTGGTGATTCAATTATGCGCCTTCTCTCCCACACGGGAGATGGCTTTGCTGCTAATCAGTTTCGCCATCTAACCATCGAAGTGTCAGCGCCTGAAAAGAAAAAAAAAAACAGAGTAACTGCCATTATTGGCACAGCGTCGCACCCAGATGAAACCTTTACTTCGAGCAAGTTTAAAATTGCAAACGATCCGTTCCAAAGATTTCATTCCTCTTGAAAGATGGCTTCCCAGCGACGCGCCAACAAGCGCCGATGCGTTTGAAGCTATCTGAAGCGTATATTGCAGTGGAATTACACTTTTCTGACTCGAAACGTTCAGCGAAGCTATACGCCTTATTTGGAGCGCTGAGCAAACACTAGCGGGCTTGAATTTAGCGAACAATATAGCTCCGTGATTTTCATTGAATTGATAAGCCCACATACTTCCCTTGTCGTTGTTTTAACCTGGGCGATTGAAACTTCACTCTGCGAGTGAAACAAGCTATGCATACGCTGACAACTCACAAAGTTTTTATCGTTCCCGTTGTGCGGGGACCGTCAGACCGGAGCTAAAGAACAAATAGATACTGCGCAAGCAAAGACAAAAGCCTGTACATACTAATTCAACTTTCAGGCAAGACATTTCAGCATGTAAAACATAGTAGGTTTGCGAAACTGTTACTCTCGTTTCCAGAACAAAAAACAAAAGAAAAAAGCAGAGAGTTGAAAAGTGGGCATTGATTTTAGTTTGGACTCTAGCAGCTACGATAGGTGCAGCTGCGCAGTAGAAGTGCTTCAATATACAAGCTGCAACAAGTATAACACTCCAATGCGCAAAAGAAAACAACCTTTTCCGAAGATGGGCCAGCGAATATTCTCGTACAATCATTGAAACTTTGCTAAGTTAGTACCGAAACCATATGTCGAGGCACAAAGATTTTATTCGATCTGAAAAAGGGTTTATTGGCGACTGTTGTGACGGTGGTCCTACGACGAAACACGATCGGACAAGAGCAACGGTCAAGCAGATGCCGGCGATGATCAGCACGAGCCAAGCGAGACAAGCCCAGCACCCAGTACCCAAGCGACGGTGGCGATGTTGCTTGCCAACAATGCGTTTTCTTCTTCACAATTTGCCCCCGCCAAAAAGAGCCATCCTGGCGACCTAAGAGTCTGGAGGCAGAGGGCTATGATATGGCTTAAGGCGGGCGACGTGGACGATGTCACGTCCACGCCGGCGCATGTCGTCAGATGGGGAAAGTGGCTCGATGAGAAAATTCACCGGCGAGGTTTGCTCCAAAACGCGGTATGGGCCCTCGTACTTTGGAACGAGTTTTGAGGAAAGGCCGGGGGTTTGGTAAGGAACAGCCAGCCATACAAGTGATCCCGGGAATAGCTGGGGCTTTGTGAAGAGTCGGCGTTGTTTTTTTTTTTTTTCTGGCGCTGTTGTTCTTGTGACGTAAAGGTGCGTGCGAGTTCACGGCAATCTTCCGCATTTCTGGCAGCTTCGGACACAGATGGGCATTCGGATGCGTCAGGACGGTATGGAAGGAGAGTGTCGATGGTGTGAGATGGTTCGCGTCCATAAAGAAGAAAGAAAGGTGAAAATCCAGTGGTAGACTGTGTCGCGGTGTTATATGCGAACGTGATGAATGGAAGAATGCGATCCCAGTTAGTATGATCGGATGTCACATACATGGCGAGCATATCGCCAAGGGTGCGGTTAAATCTTTCCGTGAGCCCGTTAGTCTGCGGGTGGTATGCGGTGGTCTTGCGATGAACAACATGGCATTCAGAAAGCAGAGACGTGACGACTTCTGATAGGAAGGCTCTACCTCGGTCGCTTAGTAGTTCTCGAGGTGCACCATGTCGTAGTATGAAGCGATGAAGGATGAAGGATGCTACGTCCCGCGCAGTGGCACTTGGAAGGGCGGCGGTCTCAGCGTAGCGTGTTAAATGGTCCACAGCGACTATTATCCACCGATTTTCATCTGATGTTGTCGGTAGAGGGCCATAGAGATCGATTCCGATCCGATCGAAAGGTTTGGCAGGGCACGGAAGCGGTTGAAGCGCACCGGACGAGTGGAAAGGCGGTGATTTGCGGCGTTGACAGTCAGGGCAGCCCATAACGAATTTTCGAACGAAATTATACATTCCGCGCCAGTAGAAGCGATGGCGAATGCGTTCGTAAGTTTTGAAAACTCCGGCATGACCACATTGGGGATCATCGTGAAAGGGGGCACAGATTTGTGATCGCAAGCTGCGTGGGACAACCAAGAGCCACTTACGACCTTCGGGGGCGTAGTTGCGTCGGTGTAGCAGCCGATCACGAATGGCGAAATGTGCAGCTTGACGTCGGAGAGATCGTGGTACTGCAGTGGTTGACGATCCAGAGAGACAGTTAAAAAGGGAAGCGATCCACGGGTCCTTGTGTTGTTCACCGGTAAAGGAGTCGAGGTCGAGAGAGGCGACGGAGTTGGTACCAGTGGTTCCGCAGGCTGAGTCGGGAGGTAAAGGCGAACGCGACAGCGCAAGAGACGAGCCGCAAACTTAAGCTCTTAAGAAGCGCTGGCGTGGGAGTGACAGAATAAATATCGCCCTATACATCCGTCGCGACGCCTTCAACATACTCTTTTCTTCTTCCATCGTTTTTGCTCCTTCGTTCTTTCATACGCAGATTCTGTGCGTCGAAATAAGCAAGTAAGGAACTTAGCGAACGACCTTGGTGATTCAATTATGCGCCTTCTCTCCCACATAGGAGATGGCTTCGCTGCTAATCAGTTTCGCCATCCAACCATCGAAGTGTCGGCGCCTGAAAAAAAAAACAGCGTAACTGCCATTATTGGCACAGCGTCGTACCCCGATGAAACCTTTACTTCGAGCAAGTTTAAAATTGCAAACGATCTGCTCCAAAGATTTCATTCCTCTTGAAAGATGGCGTCCCAACGACGCGCCAACAAGCGCCGACGCGTTTGAAGCTATCTGAAGCGTATATTGCAGTGGAATCACACTTTTCTGACTCCAAACGTTCAGCGAAGCTATACGCCTAATCTGGAGCGCTGAGCAAACACTAGCGGGCATGGAATTAGCGAACACTATAGCTCCGTAATTTCCTTTGAATTGATGAGCCCACATACTTCCCTTGTCGTTGTTTTAACCTGGACGATTGAAACTTCACTCTGCGAGTGAAACAAGCTATGCATACGCTGACAACTCACAAAATTTTATCGTTCCCGTTGTGCGGGGACCGTCAGACCGGAGCTAAAGAACAAACAGATATTGCGCAAGCAAAGACAAAAGCCAATACATACTAATTTAACTTTCAGGCGAGACATTTCAGCGTGTAAAACATGGTAGGTTTGTGAAACTGTTACACTCGTTTCCAGAACAGAAACAAAAGAAGAAAGCAGAGAGTTGAAAATTGGGCATTGATTTTAGTTTGGACTCTAGCAGCTAGGATAGGTGCAGCTGCGCAGTTGAAGTGCTTCAATATACAAGCTCGAACAAGTATAAGACTCCTATGCGCAAAAGAAAACAAACAACCTTTTTCGAAGATGGGTCAGCGAATATTCTCGTACAACCATTGAAATTTGCTAAGTTAGTACCGAAATCGTATGTCAAGGAACATAGTTTTTATTCGATCATACAGATTTGTTTTTTATTGAAATAAAAAAAATAAACGAAAGAGTCGTTATCACCATTACTTGGCGACGGCTACGTCTTCCCGCTTATTGTTAGAAAATAAGAATTGAGAAACATTATTGTTAGAAAATGAGAATTGAGAAACAAACTCGCACATATACATATATGCAGTTCTACATCGGTGAGTCCACACAGCTCTTTGTATATGTCTGCAGCCTCATTATAGAAGTTAACTTGTCTGCCAAACTACGCTTTATTTTATCACCAACAAAGTTACGCATCACTGTTACGTCACAACTATTTAACAAGCGCAGCTGTTTAAACTTGGCGAAAAATTCTTGATTATGCGCAAGGCAACCAGCATCGCCATGGACGGCTTCAACATTATATTGCATCTCATGTCACCTAGCACCGCGTTAGAGCCTTTCATAGTATATATGAAACTTGCGAACGGGATAAGGACCTCGTCAAGCTCTTGAGCTTTTAAACCTGTACTCCTCCTAATCAAATAGAAATGATATGATTGATCGATTGATTGATTGATATATAGCAAGGGGGGCGGAAATGTAAGCAAGGATGAGGAGGAAATATAGAAGGAGAGAGGGTGAAGCGTAGTATAGCCTCGTGAAGTATAGTACTGCACGGACTGAGAATGGGAAGTATGCGTGAGGAGGAAAGAACGAAGAATAAGGTAAACCATAGTATAGTATTGTATAGTAATGCACAGTATAATATAACAAAAATGAGAAAAAAGAAGTGAGGATGATAAGAAGCAAAAAAAAAAGATAAGAACGCCACCAGCTTAGCTGATTTCTGACTCTCCGCACCACTAATGCATAGCTGGCCTATCTTATTTATTTATATTTTTTGCCTTGCGCAAGGCAGCACAAATATCGGGTTGCTTTGTGAGCACCCAACCACTAACAGTGTAATTTCGAAACGCGAGACACAATATCATATTGAACAAGCATATATCGCTAACGGCTTGGCAGAATCAATAGATTTGTCGAACGAAATATGACACAGATTTTGTGATGGCACGCATGTGATGGCCTGAAAAGGACTCGCCCAACAATACACCACGGTCGGTCATCTTCAAAGAGATACCTCTTTCTAAGGCAAATGTAAAGCACGCGTGGTTCCGACTCAAAGAAATTGCCTCGCCCCGAAAGTGCTTCTCGCAGGCATCTTATGAACGTCGCAGAAATCATCATACCGCGACAATATGTCCTTCTTTGTGAGGAATCGTGTTGCACCTTCTCTTTCGGAGAAGTCGAGTAAACAACGTAAACAAACAGCGCCATCCAAAACGCTACACGGGACGGGGCGCCCTTTTCTTATCTCGACAAAATACGTTTCTTCGATTCCACCGGCCGAAACTCGGTAAACACACGAGTCGAGCAGCCATCGTGTGTCACCCTTTTTTCCCCATTTCTTCTTCGCGTTGTCCCCATACATCGTGGCACACCGGCAGAACTCTTCCAATAACACCCGAAAGAGCGCCGACTCAGGTGGCCGGTACAACGTCTCCATTATTCGGCCATGACTCCGGTGCACGCGAGGGTAGCCACCGACAGGTCGAAGAACAAAAACAAGAACAACCTGGTGAGCGTGCGCCCACGCGTAGCGAGACGAACCGGGCGCGTTCGACCCGACGCTGTTCCTCGTCGTCGTCTTCGTCTTCTTGGGGCATCCAAGACGGTGTGCCGGTTGCCCCTGTCGCCGCACCAGCTGCCACCAAACGCGTATATATAACTCAGTCTCCCCGGAGAGAGCAGCTTCTTCTTCCCTCGCGGCAAACTCGTTCTTCTTCTCGTATTTACTTTTTTTGGTTGTGTTCTCATCTTCGCGGTATTCGATCTCTGGCTACCGCGGCAGGCGGCGTCATTTAGATGTTTGCTCTCTCTTTCTGCGGTGTTTGGCGGTCCACACCGAGAGAGGACGACCTCCTTCCTTTACGTCTCTCCTCTTCTCTCGTTCCTCGGAGACAGCTGGACCGCTGGTGGCGTCGTCATTATTATCGTTGCGCGAGAAAGTCTTTGTTACTGTTCGTCCTGCTTCCACAAACTTGGAACTCTATTACCCATTCCTTCTTTTTTACTATTTTCATTTCTTCCTCCGGTTCCGGAGTCTGTGTCGGCTGGTGGTTGGTAGGCTCTCCCGAAACGTGGCCACACCACGAAGAGACAAAGCTGTTTTCTTGTTCTTGCTGAATACTAAGAAACGATTCGGTTGAGAAGGGCAAACAGTAGGCTGCGATGACTAGTCCCGCACTATATCGCTTCCTTCGCTAGCATTTTTTTTTGTTGCGTCAAACAGTATTGGCAAAAGATTGCCGGCACCAACTCGGCGTGTGAGATCTTTTGAATGGTTGAAGCCCGAAGAGGATCGAGTTTCATTTCCGTTTAAGTGTACAGCTTGGGAGGGCTGTATAGCGCAGCCAATAATTCAGGGAAAACCTGTGCCTTAGTTTCCGTAAGCTCCAGATGTTGTTGTCAGGTGGCAATTTTAGGCACACGACGCTCTGATTTCTCCGACTTTCGTGAAAAGCTGACAATGCACGTGAGCGTGCGCGATTTGAAATTAGCCTATACCACGTTAATCGCAATGAGTGACAGTGCGGCATGCGACGTTTGCGGCACCGATGAAAATATCGAATACCTGCTGTGCCACTGTCCTCGATTTGCCTCGGAGAGACAAGTACTTGTCAACGCAATGCAGCGACTGGGTGATCGGCCTCTTTCTTTGCAGGTGCTATTACGGCACTGTCCGCATTACTTGACAGCCCACAAGGCAGTGAAAGCCCTCTTGCATTTCTTGAGGAAGACGGGTTTGTGTGGACGCCTCTGACTTGCGGTGGAGTTCTACACGCTGCACTGTCTGTTTCTCCCCTATTTCTTTTCCTTCTCTTCCCTCTTTTTCATCTTTATTGTCCCCTTCTTTAATACCCCAGTGTAGGGTAGTGAACCGGATGTCTTTCTGGTTAACCTCCCTTCCTTCTCCCTTTTGTAACTTCCTCCCGAGCGCGCGATTTTGAAAGCTGGCTTTTCTGCACGCATACGTTTTGTGCGAGGAAGCCCACAGTACTGAAATACCATGTCGCGTTTTGAATAAGCACAACGTGAAAAATCCCACTCCGAGCTGTCATTTAGGAGTATAAAAGCTTGCATTGGGCACACTATAGCTTCTGGTTGTTGCCTAGAAGAAATCGTCACTGCAAATAAAGCATATAAGGCAGTCCTATTACGTATTGCGTTCTGTTAGAACACAATGAATCCACACATGCTAAGAAAATCTAACTCCTTGCGACTTGGTGCATGTAGATACCGTCAATCTCGCCGTAAACGCTAACTACGACACTCTGAGAAGAAATTACCCGGCCAATTAAGAAAAAAAGGTGTGCTGAATGTCCCTCACGGGGGTCGAACAGATGGGAGGCATCGTTGACGCGGGATTGAAAATCTTTGTGATGACTAAGGACGCAGTGAGGAATACTGAAAACAACTCGAAACTTGTGGAATATTTCAAGGAAATTACAGGACATAAGAGAGAAATTTATTGAAGCTTATAAAAAAAAAGTGAAGAAGCGCACAGTGTTTGAGACGCCGTTGACGCGTGTCACTTTGGTGTTCAGAGACCGAGTCAGATAACTGCTCACTACGCAACCGATTCGAATGCGTATACCCAAAATAAAAGCAATTACATCGGCAGAAAAGTTTCAGCGCTGCGATTTGGATCAAATAAAGTTTTACTCATCATGATCATCATCATTGCGGTGGAAGTGCTCGGACTGAAAGCTTTCTGCATTCCTACTTCACTGTTGACATTGCATGGAAATGAAAAATGATTGTAGCAGCGCACGTCATTAGGTGTGTTTAAGTCGACTCAACAAAGAAGAAAGAACGCCATTTTTGCTTTTGCCAATGTAGTAAAATAAGAGAAACCTTTCGTGCGTTGCGTTAGTGTCGTGGAAGGAAAATGCTAGCGTTTAAGGCGTTCAACCTCAGCATGTTTTCAGTTATAAGATCATGTTTCATCTAGGAAAAGTGAAAGAAACGAAGATTCGGCAAAGAAGGTGACAAAGACATTAGGACACGCTGGAGCCGACACAACGCAATTATAAGTCACAACACATTTATCAACTTTTCTACCATCCCAACCGCACATCACCAGAGAACTTAGGGAGACTTCTAGAATGTCAAGCGGGCTAAGACAGAGTTTCAAGGAAAACTTTCATTACGATGCTCCGTTAGAATATCGCAGTTCGCGGCGGATCAACTCGGGAATATTACTGAAAAAAAATAACGAACGCCAAAGAATGCTAGGCCTTTTCTTCATTTGAAAGCACGTCGCTTTCTAAGCGTGTTTGCTCTCACTGCTATATGGCCGAGCGTCAAGATTCTGTGAAGTTCCCAGGGGAGCCCGCAAATTTCGCACCAGCATCTCCCGGCATTCCGCCGCTGGTTTCTTTCTTTTTTTCTTTGTCTTCTCTTCGCGCCGCTGCGAACGCTGGGCGAAAGAAACAAACCCGGGCTATGAACCGGGCCGCTCATGCGAGACGAAGAAGCGGCCGCGCATCTTGCGACGTCGTCGCTAAACAAACGATGAAAGAAGACAAGTGCGTTCGCTCATGAATCTGCCGCGCGCGCGACAAGCAGCACAGAGAACGTGAGGGACCGAACAGGGCTCATCGCCCCGGCACAGCCAACCACCGCAGTCATCTCTGCTCGCTCATCTCCCGACTGCACAGCAAAAAGAAAAAAAGAAGAAGCGGTGGCGACCAACCAGTATCATGTGCGTCCGTGCGTTCGTGGCTATAGCGTGTCCCAACGCGCGCTCTAGCGGAAAGAAAGAACAGGATACAAGGCCGCAAGGAACCCGCTTGTGGGCCCGCATATATGAGTCTCGTTAATCTTAATTACCGCTAACGAGCCTAGCCACGGTTGCTCCTCGCGCTTCCACTGAGAAGAGCAAGAAAATTGAGAAAGAGAAAAAGGAAGGAAGGAAAGGAGGTAAAAGGAAAAGAAAAAAAAAGGTCTCAACGTTGGCACTGCTGGTTACGGAGCAGCTGCTGCTGATGCTGCTGCCGCAGCCAACGCAAGCTGGCATGCGCAGTCACACATAGAAACGCGCCCACAGACTGGAATGCGTATGCACTTAAACGCACAATGCACACATACGCAAACACACACAAACACACACGCGGGCACGCGCGCACGCAAACCCTACAAGAACACATGCGCACTCGCACGAAAGAAACACACGCAAACGCACATAGGCAATATACCGGCACACATAATGCTCGGAACAACATTACCCTGCACTGACACTTTTACAGAACAATACATGGCCCTGCCTTCGCACACGACAGCAGCCGAAGCCAGTGCTGCGATACGCGAGGGTGAAAACAATAGCGCAATAAATTGGACGGAGGGCGCGCGCAGAATACGGGCGAGATATAGAAAATCTGAGGTAAATAGGTCGATCGAAAAGGCAGCAGATACAGAGGGTCAGCACCGATTTCGCAAGCAAGCGAGCGATGTGGGGAGCAAACGAACGGGAAATAAAATCAGGGAAACGTGATGGGGCCCGTAGCGGGTGGTGCGCTGTCTCCCGCCACGCAGTCCAGATCGCCCAGCGCCGTCCCTGTGCATGTGTATATACATACACGCATACTGCCCCCAACAATCTCGCTGGCTGCGCGCTGCCATGAATACGTAATTCCAACTCCGGGAGGAGAACTCTGCCTCCAGTGTCCCCTCAGTGCTCTGCTTGGACGAAGCCGTCTTAAGGCCTCCCGATGCAGTTTACTCGATACGAAGCGTGCCGTTCGATAGGTGGCAGTACCTTCGGTATGCGAGAGGCGTGTGCTCTTAATTGCACGCACGTGCTGCTGAGACGCCCCCCCCCCCCCTCCTCCTTCTCTAACGATGGGTAAAAAGCTGGATTTTGTTGGCCGTAGAATTAGGTACCGAGAGAGAGAGAGTGAGAAAGCTACTTTATTGGCCGCCATGGCTGAGAAACTAGCCAAGCGCCTAAGCCTCTGGCTTTACACAAAAAGTACAATATATGTATTATAGTAATAACGGTCAGTGTTTCAGGTGCCGAAACCAAGATATAAATATGAGGCAGGTCGTAGAAGGTGACTACGGAAGAATCGCGATCCTGAGATGTGATCGCGGACAAAGGCGACAAAGGCGGTGCTCAACTTCTGAACTCATCGGACTTGTAACGGTGGTTATCGATTGACGAGGTTATTATGACTGTGAGGTGTGCGACTTTGTGCATGCTCCTCACTTTTTCTTTCTTCAATTTTAAAAGTTCCCCACCTCTTTATTCTGCGTGTGGGTAGCATACAAGTCCTTCTAGACTGGTTAAGATCCATGCCTTTCCTGTATCTCCTGTTTCTTTCTTCCTATACATGTCGCAATCACTCTAGCTCACCCCGTTCACAAAAGGCAGTCGGTTCGTCGACAAACGTAATTGAGGTTGATTGATATGTGGGGTTTAACGTCCCAAAACTACCATATGTATATGGGAAACGCCGTAAAGGAGGGCTCCGGAAATTTCGACCACCTGGGGTTCTTTAACGTGCACCCAAATCTGAGCACACGGGCCTACAACGTTTCCGACTCCATCGGAAATGCAGACGCCACAGCCGGGATTCGATCCTACGACTTGCGGGTCAGCAGTCGAGTACCTTAGCCACTAGAACACAGCGGCGGGGCTTAATTGAGGTCACAATGCACTAGTAAGCTATAGTTGTGAGCCCTTCCCACGTCGGGGCCGGATGACTATGGTCCTCCACCCCTTTTATCACGGCAGTAGCCACATTGGAATGTTTTCCTAAGTAGTCATCATGTATGAAGGAGACAAAGGTATTGCTAAAATTATTAAAGATGACAGAGTTGCACTGGCCGTTATACACCAAAGGAGATATTGTGACTGAGAGGAGTATTGCTTTTGCGTGTGTGCTCCCACTCTCCCTCCTTCTGTCTACAACTGGCTTTCACACTCTCCCATTCCTTTCCTCAGTAGAAAGAATATACCAGTTTTCCTAGACTCGTTATAATAGCCGCCTTTCTTCTTCCCCCTGTGCCTTCCTTTCATCAAAACAAACATATTAGGCAATGAAATGTTAACCCTAATTTCCAGAATTTTACGGTAAATGTAAAAGAGAGAGAGAGAGAGAGAGAGAGAGAGCCAACAAAACCGAGGAAAGCTAAGCACGTAAGCAGACGGTGAGATATAAAATAATAACTAAAATGCTGAATTTGCAACATGACATTACCTTTAGGTGCTAGGTGACAGTCACGGCCAGACGTAGTGATCCCGAGCACACACACAGAGCCGATGCAGTAAGGCTCGTAACATAAATAAATTCACGGAGTTTTGTTTAGGGCCATGAGACCAGTCCAGTAAATTTTACTTTGTTTAGCTTCCCAGCACAGCCGATATTACTGAATAACACGAAAGTAGGTGCAATGGGGGAGTAGATATACGCGTCTCACCTTCGTCTGCCTTCGGTTTTGTGCGCTAAGAAATTCACCCTGCCATGCTCCCCAAGATAGTCGTAGTTGAATTCTGCGGACATTCCCAGGCTTTTTCTACCAGCAGCGCTATTTTGTTCGCCTCCCGTATTGCGCTCCTTCTGCACGGGGCAGCCTGTGAAGCTTACGAGAAACCGATTCAATTTAGTCCTAAAGCTGCCCAGAAGATCCACCGGCCTAGATTGTCGCGCAAGACGAAATAATGAATACCACGTTTTGCGCATATTTAGCTTTCGCACGGCCTGCTTTCTATTCTTCAACTTTGTCCTCCAATATTGGATTTATATATTGCTTCTAAAGAAAAAAGTTTGGCCCAGGGCCGGCTTAGCGCGAAAGTCTTCTAAAAAAAGAAAGCCTTAAATAATTTTTATCAGTCACTCGCGCTCGCATGGGTAACCATATTACGCCAAGAAATGTAGACATATAAGGCTTCAAAGACCCCACCAACACGGGGAACGGTATCGAGTGGTCCTACGACTGCGCTCCTCATGGGATTACGCGTCGGGGGCTAATACATCCCGCGACTCGCGAAACTTTCGGGACAAAGACAGCGACACCTTCGCTCGCAGGTCATATTGTCGAACTGGAGGGACAGGAAATTGCAAATGCAGGGACTCCAGAAAAAAAGAGACAAAACGTACATATGGATAGAATAAGTAAGTAAAGAGGGAGAGAGAGAAGGGAAATTGGACGGAAGCTGAAATTCGGGCTTTCGTTTGTAACGCCAGAGACAAATTAATTGGCCACGTATAAGAGAGTTTTCTGAAGGCGAAGCTCGTTCGGCAACTCGGGTTCAGTAGATAAAGTTCATGAAGGATGAATATATAGGCAGAATAGAGCAGAAGATCTCCGCAATGCGGGTACTGAGGCTATAGGTAAAAAAAAAACACGGTACATTATACTGCTACGAAACGATGAGCGCAGGAATGGAAGGACGAAAGCACAGACACAAATTTATGTGTAAACGCTTGAAGGACAGAAAAAGAAAAAAAAATGCTCGTGTGTGTTCGCGCGTGTGTGAGAGGGGCCGATGGAAGGAGGAGAGGCAGGAGGGAGGAGGTTGAAGGTTCTTCGGCTTTCCGATCAATTCCCGCGAGTGCTTCGCGCCAAAAAAGACATTCGCAATTACCGCCGTAGCTCGCGAAACGAGATGTGCTGGCCACCACACCCCTGCGGAACACTGCACGACTGAGCTCGATCCCCCGTTTTTCCGCGCGTTTTGTCGTAGCCCTCCGGCCTTAGCTCACGTCAAGACACAAAAATAACAAAATAAAGAGAGACGTGAAGTGCTCACTTGACTGTGGAAGACGGGACTACCCATTGCATACTTCATATGCTGAGTATGCTTCTATGTTAAAGTAAGAAGAAGCAAAAAAAATAATCACTGATCATACCTCAGAGAAACGTGATATTCGCATCACTGAACTAACGGGGACGGTGAAGAGAAAATATACTAATTCAATAAAACGGGCTTCCGTTCAGAGAGAATCGCCATTTTTTATTCGACATTTATGTGAAACCTGATAGCCTTTCTTTTGTTTTCGAGCTTTTACGTGAAACCTTATCTCTAATTAGCGTTGACGTACCCAATCAGAGGTTCCACAAAAGAGTTCTCTACGTACCGCAGTATTTATGGAAATCATAGCTCTAGGAGCTTCATTTTTCTCTCGCCAAAGTTCGGGGAAAACTCGATTCAGAACTTTCGCTCTGATACGCTTACTAGGTTTCGCCCTTTCTTTTGATGAATGACATCGGCAGACTTTTTTGAAAGCAATGCTGCATGGCACTAACAAAAAAATGTATTCGACTCTGAACGTTGGTCACGGGAGCTCGACTCTCGCTGTTAGCGTGAGCATGCGAGCTGGAAAGTGGTACCATGGCCGCGTTAAGCCTTCATGAATCCGTGCTCTTGCGATCCCGAAGAAGAGCGCGTGGGCGCTTGTGCCATGCGTGCGGCTATATCTAGTCCCTCCACGCCAGGTTTTCAAAGCTCGCTCATTTGAAGTTACGCGTGCCTATAGCAAACTTGCATGCGCGTCAAAAAAAGAGAAAAAAAATAACGTTCCAGCATTCAAACTGGCAAGAAGTGAAATAACGCAAGAGAAAACTACAAATGTTGAGGGCGATTTGAGAACAGTAGAAAGCCTCTTGGCCACACTCCGCGTGTGTTATACGCGATGCGCCGCTCAAATACGTATTTGCGTTCGCTGCAGCCACCCCCAAGCGTGCCTCAAACAAAAGTACTTTCCAACTAAGTGGGGAAATTTGAAGTTCGCATATGTGACCCTCATTACATCGCGATTCTTTGTATGAACACAAAAGAAAGAGAAACATCCCAAAAATCAATACCGAGGAACGTTATTAGGCTTCTTCTTATCGATCTTCACAAAGAATAGGAAATCTTAGCTTGAGCATGAGTTAAAGCCCTGTTCAAAATACAGAGAACTATGTTGGAAGCGTGGGTATATAAAAAATTAGAAAAAAGGGCACACTTTGGGATGTTTACGCGGAGAAAGATTATGTGACTGCAAAGGGAATGAATTTTAGTGCAACACGTATAATTGTTTCTAGAGCCGTAAACTCAAAGTGTCATTATATGGTCTGCCTTGGTGGAGCAGCGGCTAGATTGCTCGGCTGCTGACCCGCAGGTCGCGGGATCGAATCCCGGCTGCGACGGCTGCATTTTCGATGGAGGCGAAAATGCTGTAGGTCCATGTGCTCTAATTTGGGTGCACGTTAAAGAACCCCAGGTGGTCGCAATTTCCGGAGCCCTCAAATATGGTGTCTCTCAATCATGTCGTGGTTCTGTGATGTAGTACCCCAGATATTGTTATAATGAATATCATTATGTGATGAAAGCTAAATGTGTAATGAGATGCAAACATCTAAACTCAGATGGAAACGGTTGCGCGTAGATGTGAAACAATAGTTAACAAATTGCTAAGTCACGCTACACTTGAACGCGTCTTTAGTAGTTCTTTTTTTTACATGAAGCTAAAGTCTAAGCGATGAGCGTGCAGAGAATCATAGCAAAAAAAAAAAAAACATTCGTAACTCAAGCAGCGCCAAATTGGCGAACACATCGTGCTTAGCTGTCGCCTTAGAAAACATGATTCTTGAAGGAACGGACTGAAGGGAAACTTGAGACGAACGGCGCGCAAATGCAAGTATGCAAATGAGCAACGGAGAAACACTACGGAGTGAATGATGTGCTGCCGGCTGTGAAAAATCAGAACGAAGTAAGAATAAGTGGTAGACGACGCCAAGTCTAGTTGAGACATCTGCAGTAAAAGTAACGAAACGCCTCACAAAAGACTGGAAGAATCGCTAAGCCCCTCTCCCCCGCTACGCCTCCGCCACTTTTTTCTCTTTTGAACATGGGGGAGATTATTCGCTGCCACGTTTAGGGCAGAAACAAATTTGGAAATAAAACGAGGACGGTATCTGGCTCAGAAGAACGGGTCAATGAGAGTCGTCGTTTTCTAAGCAAATGAGTATTTCTTGAGAAAAAAAAAAACGGAGACTGCTCACTGCGCGCGTCCAATTTGCGAGTGGCAGGGTGATTTTGACACGGAGCAGTGCTGGAGAAATTGGCGGAGAGGGGGGGGGGGGGGGAAGCTTGCCGATGTCAAAACAGGAGCAGTCTGACTTCTGCGACGGTTGTGTTGCACTAGTGGTGTAGCGATCTATATGGTGTAGGGGACTGCGGTGCACAGAACTATGTCTTGTACACGTACCGCATTCGTGAAAGACTGTTTCACTGTAATATGTGGCGAAAAAAATGAGCGCCAAAATAACGTGTTACGAAACAAGGAACACAGGACAAGAACACGATTAACGAGCGAAGTTTATACGGATGAAAAAAGCTTGTTTTACATGCAGTCGAACAGGCGTGTTCAGAGAGAACAAAAAAGGAATCCCGGCATGATGATGAGTGGGACGAAGTGTCCGTCCATGCATCCTCCCGTCTGTTTGTCTATCTGTCTATTTGTTCATCCGTCCGTGCGTCCATCCGTCCACCTGCCTGCTTGCCTGCCTGCCTGCCTGCCTGCCTGCCTGCCTGCCAGCCTGCCAGCCTGCCTGCCTGCCTGCCTGCCTGCCTGCCCGTCCGTCCGTCCGTCCGTTCGTCCATCTAGTGAACACTCCAAGTAGCGCCATCTCGCATCTTTTCATCATATATTCATCATATACAAGCACCGCCATCCAGCGGACATTCTAATGACTAAACGAGAGGTGGCTACTACGACGACGATACGGTACACACGACCCATGGCGTAAGGAGCTTCACCCCTAAAAAAAAAATTGTCCTCGGGCGTGCGCATCTCGGTGACTCATCTCAGTTTTGTGTAAAGGAAGAGAAGGCTTTGCCACACGGCCTTTACCGGCTTTCAAAGTGAATTAAATTTGAGCCAATAGTGACGCTGAACACATGAGAGAATGCTGATGGCCAATATGGCAGCGAGCCTTCGCGAGCCCAAGCCTCTGGAGATTCGGCCCAGATCTCAAGAATGTACAAAACGATGTAAGCTCACGCTCTTTATGCCGTACGGTATTATCGAGAGACAAAAAGGAGGTTCAATGTGCCAGTAATCATCTCTTCGAATAACGTTTTCACTCCATCTACATATCTATAGCAATTACATCAGTGGCATGCTTACGTTTCTTGGATTACAGTAAAGCGCACGCTATCTCGACACTCTCCATCTCCGTGCTGTCAAATGAAGTCACGTTTTAAGACAGGCACACACAAAAAAATAAGTTCACATCTCTAATTAAAACCAAGCCTCGACGAAAATTGCGACGTGGGATGCGGAGCGAGCGACATGATAATGGCCAGCTCGCGATCGGGAAACACCACGGCCGCAATCGGAGCGATGTGTCTCTCATTGGAGAGAGCTGCTCGTCGTATAGCGATAATTCGACAGGATGGGGAATGGCATTGGGAGAATAAGAGGGGTGGTGGTGGTAGAGGGGTATTTACCTTGGGCAGCTAGAGAGCAGTGCACGAGAGGTAACCAAGATAAGCGGGCGAACTCATTAATTACCGGCATCCTGCCCTTCGACCGATCGGAACACCGTTCTTTTTTTCGCAATTATGTCCTAATGGCTGCGAAGTGTAGGGCTTGTAAAAAACGAGCAAGACGGTTTGTAGAAATCAGTTCGGCGTGGTGAAAAATGGCGCACGTGCTGCGGCAGACCAACCGTTTATTCTCTGTGCTCTTATGTGCAATAGGATCTAGGTGTCGAGAAATGAACCATTTTTTTAATTTTGTCAACCGAAGGTGTCAGTAATGATGGCTTAAATCAATCGAACTTGTATTCTGACGACGAAGCATCGGCGAAGAGGACAAAGGAAATTGCAGCGTCCCTTACGCGTTCCCATAAGACGACCAGAAAGCGAACGCAACCTTATTTTACATCCGTCCGTCCGTCCGTCCGTCCGTCCGTCCGTCCGTCCGTCCGTCCGTCCGTCCGTCCGTCCGTCCGTCCGTCCGTCCGTCCGTCCGTCCGTCCGTCCGTCCGTCCGTCCGTCCGTCCGTCCGTCCGTCCGTCCGTCCGTCCGTCCGTCCGTCCGTCCGTCCGTCCGTCCGTCCGTCCGTCCGTCCGTCCGTCCGTCCGTCCGTCCGTCCGTCCGTCCGTCCGTCCGTCCGTCCGTCCGTCCGTCCGTCCGTCCGTCCGTCCGTCCGTCCGTCCGTCCGTCCGTCCGTCCGTCCGTCCGTCCGTCCGTCCGTCCGTCCGTCCGTCCGTCCGTCCGTCCGTCCGTCCGTCCGTCCGTCCGTCCGTCCGTCCGTCCGTCCGTCCGTCCGTCCGTCCGTCCGTCCGTCCGTCCGTCCGTCCGTCCGTCCGTCCGTCCGTCCGTCCGTCCGTCCGTCCGTCCGTCCGTCCGTCCGTCCGTCCGTCCGTCCGTCCGTCCGTCCGTCCGTCCGTCCGTCCGTCCGTCCGTCCGTCCGTCCGTCCGTCCGTCCGTCCGTCCGTCCGTCCGTCCGTCCGTCCGTCCGTCCGTCCGTCCGTCCGTCCGTCCGTCCGTCCGTCCGTCCGTCCGTCCGTCCGTCCGTCCGTCCGTCCGTCCGTCCGTCCGTCCGTCCGTCCGTCCGTCCGTCCGTCCGTCCGTCCGTCCGTCCGTCCGTCCGTCCGTCCGTCCGTCCGTCCGTCCGTCCGTCCGTCCGTCCGTCCGTCCGTCCGTCCGTCCGTCCGTCCGTCCGTCCGTCCGTCCGTCCGTCCGTCCGTCCGTCCGTCCGTCCGTCCGTCCGTCCGTCCGTCCGTCCGTCCGTCCGTCCGTCCGTCCGTCCGTCCGTCCGTCCGTCCGTCCGTCCGTCCGTCCGTCCGTCCGTCCGTCCGTCCGTCCGTCCGTCCGTCCGTCCGTCCGTCCGTCCGTCCGTCCGTCCGTCCGTCCGTCCGTCCGTCCGTCCGTCCGTCCGTCCGTCCGTCCGTCCGTCCGTCCGTCCGTCCGTCCGTCCGTCCGTCCGTCCGTCCGTCCGTCCGTCCGTCCGTCCGTCCGTCCGTCCGTCCGTCCGTCCGTCCGTCCGTCCGTCCGTCCGTCCGTCCGTCCGTCCGTCCGTCCGTCCGTCCGTCCGTCCGTCCGTCCGTCCGTCCGTCCGTCCGTCCGTCCGTCCGTCCGTCCGTCCGTCCGTCCGTCCGTCCGTCCGTCCGTCCGTCCGTCCGTCCGTCCGTCCGTCCGTCCGTCCGTCCGTCCGTCCGTCCGTCCGTCCGTCCGTCCGTCCGTCCGTCTAATTTGTCAACGGAAGGTGTCAGTAATGATGGCTTAAATCAATCGAACTTGTATTCTGACAACGAAGCATCGGCGAAGAGGAGAAAGGAAATTGCAGCGTCCCTTACGCGTTCCCATAAGACGACCAGAAAGCGAACGCAACCTTATTTTACACGTGATCATTAGAGCCTGCCTCGCCACCTACCGAAAGCTTTTAGCACCTAATTGTTTTCACATTGCCTCCAAGATCGAAGGTGGCTAACGTGGTTTTCAACTGCCTGCGTGATCGTACCACCAAGCAATGCATTGACCTGTTCAAGTATCGTCAGAGTGACGTCACTAGTTATGGCGATTTGGGATGTCATGATGACGTCATAAAGTCATGACGATTTTTCGTCACTCGAGTTGGCGGCGATGTTACGACGTGTGAGTTAACTTTCGAGTTCGATGAAGCGTCTAAGGCTCTAGCTTGGATATTATAGTTACCCATCATGGTGGTTTAGTAGTCAGTGTACTAGACTGCTGGCCCGAAGGTCACAACATCGCATTTCTGCCGCGTAGGCCGCATTTCGATTAAGGCGAATTGCCCGTGCGCTGATATTTCGGTTCGTTTTAAAAGAGCCCAAGAAGTCAAGATGGCCGGAGCCCTCCACTGCGGTATTCCTCATATCGTGGTTTCGGAACATACCCCGCCCCCCTAACACACCAATTATTATTATTATTATTATTATTATTATTATTATTATTATTATTATTATTATTATTATTATTATTATTATTATGAGCAATGGTTTGAAGCAGCTGTTTTTTGACGCACTTCCGAGGCATCTGACAGGGTAAGCGCAATGCAGTGTTAGGTATTAAAGTCAGGTTAGTGAGGTATGTATGAAGTGAGAGAGAAAAAAAAAAACAGTGCAACAGGTAGTACAAATGGTACTACAAGAAAGCAAAACATCTCGTAGACGTGAAGTAACAGTGCAGTGGTGGAATGGTTAGAAAAAACATTAGAATAGGAGCCTCTGTTTATTGGAATCCTGTCAATTAAGGAACCCCAGGTGGGTCTATATTTCCGGATCCCACCACCATATCATAAAGTTGAAGATCTACTCCGATGACATGTTAAATTGCTTACATGCCTGACGGCAAGGAGTAAGGCGATAAAGGATAGCTAGAAAAATAAATATTCAATTGAAAGTAAAACACGCTCATGTGATGCCAATAAAAATTATATCCGACAATGTTCCGATAAAACGAGGTAACCGCGACGGCTTTTAACTTGTTTTCGTGCGGTTATATTACGCATGACATTTGCTGCAAATGTTGCAAAATAGTTCCATAAACTACCGCATAATCGCTCAGCACGATGGTGCGAATGAAAAAAAAAACAGCATTAGACTGTACGCAGTGCAGCACACAGCAATAAAGTCACGCAGTCGCATCTTGCTAGAACGACAGTGCGTATTATTAGGTTATATCGTGGCGTGCTGGGTCAGTCTATCGTTCTCCCAAAGTGGAATAAATAATGCTTTCAATAGTACATTTTTTTTTTGTTAACAACAGAAACGATTTTACTTGTACAGCCTCAACGAACTCATATACATGCATTAGAGTGCCCTATTTAACCTTTTGTGAAGTTTGTGAAGAGAGTTTGTGAAGTTTAGAGCACGAAAAAAAAAATAGGAAAGACATGTCACGGAGATGCTTACAGTACAATTAGGCTTCATAAGACTCCGTCAAAGCCCACAAATCTCCGAAGTTTGTACTTGCATTCAGTTTGAGTAACTACGATGTTGACGTTCAGTTAGGGTAACTGCAAATATAATAGTAAAGGTAAATCCACCGGCTGTTAAGATTACCTAAAAAAGTATCACCATATCCAATGGCACCCCTCCCACGTGAATGCAGTGGTTGCCAGGTAAGTGTGGTTGGTATCCATGGACACGATCCAGAAGGTTCAGCTGGAGGATTCGCTGCTTCACCGCGCCGCTCTCGATTGCCGACGCAGTTCGTGGGAGAAGCGCAGCACACATTAATATGTAACGCACGAAGAGTTAAATCTCTCTTAATGCGCTGCGGTCTCATGCCCGAGCCGCAGGCGGAATGACATTAGCTATGCATATTTTATTCCCGCACGAATGCTGCCTCTGCGGCTCGGACGTTCTGCTGGTGGATGCGAGGTATACGTTCCGATTTCACGCAACGACGGTCAGTATTCGGCGAGCAAAAGGGGAAGAAAGGAGGAAGGAACATGAGAGCGTCGCCAGCGATCTCACCCACCGGCATGCTTATACAAATGGCCCCGACTCCGCTGGATTCATTCCACTACACAAAGATAAACTGACCGCATACAATGAGATCAGTGAACACTTCTTTCTATACGGGCAGAATAATTTATCCGCACCCTCCCGCAGGCTTCAACAGAGCACAAGCCGTTACACTTTACACTTACAATGACGACTACAAACAAAATCGTACTATTCACTGGTTCAAATCAGGGAGTGGTAAGTAGCGGAATAGAAATTATATGCAAAGCCTGCGACGAAAATGCACGCACATTGGACCATATTCTTCGAAACTGCGGTTTACCGGGGCCCGGTATCACGCATGAACGCTTCGAAAGGCTCATCACATCGCCAGCTTACGACAATCAAATCCTGGCTGTCCAGTACGCCCAAGACAGAGCCGGGAGGCTCGACCTCCCTGTCCCGTCGTGGGAATAGCCAGGCTGGCGCATTCACGTCATGTCCAGGATAAACAATAAAGTTTTAAAGAAGAAAAAAGAGAGGAAAGCTAGCAATTCTAGAACAAATTGTATGCTACCTTAGTATAATAATAACCATGGTTTTACGTCCTAGAACCCCAATATGATTATGAGAGATGAAGCAGCGGAAGGTTGCGGCAATTTTGACCACCTGGTGTTCTTTAACGTGAGTCTGAATACTAGTACACGGGCTTTTTTCTAGCACTTCCTCTCAATCTAAATGTGGCCGCCACGGCTGGTATTCAGCAACCGAGCATTGTAACCACTGCACCACCGAGGCGAACGACTTTCTTACCCTGCACCATAGAAACGAATGGGTGAGTTTGAAAGTGAGAGTTATACAAAGATATAAAGAGAGAGTGGAGGGAAAGAGAAAGATATTAAGCCCATACACACTCAGAGTCACAGTCCTCCTCAGTCAATACTCCACTATTGGTCTATACCTGCTTGTGCAAGTTGTTGGCTTGTTGAACCTTCACTATATATGGTCCAGAAAGACGCGGCTAGCGCACTAAAACACGCCTCCCCCTCTGGCACGGACAGGTTAAGCGTGCTTTTAAGAATTTCAGCCATGCGTTTATCGCCTTTATTTACAGCGACTTCCCAGGACTAAACTCTACTACGGTTACTATACCTTCATCAGTGCGTGCTCAGGGCGACTAATTAGAGCGACTACGAGTGATTGTCACCGCACAGAGTCGCAAGGACAGTATCGAAACACATGTTACATTGTTCCCGCGCTATCACAGTTGTACCAAACTGCGGTTTGAGCCATTCTGATGTCACAAGATAATACCTTCGCGTGTTTGTGGTCGTAGACTAAGTATTGCACAAGAGCCCCGTTAGTCACGTAGTGCTCACTGCTGTTTCAAGAAGTCACCACCCGACACCTCGAGCAGCAAGCGAGGTGATAAGCCA
The DNA here is from genome assembly GCF_013339725.1 of Rhipicephalus microplus. Taxonomy (NCBI): domain Eukaryota; kingdom Metazoa; phylum Arthropoda; class Arachnida; order Ixodida; family Ixodidae; genus Rhipicephalus; species Rhipicephalus microplus. Next base: position 149,207,052 of record NC_051171.1, read on the forward strand.
GGCTAACATATCCGGGAATTTAATTATTATTTGCTATCTTATTCTAAAGGTACGTGTAATACTGGGCGTAACTACATTTTCGTATTGTTGAAGCATTCAGGTGGAGTAAAGACGTAGAAATTTCAGAGCTCTTTTCTTTTTGTTGGACACAGGGTTTTATATATTATACAGGTGGAGTTTCATCACGTATCGTTTTAATCATGCTGGCAGCGGAGATTATGAAACTGCGTAAATGAAATGCGCGGCGAAACTAACAAACCGATACATATTTGCTTATACCGTCTGACGTAACGACAGTCTTCATCAGCGTTGTCACTTATTGCTTGAATGTATGCTACACTTGCTGACGGTTCGTCAGATAAGGCAAGAATTTCGGTCTACTTCTAAACCTTCCATTTCCCCTCGTACAGTTGCTGTTGAATACGTGCCATTCTTTTTCCCTGCTGTATACATATGCGTATTAGAAATATACTGCACTGTCGGTTTATTCAGAGAGTAATCTCGCTCGCAATCTCGCTTTTCTAGTCTGCCCAAAGTATTGGCCCCACAAATATCCGCAGCAGCAGCAGCGAAAGTAATGGACATATCGCGAATGCATGCGAGTGAACAAAAGCAGAGATTCAATTTGTAACTCCCTGGAACGAACCATAGTCGTGGATCCGCTGTTTCTACGCTGAATTCTTAACTCCGGGGGTCCGATTGCTTGGGTTCTTGCGTCACTCGAGTCTCCGCGAGTCTTCTCTGCATCTTTACAACTGACGCCTCTTTAGCAAAGTCTGGCGCACAACCACAGTCTGCTAATGAGCAAAAAAAAAAAATAGAAGCAGAAACTTGGACAAGCTGCACCCGACCTAACAGCTGCTCAATTTACTGGCATGGTTATGGACGAAGACTGTCGCAGTTAGCGTTCGCAAAATTGCCGCGATTGCCTCATGTACGGCAATACATTAGGAGCGAATGGCTTCTTCAGCGGATACTACCACTTTTGAAATTTTCGTAAATCAAAGTACAAAAAAAATGGTTACGCTGAAAAGAGTCTGTATTGAAAGAAAAAAAACAGTTCAGAAGTTCTGGCGCAAACACCAAAATCTTTACGTTGGCTTCATGCGTGATTAGAATGTCTGCCATTTGGAACGTTTCGAGGTCGTCTCCAGTTCTGGAGCACAACGTTTCTTGAAGAGAAGATATGCTGCTGGATGTTATACGCATGTTGATTATTATTTCGTGAACAGTACATGGCTCGGGCATTCGATGACATAAAGAAAACTGCACAAAAAAATGAAAAATAAAATCAAGCAGATAAAAATTATATGAGGCAACTGATCGTGGTACGCGCTTTAGCTAATGATCTCAAAACTTGAAGTTAAATCGCTCATGGTTTTTCTTGTGTTCTTCGTGCTGTGCATATTCTGAGAAAGATTGACGTTATTTCCACGAAGATCTTCATGGTGCTGACTTTGCCGTTGAGAAATCACTTAACAAGGAAGGTCTCCGGAGTAGACGTTTCGAGAAGTCGACTTCGTAAAAGCAGCGACGAATGCAAGTGCACTTTGCGGAACGTCGGCTTCGGTGACATTCCCTGTTTAAAACTTCTAATCACTTCAAACCATCGTGTTTTTTTTTTCGTGCACCTCTCCCTAGTTTGAAGCACCTCGCTTCGGTCGTTGGACGTTTGCGCAAATGAGGTTGGTTAGTGCAGGCAATCTAAACACAGTTGTAACGTCATGAATGCTCATTTACTCAAAAACAAATAAGCAGATTACCCCAACCGAGGACGCGCTAAGGCAGAAGAAAAAACAAAAAAAAGAAATTACGGAAAGAAACAGAACGAGAAAGGTCAAGACAATGCTAACACAGATGAACTAGAGAAAAAAAAACTTAGTGAGAGAGAGAGAGAAAGAGAGAGAATTTCTTAGAAGGCAGAGAAGTCGGCCTGAGCTAGTTCGCTCTAGCCTGCTATGCTACACGGGGGATAAGGGAAGGGGGAGAGAAAGAAGGATGAGAATGGGGACAGGAATGGGTGGTGCGTATGTACAGTAGCCACTTAGCATAGCGCTTTAAAGCCTAGTATCTAGTCCGGTGCTTTTGATGAAGTCTAAACACCCCGTGTAGCAGTTTTTGGCACTGTTTTGCCTTTTATTAGCTAGGCTTGCGAGTAAGCGATTAGGCATATTTAACGCAGTTCAGAAGTATGCGTGAATGCGAAGTACGTATTTGAACCGCGCTATTAACAAATGTTTTCGCCCGCTTAGACCTTAGGGAAGGTAAATTGTATCTCTTATTTTTTTCGATCTGAAAGGGCAATAGCGGGATAAACCTTAAGCTATATAGCAGGCTAACCGTAACAACATACTAACGTTTTGGCTGGGACGATGAGAGAGTGAAAAACGGAGTGTCCAGTGCCACTAAATGTGAAGAATGACCCACGTAACAACAGCGACATTCGTCTCTCATTTCGGACCACGTCATGGCGTCATTGCAATTGACCGACGATGACCGATGACATACACGTCTCTTTGGACGTCACTGCATAACGACTCGCTTTCTCGAAGAGTGCTCGACAGCTTTGAACTTGGCTTGGTCACCATGACAACCACTGCATTAAAGCACGAGCGAAACAAGCAAAGAAAGAAAGAAGAAAAGAGAGAAAGAAAACAAAACAAGGAAAAAAAAACGAGAGAAGGAGAGAAAACAGAAACAAGGGAAAAAAGAAAGAAGGAAAGAAAGAAAGAAAAGAAAGAAAAGAAAGAAAGAAGAAAGAAAGGAAGAAAGAAGCATTTGAGTAACCTCTAATAAGCAATATTATGACTGCCAGAAACACACGACGCCCGAACAGTCGTACGACTGTTGACACCATGAGCTCGCAAAGAGGTTTCCAACAGGTTTCCAACAAGCCGCACCAAGGTCTCCAACCAACAAGTCGAGTCGACAGTTTATCACGCACCCTCCCAACCAATCAATGCCTCAGTTGCGCCAAGATTCGACGCCGTTTAAGTAACGCCAAACTCCGGGCTATCCCGCCCCGCTGCACCGTTATCGCGCGACAGACCATACGTCATCGCACTCTCAAAGCTCGCAAGGAGATGAAAGACGAGACGAGAATAACAAGAGAGAGAGAGAAAGGCAAGAACAAAGAGCCAGACACGTCCGAAGGAAACCAGAGTCAACGCCAGCGGCGACGAAGTTTCGAGGGAAGCGGGTGTTATGTCGGGCATCGCCGATGGAGCCAGACTCGGCCGTCATCTCGGGACCCGCCCCGAAGCGCACAACTGGGACACGGGGGAGTGGGGGGAAAAACGGTGTCGCAAATTGCGAGGACTCAGCCGGCATCGCAGCTTGACGCTCGGCTGGCTGCTCGCTGGTTGCTTCGGCCAATCGACTACATAGGCGGGCGGCTGTGACCGTGATGGATTTGGATCTAACGCCGCTTCGAGAGGCCATCATCGACAGCTGCGTCTGGCACGACGGAGCGGCGACTAGCGAGAGTGCACGCGCACTGCGAGGGGCACGTAGGGAAGGAAGGGGGGGGGGGGATCAAGATCCGCTCGATTGTTTTGCCGAGATCGGCGCGACGGATTGCGAGCTTCACTCCAGCGATTGAGGAGACGCCTTCGAAAGTGTTTGGACTTCTCTCACGATGCGACTTTGGGGGGGATGCACTTGGGACGCTGCGCGATTACGAAAAGTGGGGGAAAAAATCTGGGTCGCTCAACTATAGCGGAAAGTGCGAAAGCATTTCTTTATGCTTCTTTTACATAATATGGCGGTGCTTTATTGTAAAAATGCGTTACGGCTTTTGACGCCCCTTCTTTTTTTTCCTCTTGTATCGCTTACGCTAATTTTTTTTCGCATGACTATGGTACATGTTCATGCATGTAACTCCCGACCTCCACTATCCTTTTAATTGAGGAAGAAGCAGTATGCTATGCTATAGACGGCACAGGCAGTAGAGCATGAGAAGTTCCAGGATCGCACATACTCTGTCATTACAAGTTGAAAAAAAAATACTCTTGAAACTGCACTGTAATAACGAGCCATTGCCCAACCCGTCCCCATTACGTAACGTAAGACCAAACGTCGACACTTTATTTATAATATCGGAGACTCATAGGCCCAGGCTGCGTGGAGCTTTCATTTCATTAATTTTATTATTTCATTCCTTTCTCTCTAACTCGCTAATTATTATATAAACATTGCATTTTGCACTAGAACAGGCTAGCACAGCTTCGACCATTGTGGAAAATGTCACTGCCTTGAGTTCTACTCTTCTTTCGCTTCCAGCCTGCAAAATTTTCTAAAAGTATACAAGAGAGGTAAAAATGTACCTAACGTTTGTCCTACAGTAGATGGAGAAAAATAATACGCTGATAGATCGTCAGCGCACCTCACCAAACACATTGAATTGCGTTTACCACTAAGCTTGATGCGCATACCAAGCGATGTGCTACATATAGGTGCGCTTTGCAATCGTAGATTACTGTCCTAAAGTTACCAATTAGGCGTTGAATCGTTTTAGCGGTGTCAAGCAGCGCGGTTACACCATAACCGTGAGTGGCAAGGTTTGTGCAGTGCCGTGACGACTTATTAAATTTGACACAAGTAATGAGAGGGAGGGGGATCAACAGATGAAAAGATGGGGAGATTGGCCAGTTGCTAAACAATATGGCGTCCCCATGTCATAGAAGGAGTGATAAGAGACTATTGCCTATATTATATGCGAATGTACGAGTTAAAATGCATCCAAACAGTAGCCATCAATTGATTAAGGCAAAACTTGAAAATGACTGTTGGCTAGAACACAGATAAAGGACGTCCTTAGAGAAAAATGCATTAAACGCACTGCTGGGCTTCTTACGAAAAAAAAATATTAACATTGGTATTGAACAGTATCGCTTACAATCACACATTTGCATCATTTTTTTCTTTTGTTTCCTGCTTTAATTTTTATGGCAGTTTCTTTTGCTCTGTTAGTGTACTTCTTCAACCTTAAACTTATAACAATTCGCCTGCAGATGTAGTGAAAAAAATAGGCAATCGCAATAAAAAGTGCGGACCTAACAAGGACAGGCAGAGTGAGAAGAAATTGCCTATAAATAAGTTACCCGCTCCTTTAGGTTTTCGTTTAGGGCCTCTCGTTCCAAAGATATTCTTTTGCCTATAACTGCATTGGCTAGTGTGATACAATTCCTGACTTAGAATACACAATTGCTTTCCCTATAGTGGTTTTTCTGCAAGTATCCTGCTTTCTTATTGGTTACCTTCGTTCCTTACGTTATGTTTTCGTCTTGCTGGCCGAAGCTTTGTAGACTGCAGCCGCTTATTACCACGCGACTTCATTTTCAATTTCTTTTAACACTGTTTCATTTTTTGTTTCCTTTGTGGCAGTGCTTCATTCATTAACTACACTTTCTTTCCCATCAGCCATTACACGCCTGCGTCTTTCATAATCTGCTTTTCTTAACTTTCACTTGCACGGAGGAAATCCAATCAAAGTTGACTTTACCGATCCTACTGCTATGCATTTCATATCGCGCGTTTCCTAATGCAGCGTATCGAAAATTTCTTTTCTGACGAGGTCGAGGCCGCCGCCGCCTTAATATTAGCCTCGGTGACCACGCTGTCAAAAAAAAAATGAGAGCATTGCAATAGAGTGGCACATACTGTTACATTATGCAAGCGAAAGAACTCCAGCTCTACTAAATTAAACGAGGGCCTTAGATCCACGAAACTTTTTTTTTCCTTGCCCTGTTGTTTATGTCTTGCCATCTCCGTGAGAATGTAAGACACAACTTCTGACTGTGTGGTTGTCTAGTAACACCCTTGCCTCCCCCCCCCCCCCCATTTTTTTCTCACGCGCACACACTTAGTTAAGTTTGAGACAAAAGCAACGCAACAATGTTACAAAAAAGGGGAGCGTATATGCAGGGGCACAGCCAGCAAATTATTTCAGGGAGGAATCTTTAACCATACTTTATGTATGTTCGTGCGTGTGTTTGTATGTGTGCGTGTATATACGCACGCAAAGGTGAAGTGTTAACTCTCGGCTACGCCAGTGCACCTGCTGCGTGCGAAATTACTTCCACTGTACGTGCAAGTTCAGTGCTGTCAAAAATCTTTTGTTCTTATCAACATTCTGTAAATATACATAGAGCACCCTGATAGTTCTCCATGCAAAACAGCAGAGCGAGCGCTCCTTGCATACGCCTCATGCAGCCCTCATTGTTCCAATGTTTCGGTGATGTGGTGGTCCTTCGTGCATATACACGCGTATGAATCCGCCTTGTCCATGAGTCTGTGATGTGTGGTGCGCGTTCAAAGTGCGCGCCTTCGAAAAGTGCGCGTCACGGAAAAAAAAAAAAAAAAAAACAAAAGGAGAAATACCAGAGTGCACGTGCGGGGCTGCTTAAACAAGAATGACGACGCTAAAGAGCGTCGAGCACGAGGATGCGTGGCAGGACGTGAAGTAAACAAAAGGTAAAACATCCAATGGGCAGCGAACACGGAGATTTCAAGGCCCAATGGCTGGACACCACGAGACAGCAGTATCTCCAATGAGAACGAGACAAGTGGGCCAGAGCTGAAGCAGGAGCCTGAGCAGACCAGAGCTTGGGAATTCGAGGCAGGCAGTGCAAGCGGAAGGTCGTCACCGGACCGGGCGCTGAAGATGGGCCGTTGGGTTCCGGACCCGAGCCTACAGGACTTCCACCGGCCGGGGCCTCCTGCTGTCGGGTTCCCGCTCCAAAGGACCGTGGCCATCCGGTCCTGAACTCCTTTCCAGAGCCTGCGGACTTCGGTTCCGGCAGGCGAGCTACAGCCGTCGGGCTCCGGGCCCGAGCTGTGCGCCCAGCTGCTTGACTAGGTCGACCCTGGTTCTCTGACGCGTCACCACCAGCCTGCGTTCTCTCGTCACAGACGGGTCCACACTCCTAAAGCCAGAGCCACCACGTTCCGGCCTGGTTTCTCGACGTGTCGTCAGCAGCCAGCGTTCCTTCATCCCCGTCCTGCCCGCGTCCTGAAGCCGGAATCACCGCGTTCCGGTTTCTCATCACCGCCGAAAACCAACTTGTGGGTGAGACTGCACCGATACTCTTGCGCTACTCCCATCACTCAGCCTCTTTCGAACGTTAGGTTTAGTTACTGACTTTGAACGTTCTTGTTGGGTGTTTACAGATGTGTTTCGTCATGTCCAGTCAACTGTTTATTAAGTGTTTTGTTTTGTGAGGAATCTTTGCCTTTTTACTTTTCAATTAAACTTTTTGTGTGTTTCTTGGAAACCGAACGGCTTTGTCCTTATTAACAAAACTCTCTGAGGCTCAGCCCGGGAGAAAAACAAATCAGCAACAAGAACCCTGCATCACAAATTGGCGTCCGCTGCGACAGGACAAAGTCGTTTGTTTTTCCAGTAGATTTTTTTGACGCGGTTAACACGATGACGAACACGTGGGAGTTAATTGAGTTGGCGGATAAAATGGGACTGACGGGAGCGGAGTTTAGAGTATGGTACGCGGAGCGGATGGAGAGGGAGCGTGAGGAACGGGCTGCGATATGTGACGCTAAAAAGCAGCAGATTGCATTGCAAACACACGCTAAGAGAGAGGAGTTCGAGCGAGAAACACGGGCTAGGAGAGAGAAGCTCGAGCGAGAGACACGCGCTAAGAAGGAGCAGCTTGAGCTAGAAATGCGTGAAAAGAAAAGGCTGCTCGAGATAGAGATGCGCGAAAAGAAGAGACTGTTGGAACTAGAATATGAGGATTTGCAGCAGTGGCTTGAGAGGGAAAACGCTGAATATACGTGGTCTGAGAGCCAGAGTAGTCAACCAGTGGATGAGGTGTGCTCTGAAAGCAGTTACATCGGGAGCGATTTGAATTTACGTGAGACTGACCCTGTACCTCGTCATGACCTTTCGCTAGAGAAAGAAACTCTGAAAGAGTATGACAGGGAGGTAAACAGTCAAAAGACTAGGAGATTCGATAAGCTTATTGAAGCGCAGGAATGCTTCGTGAGCATGGAACAAGAACGTTCCATTCAGAATAAAGGGTATTTTGAAACCTGTGAGAGGTCAAGCGCACTTTATTCAGAGGTAGGATTGCCTCTGAATAGCTCCGCTGAAGGAGCAATAAAAGGTCTCCTAGGTAATGCCGGCGAATGCCATAATGAAAGCTCTGATGTAGCAGCTACCTATTGTTTTGGGCCACTGGAGATAGCAACAGACGCTACGGACATGGTTTTTCACCATGATTATAACTTGCCCATACAGAGAGATGGCTTGTGTTCTCGGGAAATTGTAGATGATGCTTTTAGAAGAATATTGGAGCAAAATGCAAAAGCACTTGTTGAAGAACAGAGAGTAGAGTTGCAATGTAGGTCAGCTATATGTGACAATGAGGGTAATCACGATGACCCAGGCAGAAGGGTTGAAAGTATTGATGAACAAGCAATACAGAAAGCTGAAGGGATGGAAAGTGAACCAGAAGGCAGTAATGGTCCAGCAGGTTATTGTACGAGGAAGGACGCCGACTGGTGCTCTTTGGCATCTTCGGTTGAAGAGGTCGCTTCTGTTAAGATGTCTCAACGATTAGCGGCTTACGAGCTCAAGCAAGGCGTTCGTGGGAAGGATGAAATGATTCAGGCGTGGTTGTACTGGGGCGCCTGGAGGCAACGCCTCCGACTGGCATACAGACATTCCAGCGTGTATGCTTGTGATTTCGAGGTTGGGAACCTGGTGATACACAGCTTTAGGTTCATACGAGCTTACGGTCGGGAATTCTTCCACTGGCTTCCGATTCCTTACTCTTGTCAAATGGTTAGAGCAGTTAAACGTCTTGTACGGGACGCTATAACTTAAGCGTCAAATTCGATTTCCCGCTGGTTTCTTTTGGATCTTGCTTGCGGACCATGGAAGGGTGTTGCTTGTAAATATTTGAAGAAGTTACATGCAATGTAACATTAACATGATGTATAGTTTTTGAGATGATAGGGTATATATGATAAAAAAAAAAGGGGTGGTGTACTACTAATTTGGGGATTTTCACAATCCGCTAGATGTGTCCATACTTTTTCTCACTTCTTGCGTATTTTGAGGTTAGTGAATGTGGACCTTTGGGCAATGCAGTGAACTGTGTGGCGGACATATGTGGGTAAATTGTGGTGCAGTGCGAAACGTGCACTCAACGGCAGTTTTTTTTTTCTTCTCAAAAAAAAAAAAAAACTTTTCTTATTGTTGTTGGTTGAATGTTACGTTCTGTGGACTCGGTGTTTCGACGTGAGACATGTCAACGAAGAAGCAGTGTGGTGCCATCGGTGTGATGTGTTGAACTGCGTGGTGCAAATATGTGGTGTAATTGTGACGTAGTGCAGAACGCGCACTCATCGGCAGTTTTTTTTTTTCTAAAAAAAAAAAAAACTTGAATGAAAGGGGGGCGTATGTGATGTGTGGTGCGCGTTCAAAGTGCGCGCCTTCGAAAAGTGCGCGTCACGGAAAAAAAAAAAAAAAAAAAAAACAAAAGGAGAAATACCAGAGTGCACGTGCGGGGCTGCTTAAACAAGAATGACGACGCTAAAGAGCGTCGAGCACGAGGATGCGTGGCAGGACGTGAAGTAAACAAAAGGTAAAACATCCAATGGGCAGCGAACACGGAGATTTCAAGGCCCAATGGCTGGACACCACGAGACAGCAGTATCTCCAATGAGAACGAGACAAGTGGGCCAGAGCTGAAGCAGGAGCCTGAGCAGACCAGAGCTTGGGAATTCGAGGCAGGCAGTGCAAGCGGAAGGTCGTCACCGGACCGGGCGCTGAAGATGGGCCGTTGGGTTCCGGACCCGAGCCTACAGGACTTCCACCGGCCGGGGCCTCCTGCTGTCGGGTTCCCGCTCCAAAGGACCGTGGCCATCCGGTCCTGAACTCCTTTCCAGAGCCTGCGGACTTCGGTTCCGGCAGGCGAGCTACAGCCGTCGGGCTCCGGGCCCGAGCTGTGCGCCCAGCTGCTTGACTAGGTCGACCCTGGTTCTCTGACGCGTCACCACCAGCCTGCGTTCTCTCGTCACAGACGGGTCCACACTCCTAAAGCCAGAGCCACCACGTTCCGGCCTGGTTTCTCGACGTGTCGTCAGCAGCCAGCGTTCCTTCATCCCCGTCCTGCCCGCGTCCTGAAGCCGGAATCACCGCGTTCCGGTTTCTCATCACCGCCGAAAACCAACTTGTGGGTGAGACTGCACCGATACTCTTGCGCTACTCCCATCACTCAGCCTCTTTCGAACGTTAGGTTTAGTTACTGACTTTGAACGTTCTTGTTGGGTGTTTACAGATGTGTTTCGTCATGTCCAGTCAACTGTTTATTAAGTGTTTTGTTTTGTGAGGAATCTTTGCCTTTTTACTTTTCAATTAAACTTTTTGTGTGTTTCTTGGAAACCGAACGGCTTTGTCCTTATTAACAAAACTCTCTGAGGCTCAGCCCGGGAGAAAAACAAATCAGCAACAAGAACCCTGCATCACAGAGTCTGAGCGAAGACCATTGTGATCACTGTGCGATCTTTCGAGCTCAAGGAACAAAGGACAGCATTAGTCGAACCAACAAAGGGGGGCACCTTCCAAAAAGGTAAGCCTATTAGCCGAATTGTAGCTTATTCAGTTTAGCGATAGCATCATAATGTAATACGACTAATGCTTCACGACACGGAATCGATGTTCAGCTTACAATGCCACACCTACGAGGGAGCGAAGTTTGCCTTTACTGGAAACCCAAACATTTCCCTCGTGGGTAATGCCTCGTGAACGGAGGCGTCTTATACGATACAATAAACCTGGACTGTGTGTGTGGTATGCAATATGTACCTCTTTCTCTCGCTCATTTATTCCTTCATTCCCCTCCCCATGTGTATAGGGTAGTGAACTAGACGCAGTCTAACTTCCCTACCTTTCCAATATTTCTTCTTTCTCTCTCTCGTTCACTTTTTCATCAATCATACAAAGCCGACTTCCCTTGCAGTGAAATCATTCGTATCCAGACTGCTTTCGTCAGCTCCTCATTGTGTTTACTTTGTACTTGTTGTAATTGCCTCTCATTACAGCCATCGAGTGCCTCACGTGTGTTGTGTTGACCCACTGCTCATATAGTAACCCAGAGTTCGCGTTAAAGGAAACGTCTTACAGCATGAAACAAAGCGTACAAGTAGAGGCACCGAAACAGGCGCAATTCGTCCGTGGAAAAACTACGCCGTAATTGAAGACTTGCGACGCCAAACAGGAAGTGGGCCGAACGGCACCGAGCCCGCGACCTTGACGCATCCGGTCTCGTAATGAAGCATGATAAGGATAGCCAACAACTCATGATACTCTTAAAAGTGGGCCATGCGTCAGACAACTTTGCGCTATATTCTTTAGCTTTCTTTAACCGATATTTTTGCCGCGTCGTTTACGTCACGAGACCAGGCGTCCGTCTTTCTGCGAACGCACAGAACATCAAGCGCATGTGCGTTCATGACACGAATTCAATCTCATTGAGACGAAAAGAGAGCGATAGAAAATGATATTAACTGGAGTTGAACCATCCCAAAACCACGATATGATTACGAGAGATGCCGCAAGTGAGAGGCTCCGGAAATTTCCTCCACCTGGGGTTCTTGTACGTGCACCTATCTGGACGTCAACTGTCTTTTAAAGTTTTCTTGGGTAAACGATGACTTGTAGGCGTAAAATTGTCTTGGCCATGTGTCCCACCTTCATAGCGTCTCCTTCCGTCTTCTTTCATGCTTTTATTTCTCTAATTTCTCCCCCCCCTATCCTCTAGTAGGGTAGTAAACCGGCCCCACGTCTGGTTGACATTCCTGCTTGTTATTTTCTGCTCTCCTTTTCTTACTCCTTCTCCCCGCCCCCCTATATTGGGAATTCTGCGAACCACAGAGTTTCTTTCTTTCTTCAGCTTCAAATAGCAGCGATTCCTTGTACAACCAGGGGTGCGTTTCCCTCTGTCGTTCAAATTACATATATTTTTAATGCGTACACTCTGACAGACAGTAATCTCCCTAGAGTATGTTCATTGCATTCGCAGCTGTAAGTTCACTTAGGCCTATATTCGAAAGCTATTCTTTATGTAGGGATGCCTCCATATCATTACTGGGTCACATAGTTGCACAAACGCAGATCACGTAGAGAAGGGCAATGGTCAATATGCTTGTGATGCGCTGCAAAATATAAAAAAAAACGAGAGATAACGCAGGTTGATGCACATGACTCTGTGTCGTCTTTGTGTTTTTTTCCGTACTCTGAAGCGCAACAGAAATGTGAAGACGTACCAACTAGTCCCCAACGTCAACTCATTGGCAATGGTAAAATCGCCCGGAGTAGCTTCTCCGGTCGGCTACCCTACGCTGGGAAAACGGGAAAGCGGAAGAGAAAGACAAGAGAGGGAAAAAATGGAAAGAAGGAAGCTGTTCAGACTAGTAACGAGAAGCCTTAGCATATGTTTTCACACATACCTCGCTCCTATGACGAAAATTTGTTAATTAACAAATCATTGCAGTAGACTTTTTGAGCGCTGGGATTTGCAAAAAAGTTGCCGTCGTTTTTTGTCATTTTTTGTTTATTTTTCCTGCCGATGCGGGACGCAAGTAAACTCATCAGTAAGGGACCCAAATTACGATGCAACCGCCTTCCACCGGTTAATGAATGCGGGCTTGCGTGCACATTGCGATCCCCGGGCCCGTATGCATGCATGTCTAGAGCAATCGGTGATGATGAAATGAGACCTCTGTATATGTAATCTATATTTAGAAATGTCATAAGAAAAATATTTATTAGCTACCCTATTATGTGAGGTTAACGAAAATTGTTTTCGGTAACATGCGCGTGAATTAGCGTTCACTGCGCTGAATTGGTTTTCATTATCAGCAGTAATATCAAGCGTATTGCGATACAGGCGTGTAACCGGGATAGTTGGTATTTCTCGAATACATAAGCTACGTCGGAGAAACACTACAACAACAAGGGATCAAGGAGAACTAAGCATGACTTCCAGCCAACGTTTGTTACAAGTAATGTGTCGGCCCTTTGTTTCCTCGCTCTTACTATGCTGTTCATGCAATTATGACAAAACAGAAACTGTCTGCCCGTACATGTGTGATAATAGGTTCAGAATCCTATTAGGGGCGAAGCTCCTTATAGCGGCACCCGTTCGTCCCGCGTTCCGTGGTAGTATGTAACCAGTCTTACGCTTTGACCTGCAGACATTTTGACCTCCAAGGTGGTGCCGGTGAACGATTCCTTCTGTGCGTTGTTGAACAACAAAAAACCGTGCTCAATGCACATGCCAATAGCTGATAATGGGGTATGAGAGACAGGACAATTCGGCTTTTAGTTAACGCGCAGGCTGCGATCCCCATTAGCAGCCATTGGCATGTACATTGAGCGCTATCTGACAAGAAAGGGTTGCTACGTTATACTCGCTGGGTGTAACCTCCTTAGCTTCAGAAAGGTTTAGCGAGCGTTGAGCCGCAGTGCCATGAATACAATGAACTTGTATATACCATGAATGAACCCGAGGTGGTTAAAAATGGGAAGTAGATACGAAGCGCAAGCCGCAAGAAAGTAAAAGGCAAATTTTCCGCCTCTCATTTCCCATTAGCACCCATTGACATGTACATTGAGCACTATCTGACTGAAAAAGTTTGCTACGTCATACTCGCTGGGCGTAACCTCCTTGGTTTTCGAAAGGTTTAGCGAGCGTTCGGCTGCAGGGCCATGAATACAGTGAACTAGTATATACCATGAACTCGAGGTGGTTAAAGGTGGGAAGTGGACCCGAAGCGCAAGCCGTAAGAAAGTGTGCGTGTGCCACCTCCCGTTTAGTCCTTGGAATGTCCGCTGGATGGTGGTGCTTCTATATGGGGAATATATGATGAAAAGATGCGAGATGGTGGTACTTGGAGTGCTGAATAGATGGACGAATGGACACACAGACAGATGCATGGATGGACGCATGAACGGACGCAGGGGCGGATGCATGGACGAACGCAGGAACGGACGCACGCACGGGCGGGCGGATCGACGCATGGACGGTCGCACAGACGGAAGGAAGCAAGAACGAATGGACGGACGAATGCTTCGCCCCACTCTCCATCATTCACTCCGTGGATATGCTGCTATTTTTTTTATACGGACATTCTCGGCTGGATTTCGCCGCCGGCGTCGACGTGGGCGTCGATGTTATGCACCGTATATGTATACGTATCTAGATATAAGAAAACGCAAGAAAGAAAAAAAAAAAGTCTTGGCTGTCCTTAAAATTTCACCGCAACGATTATGTTGTAGTTACCGGATGCACAAAGGTCATGAAAATCATGCACAATCTCCATTAATGAGCAGGCTTTTCAGACACAGCGAAGTAACAACCGAGACGCTTATTCGCGTTCTTCTGTACCTCTGAGTACGTTTCGTGCGTCATTTGTGCGTGAGAAACGCGGGGTACGTTTCGATCTGCTTGCCGTTCTGCGCGTGACCTTACAATTCGTTGCTATCGCGTTCATTGCTTCGCCTTTGCGGCAAAGTTGTGACTTTTTTGTCGAAGCTATAGTTAAGCAGCGTGTCAAAAGCAGGAGAACGGAGGGCAAGGAGAGTGGTTATGTGAACGTTGGTACTGTTTTAAAGCTTATTCTCGGTTACCTTTGCACTCATGGTTGGTCCACTTGTTGAAAACGCCTTCTTACTAGTCGAAAGCCACTGTGACAGTATTGCGGTCCCTATGTATAATGAAAGCCACCCATCGTAGCAGCTTAGGATTTACGGTGCAGCGCTGCATTTCTCGAGGAGGCGGGTTTCACTGCCGGTGACAGCGGCCGCAATTCGATTGAGTCAAAATGAAGGAGGAAGGAAGCAGACAAGGGGGAAGGTAGGGAGGTTAACTATAAAGACATTCGGTTGACTACCCTACACTGAGGGATCAGGGAAGAGAAAAAATAAAAAAAAAATTGCCCGCAGCTTCCCTCGGGGGAACACTGAGGAGGATGCGGACCATATAATTGGTTAACGGGGTGTTAAAGTGCGACTTACTTGGGTCGATGGCTAAATTGGTTAACGTGGTTGTGAAATGGGGTGTTAAATTGCGACTTACTTGGGTCGATGGCTAAATTGGTTAACGTGGTTGTAAGAGGGGGTGTTAAATGAGTGAACACGTACACACGTATGCGAAAGGGCGGCGTTGGTCGAAGGGACGTCGATCATTGTGTTTGTGGATTCGTTGGAATTCATTTCACCGCGACCTTGGACGTCGACGCGCCGTACAAACCAACCGACGAGCGGCAACTGAGCGAGCGAGCGCCGACCTTGAGTATATATACAGCACGACGGCGCATGCACTGTCAGCTGTTGAATGTTCTCGAAGCGCGACGCCACATGCGCGTCCACTGGAGAATCAGGAGAATTGTAGATGTCGAACGCGGTGTGTAGAGGAGGAAGGGTGCACAGATGGTGGAGGAGTGAAGCGCGCGCGGTGTGTAGAGGAGGAAGGGATGCACAGATGGTGGAAGAGTGGGCGACGGCGCGACGGCGCATGCGCGCGCGTCAGCTGTCGAATGTTCGAGAAGCGGTGCGGACGGCGCACTACAAGGCGCGAGTATAAGATGCTCCGCATCTAAAAGCTTGTAAATGTACGAGCTACCTCATCACCGAAAGGCGAGAGAGAAGCAGGGATGCGACAGGATATATAGCGCGGGCTACCAAGGGTTTTATTTTTCGTGACCCCCTTCATGCATAATGTTTGTAGGCTCTTGTATAAGGGCAGATCCTCAATGAGAACCAACGGACAACGAAGCGAGTAATGTACAGGGCGAGTTGTTTGTGGCAATTGGAACCGTTTTGCCGTATTGCAATATATTTGCGACGAAAATAAGCGAACAAAACGACAGCTTGCCGCTGGTATATAGGAACTGAACCCGCAACTTTTGTATAAAGTTACCGAGGCTCTACCGTTTTTTTAAAATGTAATTAGAGCGCGAACACACGACAAACTCATCCCCGCACGCACACACACCAGCAATAAACACGAACAAGCTCTACCATTACTAAGCTACAGCGGCATGCACTCGTCCTCCCGAGCACCTTATTCGCTATGTGTGCACGTCAAGCAGGCAATGGTAGCCAGCGCCACCACTCGTTGTCTTGTCTTGTCGTGCACATTAACTTCTTCACATTTATTCGATGATTACTACAGCTGAGTTGAAAGGCCGCAAAAAATCACAGCACATCCACGCATTGAATGATGATGAGTAGTACGAAGCGTCCATGCTTCCGTCCGTCCATTCGTTCTTGCTTCCGTCCGTCCGCGCGACCATCCATCCGTCTGTCCATGCGTCCGTCTGTCCATTCGTTCGTGCGTCCATCCGTCCGCGCGTCCGTGCATCTGTCTGTTTACCTTCTAGTATGTGTGTCCGTCCGTCCGGGCGTCCATCTGGTGAACACTCCAAGTACCGCCATCTCGCATCCACTGTGGCACATATCTGCTCCGCGTGTCCATCCATCCGTCCGTACGTCTGCTAGTCTGTCTGTCCGTTCATCCATGCATGCGTGCATATAATAAACACTCCAAGTACCGCCATCTCCCACCTCGCATCCCCTGTGGCGCCTACCCACTCAAGAACAGGTATGCGCCACTGGTGGCTACATACACCAACCGAGGATGGACAGACCCACATCCTAAGGAGCTTCGCCCCTAAAACGTCTTTGATACGTTCCCTCGAATTGATGGCCGGTTTGTTGGTTTTCGTTAAGGTTACGTCTAACAAATAAAAACGAGCCATCGACAAGTTGCACAGCACTCCTAGTCCTTCCTTTCAACAGCTTTGAGGGTTGTGGTAACAGTGCAGTACATTTACAAGTTCAAAACGAACCAACAAGCTTGCAAAAAAGTACTTCTTCCATAAAACTCACCTTTTTAGATGTAAGTACACATTAAGGAACCTCACGTGGTCTAAGCTATTCAACTAAAGGCCCCTACAACGACGCGCTCTAGAATGATATAGTGGTTTCGAATAAAATCCCCAGCTTTCTTTCTATAACCTAACCTGTTGCACATAGCCACGAAAGTATTCAGACAACCAGATGCATCAGTTCAACTCGTTCAGCGCTGAAATTTTATTTTGGTCAGCTACGTTTTTTTCGTGCACATTTTTTCTAATGCTTCAGACCTCAGAAGGCTACAAAAAAAATTTAAGACAGTGGCACAGGCTTGTAGAATTTATAAAGATGGCGTGAAATTAAGCCATAAGGACTCAGTGGCTATGAAACTAGAAAATGACTTATTCATTCCTGGTTTTCTTTAAAGTCTGTGCCTGCGGACCAACATATGATCGAATCGATACGCAGGCTAGAGTATTCAATCAAACGTACATATCTGTTTAAATTGTTGCACTTGTCACTCCTCTTGCACAGATTACCACTGATGACGCACGGGAACTGACCCGCACTAACGAGGAGGCGAATCGCTAACGATAATGGCAAACTGTGAGTAAAGAAAGCTTTAGTGAGTGGATACCGGAGGTCACTATATTACTAAGCTGCATAAATCGCCTTACCACAACACCACTACTGATTGCGTTTTTTTTTTCGCCATAATAAAGTGCGTGATTCAACTTATTTTCCTCAATATATGATATAGCGCGAAAGTAACGGAGGCATGAAAGAAAACACACATGGCGTGTAGGTTATTCTTTCTCGTGTAATCAACATTTTGAGCCAACGTTTTTTTTGGAATAACGGCATGTCCACAATCTCAATTTATGGCCATCTCGAAGTTGATTGAAAGGAGAAACATAATATTTGGTGCAAGACATGCATATAGGCATGACAAAACACAAGCCAACAGTTAATACGATGTGCTCGGGGCCTGATTAAGCTATCACGTTCTACTCTAGAAGGCAAAGCTCGACCGTACTCCAAATTTTTTATTGTATTTTTAGTTTATTTTTTCGGGGAAATTAAGGAGTTACCGGCTGAGGTCTTGCTCTGTTCGATCACACTGGGATCCGGCAAGCTTTGGATTAAGAAAAGCCAAGTTGACGATAGCCTTCGAGCGATTAAATACAGAAAACTACGCGCTGTTGTTTACACCGTGCACATCGATGGCTTCCTGATGATTCCGATGACGACGTAAACACATTTCGGTTCACTTTGGATGGCTTAGATGGACCACGTACTCATGAAGCTCCATTGGAGCTCGCTAGAAACAAGTAAATGACGAAAATAAATGGACTGTGCAGTGTTCACAGTTCACGAATGAGCGGGAGTTTACGATGACAAAGTCGTGCACTTAAGCCGCGCAAGCGTAAAATGCCTTTCGCTGCTTTAGTCTCGTTGTATTTGGAGCTTTCAACTTGTTCACGCGCGACTTAAGGAAATAGTTCTCCCCCTGAATGCCAGCAGCGTTAAGCATTCAAGCATTCCAGCTGCGATCCTTTCCAGTATGCAAAACAGGCAGTGTTCTCGCAACGCCTTTTGGCGCAGTACCCTGGAAAACTCAATTACCGCGGAACCACTACTTAGCTTCTCTGAGGTTCGCGCGTCCCCTTGATGCTCCGCGAGCTGTGAAAACATTCCTCTATTTTGCGAGGCTCTTCTCCAAATCATACAAGAGGTAGAACAAACCCACTATTTTTTTTTGTTCCCCAGTGTTCAGCGACAGCGAATGGTCGGTTTTCGCTAGCACACAGAAACTGCGTAAAGTGTCCACTTGCAAGCGAATTTGTTTTATTTTATTTTTTGGATAACGTCATACCCAATATTTCACGGAAAACAGTTAGTGTACCAGGCTCACAACAGCGCGGCTGTCAAGACATATTGTCTGCGTTGGGAGTCCAAGCGAACAAAACAACCTTTCGCGCTGAACCTGTCGTACGAGGGAAGGAATACGGCGTTGTTGGTAAGACAGTGGACCCCGCCGCGGTGGTCTGGTGGCTAAGGTACTCGGCTGCTGACCCGCATGTCGTGGGTTCGTATCCCGGCTGCGGCACCTGCGTTTGTGATGGAGGCGGAAATGTTGTAGGCCCGTGTGCTCAAATTCGGGTGCACGTTAAAGAACCCCAGGTAGTCGAAATTTCCGGAGCCCTCCACTACGGCGTCTCTCATAATCATATGGTGGTTTTGGAACGTTCAACCCCACAAATCAACTAATCAATCAATCAATCAATCAAGACAGTAAAAACAAAATTTAGCGCAAAAAAAAACAAAGGGGCGAGAACGGCCTATAGTTATGTGTTCCCTTGTCGTCCCTGCGTTTCCTTGTGCTAAATTTCGCGTACTGTCGTACAAGTTGCACAAAGCTGCAGTTGTAGCCTCAGAAACGGATGGATTACATGTGTCGTCCCTGCGCTGTGCGCTGAAGTTTGAGCAATGGGGTGGTGTGACAGAAGCAGAAAGCGCTTGAGCATTAACCAGCAAAAAACATGGAAGCTATGCGCCTCAAATGCAAGACCATGGTAGTATTCATTAGATTCTTGCTTGATAAGGCACACATAAAAGTCAATATAATTAGTGTTGGAGTTTCACGCCCCAACTTCATGATATCATTGATATGATTATTAGAGACACCGTTGAGGAGGGTTCCGAAAATTTAGATACGCCTGGGGTGCTTTAATGTCCGACTAAATCTAAGCACACGGACCTCTACCGTTCTGCTTCAATCAAAATGTGGCCGTCGTGGCTGGGACTACGATTTTGCGACTTTCGGGTCGGGATTCAAGCACCAGAATAGAGTGTACTAGAACACTTATTCTAGTACACTCTTATTCTAGTACACTCTAGTACCATAATCACTAGACTATCGCGGAGAGTGACAGCACCGAGGAAGAGCCCGAGTTCAAACCAGCAAAACTTGATACGTAATCCTCCGAACTGAAATGTATGGTGGTAGTGGTATTCACGATACGATAAGTTTCAGAGAAGGTTAAACGGACTGTTAAGCTCGCTCTCACTTGTTGGAGGGAAAGCATTTGTACAGAAGTGGTGATCATAAAAATAAAAAAAATATGGGAGTCGACATAATGCGGGATGTGGTGCCATCGTTTCAGTTGAAGCGTAGCGGCGAGAAAGTTACACGTGAAACGACTGACTTGACGCATGGAATAGCACGTGCCGGCTGCGGCACTTCCAATCATTCAGAAAGTTTACAGCAGTCGGCAGACAGAGCGCAATGCGTGAGTACTCGAATGCTGGCTGAGTATAGACGAGACAAGTTTCACGTGGTACGCTTCGCGCATAATCAAGCCCTCATATGGGCGAATAGACGAGATAGATCTGAAAAGTGGCAATGCGTGAACGAAAACTAACTCAACGCGGTGTGTGAATGCAGTATCATGCGTGAACTTACAGCGTGTAGCACCCAGTAGAAGGGTCAGGATTGTAGCGCCGAGTCTGAAGAACGCGCTGGACAGGTGCTCCCCGCTTCGAAACATGGTTCTCACGTCACTTATGTCTGTCAGCAGCGTGGAAGCTCAGCTGATGTTACGCGCCGCAAGAGACGCGAAAAAGAATGAAAGAAAAAGAAAAGCACCGCGTGTAAAACTGTTGTCAAACTACGAGCGCAACGACAGGCACATGCGAACTGTTCGACTGGCGCACGCTGCTCGTCTTCAGTGCGAGATCGTCGGCATGGACGAAGCGCGAGTGCGATGTGTGGTGCCAGCAGACGACGCGACGTTCATGACGCGGTACGACGAAGAACTGTCTCCTACGTCCACGATTCGCGACCTCGAAGGAGAGGACAGGTCTGCGGTGCTCCTCACCAGCCACTGCTCTCTCAGCGGAATGCGGCAGCACTGAGTCCGGACCCGACCACCATTGCCAGCCGGAGCGCGAAGCATGCTTTCCCGCTCGCCTCCTCGGAGCAGCGGGATCTCTCCTCTCATTGCATCCGAAGCGCCACCGCTGAGCGCATGCGCCGCCAGAGAAGGGTGGTCGCCTAGACCCTCTCGCGTACGGAATACTCCGCGACGAGAAAATAGTACCCACCTTTATTCCAATTTTAAATGGTTTCTCGGCTCTTTCATTGCCCGGCTGTGTTATTCAGTCGCCCCGAATAACAGACCGTCGGAGCCGCTTTGACCCTTCCGGGCTGTCAACCTAATGTTAGAACACAATGTAGCGTGACAGCCGCGATCAAAACCACCGCTATCTTGCAGCGCGCAGGCACGCACCCGCGAATGCTTGCGGGCCAGAGGGCGCTGCGGGCAGCGAGGAGGCGGGAACAGTGATGCTGGAGGGAGAGTAGACGAGACCGCGTGTGGATCGATGTCTCGAAGAGATGCTGGAGAGGAAAAAAAGAACGCGAGGAGAAGATCGGAGGAAGGAAACGGCATAGCCACGACTGGCTCGTGGTGGGGGTAAGAGATTATCTTCGGCGATCTGGCGGAGAGGCTAGAACGAACGAAAAAGAAGAACAAGTATGAAATATCACGAAACGGCGATGCAGTTCGCGCGGAGGTAGAAGGGTAACGGAGGCTACCGCGAAGGCAACAGTGCAGCCCCTTAGCAAAGCGGAGCACGTTCTCAAGAACTCCGCCCCACACTTTCCCTCGGCCACCAAGTTTCCTTCAAGCCAACCCCCTTTTCTTCTCGGAGGTGCTGCTCGCCACATCAGGCGCACGCGAGGTTGGGAACACGCGAGAGACACGACAACGGAACCTCGCTTCTCTGGCCACCAGAGATTCGTCGCCAAGGCATCCTGATTGGACTTCCCTTCAGCGCCACACACCAGTCGCCGCCGCGCACATTGCTTTACCCCCCAACCGTCCACGTTTACTTGGTATGCCCGCCGGTTCTGTCTGCACATCGGTAACAGCAGACAAAAGAGCGCGACCGAAACACGCATGCCGGTTTCGCCAGCGTGGTTTTGATGTAGCGGAGTCGCCATCACCAAAGTTACGAATTCAAGCATCGATGTTGT
This sequence comes from Rhipicephalus microplus, assembly GCF_013339725.1. Classification (NCBI taxonomy): domain Eukaryota; kingdom Metazoa; phylum Arthropoda; class Arachnida; order Ixodida; family Ixodidae; genus Rhipicephalus; species Rhipicephalus microplus. The sequence goes on from NC_051171.1 coordinate 149,228,978, forward strand.
AAAAGGAGTTCACGTCAGCCGCTACGTAGCGAATAATGCCTCGGCAGAAGGTCTATAATTCTCCTTTCGTTCACAGTAAGTTCAGCTCCCGTAGAGCGGCAACCGTGAGTGGTTCTAGCGTGAGTTTTACCTTTCATGGCAAAGTGGGATCTTAGTGCTGAAGATAAAATAACAATGTCCTTTCTTTATTGGCGAGTATGCCCCAGAGGACTGAAAGAGAGGGTCGCGTTTGAAAGACGCGAAGTTATAAAGCAGGCATTGGAAACATACGGGGCATACATATGAGGCAAGTAGGCTACGCCTAAACTTCTGCACATCCTGGGAGTGGCTAGTGCTTTGCAGTAGCCGTCTTAATTTGTCGCAGAGTGATTTTGTACTGGCTGCTTCAAGTGTTGTCCCAAATGAGAAGCTTAAGAAGCACAGCTCTTCATTTCGTTCAAAGATTGGAAAGTTCATTTCCATATAGCGTAATCCCGTACGATTGAACAGCGAAATGGGCTGGCGTTTTTAATTGAAGGTGACAAAAAAAAAAGTGATCGTATGCACATATACTCCTTGCTCTGCTTCTTTCTCTTCATTTTTTTCCTTTTATTGTTTATTGAGTCGTCTTTATTTCATGAAGTTGGATAGCAGGCTTCAAAGCCGCCTGCCTTTCCATGTTGTCAAATTTGAATAAACTAAGTCTTATTGTTCATTTCTCCCTCGTGTAAGCTGCCGGTACACGTGTTTTTTCCGAACCCTTGAGTACATTCTTGAAGATGTCATTTTTCTACAGCAGCTCTACACTAGACTTACTGTTCTTCAACCAATTACACTGTTTGAGCTCACCTCTGCTCGCATAATCAGAAGGAACCTTAATGATTTTGCTTGGTATAAGCTCCGTAGAACGTAGTCCCCTAATGAAGGGCACAAACTAATGCCGACAAGTAGAGATTAAAAATAAAGTAGAAAAATAATATTGAGCAAGTGTCATCAGCATTGATGTGTACATTCACTTGACGCCATTTTCTTTTCACTTTTCATTCCAACTTCTATTCTAACGCTGGGTATTACTGTTCAAGATGTTTCACTGTCTAGTTCTTGTTTTTTCGAGAGGTCTTTCTTGAACTGGTGCGTTGGTGCGTTGTTGTGTAGACTAGATGCCTTATAAATGTCTGCTGCACTTGCAGAAAATGACTGATATGTTATATGTTGCAGCACGTGTTTCGTATATCCGATTAAGTGTAGGAATATGGAGTGAACAATATTTTACAGCGAAAGCTGTTATGAAATCACAACTCGGATCTCACGAAGCACCGTAGTTGTTTGTCGCCGCCGGTGTCCGTAACCACATCGCGCGAAATTTAAAAAAAACTAGTAATAATGACACAGTGGTGCGCAAACTTGGGTCCACTGGGTGCCAGCCCAGTATTCTACCACTGAGCTACGCCTGTTTTTTTTTATTGCCTGTGTACATACAACATTCACAAACAAATATACACCAAAGGACAAACATGCACAATGATTTGTTTGATTGGTATGAGGGATTTAACGTCCCAAAACCACTATATGATCATCACAGACGCCATAGTGGAGGGCTCCGGAAATTTTGACCACCTGAGGTTCTTTAACGTGCACCCAAATCTGAGCACACGTACGGGCCTACAGCATTTCCGCGTCAATCAAAAATGCAGCCGCCGCAGCCGGGATTCGATTCCACGACCTGCGGGTCATCAGCCCATTACCTTAGCCACTAGACCACCGTGGCGGGGCGCAAACATAAACAAAAGAAAAGAAGTAAAACGTGTCAAAGTTAACAGGCTTGTTTAAAATATTTCATCTGTAGAAGGCTTTCCACTTGATGAAGCCATTTGGACACTTCCTGTTGAACCTTTCGTGATTCCACGAATGAACAGACAGATTGACAGTGGTATTGCCGAACCGGACGTGCATTAACATGAGCATGGCGCACCGCCATTCTGGATTACGTATACTGTGCAGGCCCAGTAACATAACTATAGGTCGAAAGGTATTCCTTCTTCATTTGATACTGGTAGAAATCTGATGCCGTAGGGCATCAAGAGGCAGATCCTTTTTCAAAGTCTTCTGGAGAACATCCCAGAAAAAGACTGGATCCCAGAAGTCAAGGAAAACATGTTCAATTGTTTCCGGTTTTTTGCAGAGAAGACAATCATCGCCCAAGGAACAAAGAAGCCTTTTTCTTGCATCCACGTTTTCACGGGCAATGTTCATCCAGAGTGCAATTTAAGGAAAAAGGATTTAGCTCCAGGTGACACCTCCATTTCTTACACGGCTTAAGGCATTCCGGCCTGGGCCTACACGGTATAATGATCTATATAGGGGAACAGGAAGAACCGTTTCTACTAGATTTTTGTATAACTTTTTACGCGAAAATGTATACTGAGATATTCCATTGAAAAACGTGTTTTTAGAAAGAGACAAGACTAAAAAACTTCTTTTAGGTAACCTCTAATGCTTGCTTTCCTGTGACCAGATGCAACTACAAATTCTAGCAACCGTCTTCCAAGCCTAAGCTGTATAACAGTACGTATGAATGGGTCTCGATTATTTTGGAAAAACATGAACCGTATAACTAACTGACGAAGGTACAAATGACACAGACCAAGTCCACCAGAGCGAACCCATCTGAATAAGTTAGTTCTACTTGTTCGCTCCCAAGAAGAACCCCACAAGAAAACAGCAAGTATTCGATGAAGCTTCTGTACATTCGCACGTGAACAATGCAATACTTGAACAATGCATACCAGAGCTTACTGACTAAAAATATGCTACAAAAGGTCGCTCTAGCGAAAATTGATTGCTGGAAACCTTTAAGTTGTTCAGCATTTTCTCGTATATAGCTCCATGGCCCGACGCCACCAGTACGGTTCACTGCCACAATGATATTCTAATGGCACACCTAGGTATCGTACCGAAGTACTAGTCTGTGGAAATACCAGCCACAAATTCTGGACTCACAGGCCATTCGCCGTGCCAGCAATCCACGCACTTGCTCCAGTTTACCAAACAAACGATCACATCTCGATGATCAAGATAGATTTAGAAAAAGCATTTGACCGAGTACCTCACGATATTCTTTTTCTTTTGTTAGACTATGTCAATGTCGGTAACGTAATTTGGGATACAGTTCAAACGGCATATACTTGCTGTAAAACTCATCTAATCATCAACAAAGTTCTTGGGAAACGAATTAATGTCAAACGTTCTGCACGACAAGGCTGTCCTTTGTCTTCCCTCCTATTTTCAATTTATATAGAGTCGTTTTGCCAAAAAGACATTAAAAGTAGTAACATAGAAGGGTACAAACTACAAGAAGCTGAGTACGGGTACTGGCATGCGCAAATGATAGAGCTGTGTTTTGTAAAGAATATGAAAGTATCGCTGAAACCATAAAAAATTGTAAGCTGAGCTACGCCTGTGCTTGTGACTCGTTGGGAAACTTGCCTTAGGCAGGCTTGATGTCAGGAAAGCAATCGCGTTAATACGACTTATAAAGCGTTTCAAAACAGCGAAAGAACAACCAGTCATCGCACAATGCAAATAGCGTAACGAGTGGGCCGTCGAATGCTCCAACCCATTACAAAAGCTTGTTTTTGTTCAGCTTTTAACTGTGGCGCATACCCACTTCAGCCACGATTCCTCATCGTGGTCAGCCACTGCATGAACAATTGGTACAATATTTCTCGCAATAGTTTAGCGGATACCTGATTTCTCAGAAGAATGACGAGAAATAGCACAGCGAATGCCGGCCTACTGCCCTAAAATATTTAATATTAGTGCCATAGTGGGCATAAAGCAAGTGCGCTTGCAGCAGTTACCAAATGAGTGTTTAGAAAAGGCTCTGAAAGGCCGCTCTTTGTTCGCTGTGACTGTGCTGCGCCTACCGCGCAGGTCTGGCGTTTTTCAAAGACTATAGTCTTTCGTGTGGGGCCTTAGACCAAAAATCTTTGGTCCGTCTTTCTAATGACAAATAACACAGACCGAAGTCCACCAGAGCGAACCCATCTGAATAAGTAGTTCTACTTGTTCGCTTCCAAGAAGAAACACCACAAGGAAAACAGCAGTATTCGATGAAGCTTCTGTACATTCGCACGTGAAACAATGCAATACATGAACAATGCATACCAGAGCTTCTAACTAAAGATATGCTACAAAGGTCGCTCTACGCGAAAATTGATGCTGAAACCTTCAAGTTGATTCAGCATTTTCTCGTATATAGCTCCATGGCCCGACGCCGCCAGTACGGTTCACTGCCACAATGATATTCTAATGGCACACCTAGGTATCGTATGGAAGTAGTATTCTGTGAAGTACCAGCCACAAATTCTGGACTCACAGGCCATTCGTCGTGCCAGCAATCCACACACTTGCTCCAGTTTACCAAAGAAACGATCACATCTCCATGATCAAGATAGATTTAGAAAAAGCATTTGACCGAGTAACTCACGATATTCTTTTTCTTTTGTTAGACTATGTCAATGTCGGTAACGTAACTCGGGATACAGTTCGAACGGCATATACTGGCTGTAAAACTCGGCTAATAATCAACAAAGTTCTTGGGAAACAAATTAATGTCAAACGTTCTGCACGACAAGGCTGTCCTTTGTCTTCCCTCCTATTTTCAATTTATATAGAGTCGTTTTGCCAAAAAGACATTAATTGTAGTAACATAGAAGGGTACAAACTACAAGAAGCTGAAGTACGGGTACTGGCATGCGCAAATGATATAGCTGTGTTTTGTAAAAAAATATGAAAGTATTGCTGAAACCATAAAAAATTGTAAGCTGAGCTATGCCTGTGCTTGTGACTCGTTGGGAAACTTGCCTTAGGCAGGCTTGATGTCAGGAAAGCAATCGCGTTAATACGACTTATAAAGCGTTTCGAAACAGCGAAAGAACAACCAGTCATCGCACAATGCAAATAGCGTAACGAGTGGTCCGTCGAATGCTCCAACCCATTACAAAAGCTTGTTTTTTGTTCAGCTTTTAACTGTGGCGCATACCCACTTCAGCTACAATTCCTCATCGTCGTCAGCCACTGCATGAACAATCGGCACAAAATTTCTCGCAATAGCTTAGCGGATACCACGCTTCTCAGAAGAATGACAAAAAATAGCATAGCGAATGCCGGCCTACTACCCTAAAATTTTTTATTAATGCCGTAGTGGCCATCAAGCAAGTGTGCTTGCAGCAGTTATCCAATGAGTGTTCAGAAAAGGCTCTGAAAGAACGCTCTTCTGGCTTTCGCTGTGACGGTGCAGTGCTTTCCACGCAGGTGTGGCGTTTTTTAAAGACGATAGTCTTTCGTGGGGACCTTCGACGCAAAAATTTTGGTCCGTCCGTCAGTCCGTGCGTCCGTCCGTCCGTCCGTCCGTCCGTCCGTCCGTCCGTCCGTCCGTCCGTCCGTCTGTCTGTCTGTCTGTCTGTCTGTCTGTCTGTCTGTCTGTCTGTCTGTCTGTCTGTCTGTCTGTCTGTCTGTCTGTCTGTCTGTCTGTCTGTCTGTGCGTTTGTCTATTTGTCCACTCTTAACAGCATCGGGTATTTGAAACGGCTGACCCCATCCGCAGCGCCCACCTATGGTGCTCAAGGTTGAGCATTGATGCTTGTGTAATTGTCAATCAAAAAGCAATTACTGCGCATGTTCCTGGGCGCCATAACAATACGTATATATTCTGCATGTGCCTCTCTTACCAGAAAAGGCATACATAAGTAATTTTAAGGACCGTAGCGCTTATCACGTTGCGCTGACCATGCGACGCTTGCACGGAAAAGCGAGTGTTTCTAACGCTTTGCTAAAACGAAACGGCGGTGGCACCTACCCATCGCCTTGCGTTCTACACCTCATCACCTCTGAGATGGGCGCGCTCAGCCGTCTCAGAGCCACGCGCTATGTTTTCTAAGACAACTACCAGATGGCGCTTGTGTCTCACGTTTGACATGCTCGATGCGCTCGTTCGCCTTTGCTGCATGCTCGAGGCACTCTAACGCAGCGCCTCCAGAATACCATTCACCGATTTTCTTGCGCAGAACATCAAATAAATGTCTTGTTCACTCTCTCCACACGCAAGACTATGGCCTTTCGACGATACTTGCAGATTACATGCAGATACGGGGCCAATTTTTTTTATAACGTCGTATAGGAAATGATTTAACCACTGGAAACAAAGAGTAGCTGTAGTTGTACACGTGCACAATTACTTCATGATGTCAACAAAAAAATATAACTCGCGTGTAAGCCCGTATGCGTATGGGCTCATTTCCATTTGTGTGATCCGCATGTACATCATTTTTTTCACTCAACACCTGGAGTGGAATACAAGACCATCAAGCATGCGGCAAGCTTTTACAGTTTCTCATTCATAAAATCATCACGCTCTATGGGCGCACGTGTTCCCTCCCGGAAATTAGCCCGCACAGAAAAGCGGTGCTTGGAGGCACAAACAAACGAATCAAATTTTCTCTTGGCAGCGTTATTTTGTCATTTCGCACCTACCTCCTTTTGTTGTCTCTTTCTTTTTGCAGCGCAAAGCAACGAAACAAAACGAAAACTGCGTTGTCTTGCTTTTCTTCCAGAAATACTGCTGTTGAGGTGAACAGCAATTATCGGGAAACAATTAAAAAAATGCGTACACACATCAGTCGCCTGTCTCCGCTTTCCTCAACTTGACGTTGCTTTATTTGATTATCTCCCCCCCCCACCCCCTTCTCCCCGTAGGGTACACATCTTTTATACACGTCGCTCGCCATTAATAAAGCCTTGGTGGAGCAGCGAACAATTTCGGACGCTCGCACAGTGGCGCGCTTACAAATGACGCCGCAGTGCATTAGCACGATACGAGCAGATCATCAGAGAGAACTCTGGAACAATTAATCACTCGCCCTATTAGACGCATATTTCGTTTATTTTTCCGCCACGGGAGGTGCCCGATCTATCGTGGCGCGAAGAAGAGCTCTCGTTTAGAAGCGAGAGACTAAAAAAAAACAAGAAAAAGCTCTCACACAATCCGGGATCTTTTCTTTGCAGCGGCGGATCGTTTCGTTGTTCGAATAATGATGAAAACTAGAAGTTTCTCCGTAATAACCTAGCCCGCGAGAATATAATGCAAGCGCCACAGTCCACTCTGTTTCTAGTAGTCATTAGACCTTTATGCAGAAGTGGCAGGCGCGCAGAAAACGCAAGTACCATCACACTTACCGGAAAGCATATGGATCTATTAGTGTTTCGCTTCAAACGAAATTGCAAATATCTTATCCGAAAGTGCGCGTTTCTCTGAGCTCCCGCTTTCGAAATTGTTTCTTTTTCCCCGAACGCAAATGAAATTCTCGACAGCCTTCTCATCTAGTTCACTTCCTGATTTATACTTACGCCGGGCAGCGCAAAGAAACTGAGACAAAGCGGAAGACACGCAAAACGATATATATTGTCTCCCGTGTCCACCTCATGTCTTTGTTTATTTGCGCTGCACGAGCTAAGTATGTATCAAGCCAAGTATCAACCGCCAGCGGATTCTTCTACAATTTTTTTTGCACGTTGGGTCTGCGTCAAACTCCGAAATCCCGCCTAACATTTCGTTCTAGTTCTTGTTCTTATGGCTGACTTGTGCATCGTCTGTTGCGAACCCGCCTCTCTTTTAGAAAAAAAATAGCTGCGTATATAGCACGTATTGGTTATAGAGTAGAGTTACATTTAGGTTGGATGACATCTCTTGATCATCTCCATCAGCTCTTTTCTCGCCTCCCGCACTGCAGCTGCGTTCATATATTGGGTCGGCATTTCGGGTCGATTCGCTGCGCTAGGTTTGACGTTAGTCCTATCATACACCGCCCATGGCCACTCGACCCCATTGCTAAGCCGTTCGGATCACCGCTCTAACCGATGACCAAGCGCGAAAAGCACGAAAAGGCATTAGCATCAGAAAAGCCATCGGTACAGAATACCGGCCTTGGTCAGCAAGACCGCAGTCAGAATGTGTCGCTCCATTTCGACACATAGAAAATTGCTATCTAGTGCAAAACACATACACACTCACGCACAAACACACACGCACACAAGCACATGTAAATGCAAACACACACACACACACAAGCACACACCACACAGACAGACACACACACGCACGCACATGCGCACACTGGATTTATTATAAGTTGCCCTAAAATGGCTGGAAGGCGAAAGCCACTTTTTTTTCTTCTCAGTCGATGGATTAATCCTCTATCGCGGTATTGGATTCAGGCCACCGCGATGGAAATTTTACAGCGAAAGCTGTTCTGATATCAGACCCGGGTCACGCGCGGCGCCGTAGTTGTCTGCCACCCCCGCCGCCGCCGCCGGTGTCCGTAATCACATTGCACGAAAAAAAAAAAATAAACCTGGCACCAATGACACAGTGGGGCTTGAACCCGCGCCCGCTAGGTGTCAGCCCAGTTTTCTAAAGCTGAGCCCCGCCGTTTTTTTTCTTTATTGTCTAACATATCAAAGCTTTTCACCTTCCACATATTTACATATTGGTCAAAATACAAGTGCGTCACAAAATACACCCACAAAATAATTGAAGTACAGTAAGCTCTTAGCTGACTATTGATCATTACTTTGGCATTCGTAACACTGGCTCAATGCGCACAATCCAGTCCGGTACACCCTCTTGGCCATTCAGCACTTAAAAAAATGGCACACGGATTCGCTAAAATATTGGTGCACAAATGGCACTTATACATCCGTGTTTTCAGAAGCACATCGGGTCTTACATATACTGTTCAGACCCAGAAGCATGATTAGATCATAGGGTTCGCCTGCCTCGTTTTTAACCGAGAGAAAACATATGCTGTGGGCGCGTTAGTTCTTTTTTCAACGTTCTCTTCAACATGTCCCAGAAAAAGACCACGCTCCAGTAATCTATAAACACGTGTTCAATTGTTTCCGGTTTACTACATAAGTGGCAATGGTTCTCCATGGGACAAATAATCACCTATCCTGCAACCACGTTTTAACTGGTAAGGTACTAGTAGGTAATTTAAAGAAAATGGTTTTGACCCCTGGCACTACAAGCATTCTTTTAACGCATTTCAGAATATTCTGTCCTGGGCCTGCACTGTATGCTTGGGACTTGTTGGCAAACTTGCCTTAGACAGGCTTAATGCGGGGAAAGAAATCGCGTTAATACGACTTATAAAGTGTTTTAAAACGGCAAAAGAACAACCCGTCATCGCACATTGCGAGTAGTGTAACGAGTGGGTCGTCCGATGCTCCAACCATTACAAACACTTGTTGTTCTTCACCTATTAACTGTGGGGCACCCACTTCAGGCATACTTCTTCATCGTTGTCAGCCACTGTGTGAACAACTGGCACAAAATTCCTTGCAAGTGTTTTGCGGATACCACGCTTCTCAGATGAACGACGAAAAAGAGCATAGCGAATGCCGGCCCACTACCCAAAAGTTTTGTTATTAATGCCGTAGTGGGTATCAAGCAAGTGTGCTTGCAGTAGTTACCCAATGAGTGTTTAGAAAAGGCTCTGAAAGGCCGCTCTTCTAGCTTTCGCTGTGACTGTGCTGCGCCTTCCGCACAGGCCTGGCGTTTTTTTTTTTTTTGTGGAGATGAATATGCATGAGGCTCGTGTACTTAGATTTAGGTGATGGTGATGAAAACCTTATTTGGGTGCAGAAGGGAAGATAGCTCGGACCGTCGAGCCGAGCTTGGTGGCCTGATCGCGGACGGCCAGGCTTTGGCGGTTGAGTTCGGGGTTGCAATCAGCTCTGCCTTCAGCAAGAACACCAGGTGGTCGAAATTTCCGGAGCACTCCACTCTGGCGTTCCTCATAACCATATCAGAATGTGGGGACGCTAAACCCCAACAATTATTACAAGATATTGATCCTCCCTTGCCTTTAATCGAAAGTTTTCTGCACCTACTGAGGTTTTCCCCCACATGCAGGATCGCGGGCATCACAAGCTCTCTGCACTTGACCTGCTTTTACTCTGCATCGTGATCGGCCCAACTTCAGACCAAGTGAGATGTCACGTGACGCCGCGTTAGGTGACGCTATGACGTGCCAATATCAAGAACGGGAGTGACGCACGTGTGAGCACTCACCGCGGTAAGTTTGCGGGTGGTCGCTTGCGTGAGCAGTTCAGTTATGTCAAGTCTCCCTGCTAAGGACCTACGTTCCATGCTAGTCTCCCGTACTCTACTACACTGTACTACACGATCATATCTTGTACTATAATAAATGGTACGGTATATTATATAGTATATTACTATACTATATTTAAAACTATATATAAAGCTCTCTCTCTCTCTCTCTCTCTCTCTCTATATATATATATATATATATATATATATATATATATATATATATATATATATAAGAAACAAATATAATTGAGTATTAGCTCAAGTTTTATTTCTTGCGTGGTTCTCAAGCCGCAGGTAAGTAGAAAACAGATGAATAAATTATAAGCTTTTTGGAGTGCCTGATTGTAGTTCATATAGATTATACAGAGTTCTGGCCCAGATATGAAGTGATTCAGAACATTCCAGCCAACAATTACGCAGGAGCATTACACGTTCAAGCAGTTTTCATTAAAGCCAGAGACAAAATTTGATTAGTAGAGTTTTTATAATACCAGTAAAGCTTCAGATAGTGAAATCTGGTGGTATCTTAAACTTCATTTCGAAACAGATGAAATGGCACTTGTGGCTTCATTTATTCGTGTGTTTAGGTTTTGTTTCGAAGGAGAGAATGAATCCTCTTGAACTTGCTGACCAGAGTTGAAATGGCAAGCCTAAAAGAATAAGTTGATGAGGCACAACCGCTGAACATCTGCTAATTTTCGTTTCGTGAGCAAACAGCTCTAAGCCACACGAACACACACGGAGCCAGAACTACGAAGATTGGGCAAACCCGTGTACTATACCCATCATTCCAATGCTCGCTGAAGCACCGTGCGTTGCAGCTGCCATAAACTCTAACGCCAGAGTTCCCTATAGTATATATTTAGGAAACTGTATGACCACCCCTTCCACCATCTTTACAATCATAGCCCTCACCACCTCAGTCTTGTTATCATCATCAACACCACCCCCCTGGACCCCTGCTCAGCCCGTGGCCACCACTTCCCACAAAATCGGCACCATCACTATAGTCAGCAACAACGTCAAATGCACCATCTCGAGCTCAACGTCACAACCGGCGCACCAAGAACATTCTCTGCGACAGACACAAAGTGACGCAGCATTTTGCTACGACCCTTGCGTTTTTTCAACGGTCCACGGGTTTTCATCGCCACCCCTTTTACCTAGCCCGTATCTCACTGATTCTCCGAGATCCTCTCGTTCCTCGAGCGAACAAAACTCCCCAACTGAAATTCGAGACGAAAGGCTTGCGCAAGCCTCTGCCGGCTACCATTAATGCATCTCGCGGAGGAAGCGCGCGCTTCGCCTGCGGCCGAAGGACATCGGCCTTCGATGTTTCGCAATGCAGGTGAGCGAGCGGCGCCTGCGCCTAAGGGTCTTGCCTGTCGCAACGCTTCCTTTTCCATGCCCGTATGCAGCGAGAAAAAGCTCGCGTGCACGCAGGTAATGCCCATAAAAGGAGCGAACGAATACCGTTCGGAAGAGTGCGTCGAGAGTGCGTACAAAGTACAGCTCGTGTATACTTCACAAATGCGTCTTGTTCGTGTGGGGGCCTTTAAAATGCATTGTGCGAGTTTCGAGAAAAGCTCTTACATATGTCCCCGTTGAGCTTGCTTCGAAGGTTTGTTCGCGAGATCGATACAACAAAGTGCGTGCATCACGACACGGATGCAGGCTAATTAAAGTGCAGTCAACCACGTCTCCGACATTGTGATTGCGGACTGCCCAAGCGTGACTGTTGGTGTCTATACAATAGCGTCATTATGAGATATCTGGATATAGAAGAAAGCGCGTTTTCAAATTTATTGCTTAACTCGTAAACGTTCAAGCTATAATGTTGGGGCACTTCGACGTTGGATGTTTTATTTTGTCACTCAGAGAGAATAGTACGACGTTTTGAGTTAATTGGTGAAGTAGCGATTAGTAAAATGAAGGAGACGTTCTGTAGGCTAAAAGTCCAACGGTCCGAAGACTGTAGGGGGTTTCATGATGAATACTGCATGTATCAAAAATGCACAGACAGATGACAAGGAAACTTCATATCTGTTAAGCAGTGTTATTACATGAACTTCCCCCAGAACTTAACTATGAAATATGGCAGTAATAAAAGCAACAACAATAAAAGAATATCTGTAACAACATTGATGGGGCTTGAAAATTATTTCAGTATATATATATATATATATATATATATATATATATATATATATATATATATATATATATATATATATATATATATATATATATGACAGTATGCATTCCTTCCCATACGCGTTGCACACACGCGCATTGCAACAAAGCACTGTGGCAACGCGCCAAGTTGAAAAGACAAAGACTTGCATTTATATAGAAAAAACACATCGTGAAAAATACAAAAAATGGTGCCTTATAGGAAGTATATCAACGCAATCCTCGACGTAATGAAGTAATGCCTTACGGAATTATAAACGTGAGTAAATGGCCCAAAAAATGTGCGTTTTCCACAAAGCATCACAATCTTTAAAAGAAGCGAAGGAATCAACGTCTTTCGAGATTCATTGAAGCTTACAATTAAATGAAATACCTTATCGTGTGTGACGTCAATTAACTCCAGGCTTTGCAAGTTTCTGACGTGAACCACGCTCTGCAGCCTTTTAACATCAGCTCCCTACGCCTTTTTCAAGCCGTCGACGCATTAAATACAACGCCCGTCGACCGGCGCATTCGGGAAGAAAAAAAAAAGGCACCGTGATCATCGTTCAATTCTGCGCATTCAATGCCGCGATGTCTCGATTTATCGACGTGACGCACTGTCTTAACAAAGTTCTCTACAAGACGCCGTTCGTTCGGCGAGTGCGACGACTTGTCGTTGTCGAAGCGTTGTTCCCTCTCCGTCCTTTCCCTCCTCCCCTTCTTTCTGCACGAACTCTGCGTGCACTTCTTCGAAAGGCGACGCCAACGCGACAAACACGACGACAACGGCCTCTGTACTGACTGCGTCTACAGTTGCGTCGAGTAGCTAGCTCCACGGCAAGCACGTTTCCGGCGCGAGCTTCTTCGGCCGGGGTCCATATACCACTGTCAAAAAGGGGAAGAGGCCGCCGAGCCTTCTGCGTGGTCGTGATAAAGGCAACGCGGACTCGAGCGCGTGTCTTTAACGAGGCCCTGAGCTGGCGCATTAGCGTTAATTGAACGAGCCCGCCCACTGCCGCCACCGCTCGCCCTCTCGCGCTTTATACTCCGACACCCCTTTTACACCACCACGCATCCCCTCGCAAGCCTACGAGCGGTGCTTCTCCACTCTCCTTCCTACTGCGTGATTCGAAAGAGAGGAGGAACAAGTCAAAGAGGAGAGACTGCTCCTCCTCGCCCATCCACCTACCATCCTCGCCCCTGAAAAAGTCTGACATAACGAAGCCATAGGGAGGAGTCCTCTTCCCCGCGATTACCAGTTGTGCCGACCGTGCACGGCGTGCGTTTTGATCCACCAACGCAGATACTAATGGCCGAGCGTGGAGATTAAAAAAAAAAAAGAGTAGACGACGAGTCAGCAGTAGCGCAAGCGGCCCATCTCCTCTAGGAAGTGCTGACGCGAGGGCGCGGTTGTTTCGGCCCTCGCTATACCTTACTGCACGTGGTGCCTGTTTCGGCCCTCCTCCGAGCATTCATGCATGCACTGAACTTGAAGGATGAGTCGATACTTAACGCCAAGGAGCCGCGGAGTTCTGGAACCGGATGAGCGGAGATGCCGCATTCGCTGTGTCCAGCTTTCAGGCGTTCATTATTCGTATATCGCCATAGATTAGCGCTTAGTTTACGCGTGTGTATGTATGTAGTATGCTATGTATGTATGTATGTATGTATGTAGTGTATGTATGTATGTATGTATGTATGTATGTTGATGTATGTATGTATGTATGTATGTATGTATGTATGTATGATGTATGTATGTATGTATGTATGTATGTAGTATGTATGTATGGTATGTATGGATGTATGTATGTATGTATGATGTATGTATGTATTTATGTATGTATGTATGTATGTTTTAATTGTTTATAGATAGAGGCAAATTACATTTGCAATGTTTTGACACAGCCTGAGGAAGTTGATGCTAACCGACTTGACTAGCTAAACCTTTTCCACACTTCCACAAATAATCAGTAAGTGTTTAGGAAGATTTAAAACTTTTATTTAGCTTACTTTGAAAAGACAGTGATAAAGTTAACGCTTTCAAGCAGGCAAATCAGCTATTCAAATTGTTCTGCCTAAAAAAAAATGTCAGAAATGCTAAAGTTTGCTGTGTTGCATAAACGCTTACACCGCAGAGGAGCACGCTTTACAGGCATGTTATAAAGGTCAGGATGTATGTATGTATGTATGTATGATGTATGTATGTATGTATGTATGTATGTATGTATGTATGTATGTATGTATGTATGTATGTATGTATGTATGTATGTTTTAATTGTTTATAGATAGAGGCAAATTACATTTGCAATGTTTTGACACAGCCTGAGGAAGTTGATGCTAACCGACTTGACTAGCTAAACCTTTTCCACACTTCCACAAATAATCAGTAAGTGTTTAGGAAAATTTAAAACTTTTATTTAGCTTACTTTGAGAAGACAGTGATAAAGTTAACGCTTTCAAGCAGGCAAATCAGCTATTAAAATTCTTCTGCCTAAAAAAATGTCAGAAATGCTAAAGTTGGCTGTGTTGCATACACGCTTACACCGCAGAGGAGCACGCTTTACAGGCATGTTATAAAGGTCAGTATGTATGTATGTATGTATGCATGCATGCATGCATGCATGCATGCATGTATGCATGTATGTATGTATGTATGTATGTATGTATGTATGTATGTATGCATGTATGTATGCATGTATGTATGCATGTATGTATGCATGTATGTATGCATGTATGCATGTATGCATGTATGCATGTATGCATGTATGTATGTATGTATGTATGTATGTATGTATGTATGTATGTATGTATGTATGTATGTATGTATGTATGTGCAAACTTGCATGCATGCATGATACGCGCACGTGCGTGTGCATGTGTGCATGCAGCCATGAACCATTACCGTAAATTGACACACTATCAGACACTGCCTTGTAGCCAGTTTTCAAACATGAAATACGCAAAGATGTATGTTTTGAAGGCCAGGATAGTTTCCGCGCTAGATATGAAGGTGAATTAGGCAGGTAAGTTTATGAAAGTGTCTCTGTACTCTGATCAAGTGGAGGCGCAAGAAACGCAGGCAAAACGACAAAGCATTAGGTACATGCGGCCATCGGTTACAATTAGCGCCTGCTGCAGCTAAACTAAACTTGTTATGCCTGCACTCAACAGGAACTGAATTAATCGTATTCGTGCGTAGAAATAAATACTTCCTCGCCATCAATCACCTTGAGTTTTGGCACGTTGAACGGAAACTAAATCATTCGTCTTCCTATGTACATTTAAACTCGCCCTAATTCACCTCGAGTTTCGTTGACACGCCTTTTTTTTCGCGAACGTCACGGATGCTAATTTTTCCCTTCCGTAGCTTGTTGCCTGGTCGACCCCTCCCTCCTCCTTTTCATTGTCAAGAGTGCTAGCATGTCTCATGCATTATTCCTGTCATCTGATCATATTTTCCAAGCCCTCTTCGAGCCTTCTTTTGAAAAGATGTTAGTTAATGTGTGGTATACTACGTCAGCTCATCAGTAGGGAAGAATAAGATTGCGCCTACATCGTACACGAAGAGGCGAAACATCACAGAAACAGATCGCACTTTTAAGCCGTGTGGAACGAAAACAGATGCTTGGCCAAACTTCTGGCTCCTTCCATAAGCAAAGCGTGAGGCTCCGCGCAAAAATTTCAACGGCGACGAGAAACTAGAACGCATGTGAGAACAGGAGGCGCTCGACACGCGAAAACCGCGCGAGAACTCAGCGAGACGGAATTAAGTAAAGGGAAGGCAGCACGCGTCTTAATTACGCTCAACGCGCCCGACATTTGCAGACTGGGCCGGCGACAGGCGTCGCTTTACGAACTGGGCCAAGCAACAAACTGAGAGGGACACAAAGAGCCTCGGAGCATGCCGCATTTTGAGCGTTGTACCGGCGCGTTTCTTTGTGTCGTGCGGAATAGCTAATTGAGGAACCAACCCTCCCCGCCCAGACACACTTTAGCATAGAGCTGCCGCCTCCGGTTCAAGGATGTCGTGTGGGTTTAGCACTCGCAACGGTTGAGTGAAGTAGGAAAAACAAAGAAAAAATTAGGCAAATCGAAGGGCTGCTGGATGTGCTGCTGTCAGCGCGTTGCGGGCACAGCGTTAATTTTCAGCTCCTCCGCTAGATGGCCAACACTGGCAGACGCCTTTTTCTTTTCTCCTCTTTTCTCCCCTTTATCCCTTCCCCAGGGCAGGGTAGCAAACCGAATGTGCGTCTGGTTAACCTCCCTGCCTTTCCATGCATCTTTATCTCTCTCTCTCTGGCAGACGCGCTACACAGTACGAAGCTGACCAGCTTGTGGTAAACATGGGAAAGAGAGCGAACAGTGGCACAGGAGGGATGGGCGATGCAGTCGTTCTGAAATGTTGTACGAGTTGACGTAGTGTTTTAGACAAACAGATATAGAAGCATGCTGAAATAGATATTTTGTCGCAGCAGTCGACAGAGTGCACAAATAGGTACTTTGTACGTCTACAAATTTTACCTCAAAAATAGTGTGCGAAACAATTTACGAACACCTTTGACACTTGCTTGTAAATAAATGGACATTCTCTACACGTTTGGAGTCGTGTTGGCCATGAACACATTGAAGTATTTCGAATCGGTAATAATTCTATTGAGTGCTGAAAATTTGAAGCAACTGAAGAAGAATTCTGCACAAAGAATAGTCTATAAGCTATACAGTGACAAAAACTATTCAGATTTAGTATATTAAACAAAAAAGTAAGACAAGGACACTAAGTGATTGCACCAAAACACGAATAAATTGTAGTTATGTGTCATCAACGGCACTCCTCTTGCACCAGCCAAAAGGGTTCGTTTGGATATTGCAGTACACAGCACTAAATTCTGTTAGCATACGAACTACTTTGTGCTGGTCGGCTGAGCAGCTAAGCGCACCAATTATGATAATCCGTCCTATGAAGATGCCGTTGTACGTCTGGAACCTATGATGTAAAGCTTAAGCCTCGCCTGAGGAATATCTCTCGCTTGTAGCATAATACGGCGCCAATGAGACTATTTATGGAGGTCTTACCAGGTTGTTCGAGGGAATCTTTCGAAGTGCACTCATCCTTTTATGAAAGTTTGCCGAAGAAACTATGGGTCAACATAAAATCAGCTGCACCACGGCTTATAAATATGATTAGTTCTTTTACGCATTTTCTACACGCGGGATTAGACTGTTAGTCTCATTCGTAGTTCATGAATATTCCACGAAACGTACGAAGTTCATTACAACAACATTAAATCTGAAGCTTGATTTACTTCTGTACAACCTTCAGGTGTCGTACCACGACATTCAGTAAAAAGAGACTGCTCACAGCTTGAGGTTAATACGAATAATTGCATGAAAAGCACCGCACTTCTTATCATTATTATAGCCACTTACCTTCACAGACAGATGCAATAACACTTTATTGGAAAACGAAAAAAAAAAACACGAAAGGTTACCGGCTCAGGCTCCGGCCACCCGGATATTTTTTACGGTGATGCGTAGTCTTTCCATTGCTGTATGGGCTCGCTGGATTGCCCACAGTTGGTCAAGCAGATCTGAACAGCTCAGCGCACTTATCCAACGCTCCTCAAAAAGGTTCGGTCCTGTATTGTATTCTCGGTATATTGCTGTGACCTGTCTGCATTGCCATAATATATGTGCTATATCTGTGTGTTCGTTCTTACAGAGCTTACAGATTGCTTGTGGGTATCGTCTGGAGTATACTCTATTCCGGTGTACTGGATTTGGAAAGGTTCTGGTTTGCCATCTTCGCCAATCTGTTTCTTGAGACCAGTCCAGCTGTTTGTGTGGTGGGGGATATTCTTTTCGTCGTCGCTTATAGTATGTCAATATGTCGAGGACGATGTGACCGGTCTGTTTCTGTAGTATTGCGTCGCATATTCGTCATTGTCATCACCTCCATCGTCCCCATCACTCCCGTTGTAGTCGTCTTTCCTTCTGTGGTGGATTCGGGGTGCCGGGCCGTAGCTGTCCGAGCCGTGGTTAATCGGTTCTCGCGTGGTTCGGTGGGCTTTCTCGTTGAGGTTTCAAGGGATAGTTGTGTATTCAATGGTTATTTCCTTATGTGCGCCGAGATCCACTTGAGGTATTTGAGTCCAACTTTGCCGTTCCGGATGTCTTCTGCTCTGTGTTTTGGGATTTCGGCTGCTTCTGTAGAGATCTATCCCTTTGTTAAATTCCTAATGGCTATTTTTGAGTCACTAATTATGAATCTGTCTCACTTTCGACCACTGATTACGGCCTCTGCAAATACATTTTTTTCCGCTGTCTCCGACAATCTGGTACTTACGGAGCCCACTGTCACGGTCTTCCCTTTCGTGTCTCTAACCACCATCGCAAAGAGGAAGCCTCGCGTGACCGTATTATTGGTGTAATTATTCAGAGAATATCAGACGGCATCTACAAAAAGCACACCCTCATGCCCACCATGGTTCTTGAGGATCATTTTTGTGGAGTATTTTACACCTTTACAAGACTTTATATTCTTTAACGCAACTAGGAACTATCTGTCGCAAGAAAACACCCCATTTGGAGTTCGCAGATATCTTCCCAACTCCTCTCACATTTTGGTTCGAGTACAAAGTCACGACCTATAATCTCAGCTTTAATATTGATCAAGCGTTATAGTACAACTGACAACGCATACTTACTTCTTCCAGGATTGAAAAGTTCCGCGGAGGAGTACGAAGACGGCACAGAAGCACAAAACTTCTCGGTCGACCTTAAATGAGCGACAAACTAACAGCGCAGCTTACTCTGCAGAACACCTGTCGTAGGCGGGACGATCGCACGCATACCAGAAATCCCGCAAGCTGTTCTTCCGGATCGCGTCTCTTTTCTAACGGTGGAAGCGGGAGTCTCTCGGAATAATGAAGAGTTTACAGCTTCTCATACACGCAAGGAAAACAGTCTTATGGGGGCCTAGTACGGAGAAACGCGACAAGCAGAGGGGGAGTCTCTTAAAGCCTGCGGGAGCAGACTTGCTTAGCGTTCCGCCGCTTTTGCATAACGATCAGGACATTTTGAATTCCAGAGAGCGCCGTCGCGGAGTAGACGCCAAGAGAGCTTCACCTTAAGCCCCCCCCCCCCCCCCTCCTCGCGGAGGCTTTTGTCTGAGACCCCCCCCCCCCCCCATTTCAACCCACTGCCCTTTCCTCCGAGTCCTGCCTCCCAGCCGTCCACCTTTGACTGCTTGCTTTTATATTTTTTTTTCAGAAAACAATAATTCATGACGTCTTTTCAAAACCTTTCCACGACTTCCTTCGTTTTTTTATTCACGCTCTGGGACTTATTATGAGAGCGAGAAAAAAAACTATGTGGCCTTATTTCGCATTCCCTCGTGCTTTGACATCGATGGCTGGCAAGATGACAAAGGAAAAACTGTCGGAAAAATAATGGTATATGGATAGAGAGAGAAAGAGAGATAGAGTGGATGGGAACGTGAGGAAGGGTCAAGACTTTAGCTGTGCATAGAGTTGAGAGGACGATACTTGGGGCCGATTCAATATTCGCGCATCGACAACCCGCTCAAAAGCATTCCAAGAATAAGAAAGCCCCCAGGAGGGCAGGGATGATAAATGAAGCCCGCATGCGACGTCTATGCACCACCGTATAGCTGCCAAATAAAGCCCAAAAGGGCCTGCTTTTTTTTTTCTACCGCCCCCCCAACTTCCTTCTTCATCCTGCCCTTTTCATCGCAATTCTTTTCCTCTTTGAATACCACGCCAGTTACTTTTGCGTACGCGTCACTTTTCTTTCCGGCCTTAAGAGCAGGTACGCAGTGCGTTGATTTTTGGTAACGTCGTCGACGCATTCCGTTTCTCCTCATTCTTGGTGCCTGCTGGAAAAAAGACGTTTCGATTCAGCGCTTTCTTTTCAACCTTCTAGTTCATCGACTCTCGTCCCGGAGAGTAAGCTCGAGAGTGCACTTGCGGTAATAATGGCGCAGAAATGTTCGCGGAGTACGCTAGCGTTTCCCAATTCAGGTCTGTGGGCGAAGTGCACGATTCTCGCAGAGTTGCGAAGTTCTTGCCCTTCGGCGTTGAGGTCCTGCCACTCTTCTCCTGAAGGAGCCTCCAGTTACTCTCTGCTGGTGATTGCCAAAAAAGGTTTACATTTATTTTTTTTCTTAATTCTGTTTACACAATATTTATCTAAAGAAAGTAGCGAACGTATTACAAAAAGTGAAAACCGACTCGGCTGGGAGGCCGTGCGCAAAACCGGACGGAAAACAGAAGCTATGCAAGTTTTAACTACGAATATAATGGCGGAAAATGCCGACTAAGGCCGACCATGTCATCTGGTATTGTAGGTCGTATCTCCTATTTTTGAAACCTGTGTGAATTCGTTACTGTCTGAAAGCAAATTTGAATGAGAGCTATCTTTCGCGACCTTAAGTGGCTGCTTGATTGCGATCGCATGCCTTCGGGCGAATATCCCGAAGGGCAACACAACAATTTTAACTAGCCCAACTCTGTCGCGAGCTTGATTGTTGATTGATTTATGGGGTTTAACGTCCTAAAACCACCATATGATTGCGAGAGACGTCGTAGAGGAGGGCTTCGGAAATTTCGACAACATGGGGTTCTTTAACATGAGCATACAGGCCTAGAGCATTTCCGCCTCCATCAAAAATGCAGCCACCGCGACCGGGATTCGATCCCGCAACTTGCGGGCCAGCAGCCGAGTACCTTAGCCACTAGACCACCACGTCGGGGCGTCAGCTTGATTGTGAAAGTCTAACGCATCCTAGGTTTGAATGACTCCGGGCATGGTTCAGTCACATCGCCAAAAATGAATCGTAAGGCCCCACCTCAGTGAGCTTGTAGACGAACATTCGCCGTAACACCAACGGCGTACATTGTCAAAAAAAAAAAAACAATAACTGCCCATGCACGCGTGTGCGTACTTGACAAAAAGAAAAAAAAAGGAACCAGCGCGTATCTATACATGTGCACATATAATATGCCATTTACTCTTGAGACATGTGCCAATCGAAATATATCAAATGATAATTGCTCTAAAGAGGGCCGTCAGGAAGCTGCGGCGTTGCGGCGGTAGTTTCGGTGATCCGAAAGATCACCGAAACCACCGGAATCCACCGAAATCCGAAAAAGGGAGGTTTGATCCCACTTGCGGTTCCTGGACTTTGATGGAACGACAATGCTAGGGACCCGTGTAGTTAGATTTAGGTGCACATTAATAAACACAGGTAATGGGAACTTTCAGCGTCCTCCACCAAGTGATTTCCGGCGTACCACGGCATCACTATCATACCTTGGTTTTTGCATGTAACAGTACAGAATGTTTTTTTTTTTTCTGCAATGCAACCCTCGTTTTTCGTACCTCCTCAGATGGTTTTAAACAGACAAAGCGTGCAAAGGTGGTCACAAAAGTGCAAGCTGCGCCCCGCCAAGGTAGTCTAGCGGCTAAGGTACTCGGCTCCTGACCCGCAGGTCGCAGGATCGAATCCCGGCTGCGTCTGCATTTCCGATGGAGGCGGAAATGTAGTAGGCCCGTGTGCTCAGATTTGGGTGCAGGTTAAAGAACACCAGGTGGTAGAAATTCCCGGAGCCTTCCACTACAGGGTCTCTAATAATCATATGGTGGTTTTGGGACGTTAATCCCACAAATCAATCAATCAAAATATTGAAAGAGCAAGTTGCGACACCAAAACGCCGGCTAACAACTGAAGAGTCACAGGAAAAAAAAAACAAGCTGTCACGAAAACTTATCTACGCTAGCACATGCAATAGGCTAACCTAATAATCCTGAACGCGTGGGGGTCTACGCGAAAGACAACTGTTAAGGCATTTGATTTCATCTTTATGGAAGTTAATATTCAGCAAGTCTTTATGCAAGACACTATTATGACATTGCTAAATTGAGACTCACCTTTTCATATCTTTATAGATAATGTAAGTGCACACCAAAATTCCGTGTAAGCGCACATTTGTATTGACATAGGAATGAAGAAATACGCCTCATGATTGAGACGTTGCACATCGTATAGATAAGCCAACCACGGTTTAACTTGCACGAAGATAAAATCAGATGCCTTAACAGTTATCTTTCACGTAGAGCCCTAGGCGTACCGAATTGATAGGTTTGCATTTTTCACGGCCATTCGCAGATAAGGCTTAGTGCCTTTTCTTTTCCTGCGTCTGTTCAATTGTTAGTAGGTGTTTGTAGTGTCCTGACATTTTTTTTTCTGGTGTACGTGTTTTCATGCCCTGTAGCTTCAGAATGAAAACTGACTAACTGTCTCTTATTTATTTATTTATTTATTTATTTATTTATTTATTTATTTATTTATTTATTTATTTATTTGTTTATTTATTTATTTATTACCCTCAGGGCTTACAAGAAGCTTATTCTCAGATGGTTTGCTCATCTGACAGTTTGAAGCGCACGTGTGTGTTTGTGGCATTGCGCACGTGTGTGTGAGTCCACGCATGCGTGAGTGTGTTTGTGTGTGTGCGTGCGTACGTAACAGTAATGATAGTTGTTACGTCAAAGCTCACGCTCATTAAACAATCTATATACCTGTTTTGTCACCAAGTCACCAAGTATAATGGATGCTGGCGACATCTTAGCTGCATGTTACCTGTGCTTACGGTAAAGAAGCTCATGTAGAGGGTTTAACATTATTTGAGGACGGCGCAGCAAGCCGCGGGAAAAGGAAATGAGAGGTGTAATCTCGACGGACAAGAGGTGGTAATAATAATTCAGGGAACAAATTAGTGTTAAGGACGTCTTTGCAGAAACGCCGGAGAAAAACTCATAAGCAGGGCATTTGTAGTTAAACACTGGTCTATAATAGATAACCACTGCTCATTAGTAGTGACGGACTGGATTCCAAGAGAACCCAAGCACGCCAGTCGAACGCCAAGTGATAAATGGGTAGATGAGAATAATCTCTGCAGGAATACCTTGGCCGCTACAAGCGCCGTATTGTGTTTATTGGTCAATGGGACAGGCCTTCACAGCACTTTGAGGACAGTCAGCCTGATGACTGTTTTAATGATGATGGTGGTGACCACTTGTGGCTGGACTGTGTCCAGCATGAAACGGGCAGCAGCTGCCCACTTCCCCGACCACCCTGATGGCACGTTCGCCACGGTCGTCACGAAAGCATGCGAATGATTCCCACGCTGTTTGTTTGAAAGGCTCCTATACGGACTAAACGCCCAAAGAAGGTCTACAATGCGTTAACGCTGGCAGAATTGCTGAGTAGCCGTGACGCAAAAAAGAAAATGAAAATTAGCCGTGACGTTTTTTGTACGTATTTAACGTGTCTCTGTTCACACAGCGAAGTTCTTGAGCCATTGCGGAGAAAACGGCTAAGGGCGAAGTTATGCACTTGCTCAGAGTTACAACTTGCGGAACTTTCTCGCTATCTTGTTCCCTTCTTTTGTTCCCTTGTACTGGCTCCATCAAGAAAGACATTCTGTCAATAAACTTTCCGTACATACATTTTGCTGCTTCTTTTAGATCAGTGTGTCCTCGCCGCAGTCCCGCCTCTCCATTGTTTTCTTCTTTTGTCTCCGTCTACGCTGTTGCTCGTTATGTCCACAGAACGCTTCGATCGCCAAGCACTCTGCCAGCACTTCCGGCAGCGTTCCGGAAGAAGGACGATAAAGAAAGACGAAAAATTCCCCAACAGCACCGGCACACTGTCAACCCAAGGAGACACGCAGATGTCTTTCTTCGTCCTGTGCTTCGACCGACCTCGCGGCATCGAACGCATTGAATATGCAGATTAAGTTGTCGCACCCTGTAGACCTCTAGGCCTGTCGCTCCTTGCCCCCCCCCCCCCCCTCCTGCCCGGCCACTCTTTGCCCCGCTGTTCAGTCTTCCCAATAGTTTTGCATACGCACACACATCACTCGAGCGGCTTGCTCTGCTTGCTTTGCGTTGGCCCCTTTGTTATTGTCCGATGATCGGCCGTTCTTGCCCAAAGTATTGTGCGGCCGGCTTCGAACGAGGTCTTGGCCTGCTGCGACAACGGGGCTGTTGGCATACAAATGAAATGCGGCGTTGCAAGGAAGAAGAAACGTTCCTTGGGGTATACTCAACGCACAGGGCCGTATATACCCATCGATTCAGCTCTTGTTGGGCGCTAAGTGGTGCGTGCTTCCATGCTTGCGTGCATGCCTCTGCCTGTCTCTATAGGCGCGAACTACTCTTAGAAGTCTGAGGTTAACCCTGAGAAAGGCAAATAGGATAGGGCGCTGCAAACCCATTACCCTCGCCAGCATTGAACACAACTATAGTTCAAAAGGGGTACGTGCTGCAGTTTCTTCTATTGGCACGACCGTTAGGAGTGCATAAGACGACATGAGGTAACCAACGACACGCGCGTATACCCTTGAATAGTATATATTCCGAGCCCTATGACATATAGGACGTCGGTTCCTTTATTCATAAATGCAACGAGTGCCTCGCCAATGTATGAAAGATAGGAAGCGCCACGCAAACAGCGACACTTTTTGCGGGCTGGCTTTCACCGCATGTCATAAAATGGAAAGCGGCTCTTAACGTGGGTACGGTGACGTGCTGAAGTCGTCGAGTGCGCGACCACGTTGAATGATAAAACACGAGGTGAAGTGGAAGAACATATTGAGCGAACCAGGGGCGTAGTCAGAACATTTTCCAGGTGCAGGGGGGAGCACCTTGATTTCGGAAGGGGCACCTCTTTAAAAAATTTTTCTCCTATATGCGAAGGCGGAAAACTTTTTTGGGAAGTGGGCGTGGGGGGGTGGGGCCTGGTGTGGCACTCCGTGGCTTCGCCCCTGGAGAGATACGCTGGGCGGTGCGTGCATCGAAGTCGAAGCCGTGAAACTCATGATCATTGTCTTGGCCAACGTGACCTCGTTCCCGAATGTCATATTGTCTGCCTCCTGCAGTTTTTTTTGTCATCTTCGAGAAGATAATTACAAGATATACAAGATATACTGCGAGAGACGGTTGGTTGCTTTATAGTGTTAAACATTACGAAGTGACTCGGGCTATGAGACGCCATGGAGGAGGAGATCGTGTAATTTTGAGCCCCGGGGGTTCTTTAACGTGCACCGAACTAAAACGGCGAACGAATCTATAGCATTTCAAGTCCTTCTACGAATAGATGCGAATGCAGCGGTGGGGATCCAACTCGTCCCTTTCGGGTAAGCAGCCGAGAGTCGCTACCAATGGGCCTCCACGGTGGCACCGCAAGCACACTTTAGAAGTATTATGGTGATTGCCACCTCTTTTTTGATTGACATAACTTTTTTCACTGCGCCTGTCAATTTATCTGCCTCCTTCGGTGAAGAATACGCTTCTCGTATGCTGCATTATCAGCAGCTCATCTGTATCAACACTGAAGCGAAACAACAGGACAGCAATGTCTACTATGATGAATTTCACTTCATTGTGGTGCATCGTCCTGTTCTTCTGCACTGGGGATGAATTGCTGATCTTTACACCCAATTGCTCTCTGTTTATGAAACAAGTTTCAATTCCACCTCATTGGCAGTTGCACAGTCTTGTATTACTTTCTGCACTTGGGATACAGCAAGAACAATGCACAACGAGCACCACGACTCGCTCGCTGGATTCCGTGCCGACCGGTTGTGCCCTCGCGATCTCCGACGACAGTGCAGCTCTGGCCGACTGGGTTGGTCCTACACCACCTCCTGACACAGGTCACCGACGACGACGACAGCGTAGCTCTGGCCGCCTGGATTAGCCCTACGCCATCTCCTGTTGCCGACAGGAGCTGTCGCCAGTGGTGCCCCGTCCTCGGACTCCTGTGACCGTGTTCATCTTTCCTATCTTCTCTTTATTACCGTCGCTCCCTGTCCCTTCGCCTCTCTTTCTATTTACCTTTTAATCCTATCCTTTTTATTCCTCCTCACCCCCCTCCCTTGCGAGCTACTGTTGAGGTGTCGCACCAGATGCAGACAGTTACGGGGCTGACTTTTCTTTTCCCTTTTGTGGGAAAAAGGTGGGCATGGCGAAAATATTGTCATGAGGACTGCATTTTTTCCCTTTTTTATTGCATATATTGTAACACAACCACCATGTAACTGCCTTCGGCCAAC
The DNA here is from genome assembly GCF_013339725.1 of Rhipicephalus microplus. Taxonomy (NCBI): domain Eukaryota; kingdom Metazoa; phylum Arthropoda; class Arachnida; order Ixodida; family Ixodidae; genus Rhipicephalus; species Rhipicephalus microplus. Next base: position 149,255,444 of record NC_051171.1, read on the forward strand.
AGTATTGATAAACCAATAAATAAAATAAATAAATAAGTAACCACACAAAAACTCTCCAACGCTTTACGTGCTCATACACCTGCTGGACCACTCAAAAATGGTGTCAATCTGCTTTGCTGGTTGTGGCTAAGAGTGAATTCGGAGCGTTTGTGGCTAAGAGTGGAGACGAAAGCTTGCCTCTCCGAAGTGCTCTGCGCTAAAGAAAGGGGTTCTGGCAGAGTCAGTCTGATGGTGACTGCACACGTTCAGCGGTTTGCATCCATTGACACATCGTGGTGGTATTACGTGCCGGAGTATAGATAAGAGTTTCATTCAGAAGAGTGAAACTGGCACGATTTAAAAGCAACCGCCACACAGGAGCAGGAAGAGCATTGACGAACGGGGAGAAACAATGCTCGCGATACTGGAGCGCCACACGTGAACGCTGGTCGAAACCAGAGCAATCGATCGCTCCATCTATCTTCGACGGATGGCGCTGCCTTCGTAAACGCACGATTTAAAGCTTGTTATTTCGTTCAAGCAAGAATGAAACGAAACGGCTGACATCGCACCAGTTTTACTGAGTGATAAACTTCTGTTGAGTCGGAGCAATCATTGCATTAAGGAATGTTAAAACAAAATAAAAAGTTGCTCGAGAAACAGACGAATTCAAGAAGAGATAAAGACTGGTATATCATTGTTTCATACCGACAAACACGCTACTTCCGGTGGTGAAGAAAAAATATTTGAGCGGAACGAGTCATTATCACAAATTAGGCAAAATTTTGACAGCACACTACTACTACTACTACTACTACTACTACTACTACTACTACTACTACTACTACTACTACTGCTACTACTACTACTACTATTACTACCCATAATAATAATATTAATAATATAAAACCATGTGAAACAGTTGTGTGAGTTCATATTTATGGCAAGCTCCGCAGCACATACACGGACAAAAAATGGACACCGTTGACTTAGCAGACACAAACCTTGCTTCACCAGATAGGCAAAAACTAAAGCTGGGATTCATTGGAGCCTTCTATTGTAGAAATACCGGAAACAATTGTGTGAATTAGGAGTCCATCTCGATGTCAGACGAGGAATTCGGTCTCTTGCGGAGCACGAGTAGAACTCTCCTCAGAAATGTGTGACGTCATCCTCAAGATTGATACAGGCTATTGAGGAGTTTGTGTTTACGTGACAGATTTGTTTAACTGGTATTTGTCTTACTTTTTCGCAGCTATTCTCGTCCACCACTGCAGAGTTCATCTGTGTTAATGAAGATATAGTTGTATTTCTTTGTTTATAGTTTGTAGCGCATCTTTATACGTCGCGCCCAGATATCAGCACCTTCGGCATCGCTAAGAAACTAAATAAAAAATGGCAGCATATCCACCGAGTGACTGATGGAGAGTGGGGCGAAGCATCCGTCCGTCCATGCGTCCGTCTCTGTGACCATTCTTAAGTCCATTCGCCCGTCCGTGCGTGCGTCTGTTTGTGCGTCCGCACGTCCATCTGTGCGTCCGTCCCTGCGTTCGTCCATGCACCCGCTCCTGCGTCCGCCCATGCGTCCGTCCGTCGGTGCAGCCATTCGTGAGCCCGTCCATGCATCTGTCTGTGTGTCCGTTCGTACATCTATTCAACACTCCAAGTACCACCACCTCGCATCTTTTCATCATATATTCCGCATATGCACCACCATCCAGCGGACATTCCAAGGACTAAACGAGAGGTGGCACACGCACACTTTCTTACGGCTTGCGCTTCGTGTGTACTTCCCACCTTCAACCACCTCGAGTTCATGGTATGTACTAGTTCAGTGTATTCATGGCACTGCGGCCCAACGCTCGCTAAACCTTTCTAAAACTAAGGAGGTTATGCCCAGTGAGCATAACGTAGCTACCCTTTCTTGTCAGATAGTGCTCAATGTATACATGCCAATGGCTGCTAAGGGGGAATGAGAGACAGGAGAATCCGCCTTTTACTTAACGCGCACGCTGCGAATTTTTTATTGTTCAACAACCCAAAGAAGAAATCTCTCTCCGGCACCACCTTGGAGGTCAAAATGTAAGACTGGTTGCACACTACCACTACTACTACGACTACGAGAGACGAACGGGTGCCGCTATAACGAGCTTCGCCCCTAAAGCTCTGGTCAAGCGGTGCGGGGAAGATAGAGGACTACTCGAACCGCGCGCCTTTTCTCCCCTTTTCCTTTTGCGTCACCATGCGCGCTTTCTCACGTTTTCAGGAAACAATAAACAGTTCCTAACCAGATGTTGTAGCTTTCGGTTTATCCTGCACGCAGGCTCTAAAAGGTGACCAGTTGCGAACTTGCGTGCGTGTTCTACACTTGTACCTCTCTCCGCGTGTGTGTAGCGCAGCCAATCATGAAAATTATGCAACTTTAAAAGAGTGTCTGTCGCGATCGGAATGCGCCGTGTAACATGGGACATTGCGATTGTCTAAAATGCTGGCCATCACTCGCCCACTAATAGTGCTTGCGATCCATCAAGAACTAAATTTTAGAGTGTAACTGCCCGATAACGCAGACAAGGCTCATGTGAAACAAGAGCCTGTTGCGAAAAAGTCAGAAACTTAATCCATGAAGTCACTGCCAAATTTCGTGACAATCTAAATAAATTTCTGAACCGCCAGTCGTCAGCAGGCTCAACGCGAACGCTCTGCCGCATGTCCTGAACCCATTTGGTTGACGCTAGCGCCGTGTAGCTTGGGTTTCGTTGATGATATGTCACCCTTTCGTGCCGACACACTATCCGAGCATGCCGAGGTAATATCTCTACAACAGCGCTTCGCGGCTGGCATCAGTCAATGTAGACCAGGTATCGCGTCGTAGCGTTATTGTTGGGCTTGCTGACGACTGTACAGATACTGATTGTTTTGCAGCACAAATAAATATAACAGCAGTTGTAAAAGCGACCAGTACGCTCATGCAGCCGTTAGTATCGTGTTCGTGCTCATTAATGTTCAAGAAAACTTTTTAAAACTTACGAGAAAACTAAGCCCCGGTAAGTTTTGACTTTCCCAAGCCTCTGTTACCTTTGACTGTGCCGTTTAATCAAGCACGTAACCGGAGGAAATGCACCGCACGGCTTTGAGCTCTTCCTTTGAAGTTAGCGCCTCTTTGATCCATGCTGGAACGCTAGCGGCAGCTGTAAGAAAAGTATAAAAAACCATGCATGCGTTCTGACCTTGTTTGTTGAAGGCGCCACCGTCCGAGGTCTTCTGTGGTTCTGAAAAAAGACAATAAATAATCCAGCTGAACGAGAAACCTTGCTAAATTTTTACCACAGGCGGGTGTTCATTAACCCTTAATGAAGCAATGTTCATTACATCAAAATTACATCGAGATCCAACGCGATGGAGGTACATGAATGAATCAAACGCTGAGTGTGCCTTTAATAAGCAATATGTTAGAGACTGACAGACCATGGTGCCAAAAAAAAAAGTGCAGGGGAGAGAAAGTAATATTTTATTAAAGAGCTGTGGATCATAGTATAGGGGAGTAACGGTAATGTAAATGTGAAAATGTGTACGAAAAGATTATTTACCAGTGGCATGGACCGATCCTGCGACCTTCAAATAGTACGTCCGAAGTTTTACGGCTGAGTTACGATGGCGATCATCCCTCCACCCACACAAACGTGGAAGCGTCAGTAAGTTATGACATACGCACGGTCTGAAATACGTAACTCTTGGCTGTGCATGAGGAGTACGAATACGATGCACTACATGACTGTGAATTGGAGAATATCGATGACAGGTGCGCGTAAAATTGAAGACGTATGAAGAAGTTGCTAAGCTTTTTGTACTCAGTGTCACAGTGATGAATTCTTGTGGCACTTACACCGATGCTTGACACACTAAATTCAAACGGCACTAAAGTGAAACAATAAATTGATTTATACATGAAGTTATACTCTGAAAATTCTCTAGCTCTTAATTTCACCACCATGCAGTGATTCACCGATGAGGCAATCAATTTCAAAAGTTTCGCTTCCCGCCAGAAACTCCAATGGTGAAACCACGGAATTCAAGTTTGCTGTTTTTTTTTTCTCGCACATTTCCCGAATAGACTGAACGAAATTTTCTGAAACTTCGTATGTTTAGTCTTTGGCTCCCTAAGAAGACAATGTATTTCCTTTTTTTACCCTTTCGGAACTATGTGAGCCCTAGCAGAAGCCATCTTAATCTATGACTTCACGGCAGCTGTCATGGACACGTTAAGGTGGCCTCGACGCCCGCGTTTTCTTTTTGCGCGTTTTTTCCTTACCAAGCGTCTTCTCGCTGCAAAAGTGGTGTACTGAGTGTGGAGAAAAAAATTTAGTAATACGAGAAAAAAGTGTTTTTAGTGTCCTTTTAACCATTCAACCACGCCAGAGCATGGTAATACCCTAGGACGCCGCGGTTAACTTCCAAGGTTTCATTTATATTTTTAATCCTAAATGAGCATGTTGAAACGATGACTACTAAAGTAACTATTCCACTAGGCAAATATGGCGAATGCATGAGAAAAGAGAAAGAACAGGAGATGGAGAAAAGGCATGGATGTTAATCAGTTTCGTAAAACAGGTAGGCTGACCTACACTGGGGAAAGGAATTGAGGAGTTTAAAAGCTAGTGGTAGAGAGAATGTAGAGAGGTGGAAGAGATAGAGTGGGAGCACACACGTACAGTCTCACATTCCTCATTTTAACATTATCGCTATTCGTCTATAAAACGCGGTGAGTCTGTTATTTTTAGAAATATTAGCAGTGGTTCGACACTTTTTTATTGTAAAGTACAAAGGTGCGTTAATAGGTACTTGAGCTTCTGTCATAATTAAAATCAACTTCAAGATAAACGTATTTCTGGGCAAAATCGACTTAATAGCTAGGTGGTATTCTTCAATCGAGTGCTTTGAAGCGTCTACGGTGGTATTACTTCGGAAATGTCGCAACTCACCGATGGATACTAGCTGGTCGAGCGTGCCGTTGTAAGGCGTCTCGGAGAAGGTGTACTTGGCCATGAAGCCTCGACCCGGGAAGTGGCTCTGTGCACTGAAGGTGATGTACAGGTCGGGTCCCGTGGACATCATCTCGACCCAGACGTTGCGGTTGCACAGTTGCCCGATGACGGGCGCACTGCCGTCTCGGCCATCGTGAACCAGGATGACGTCAGGACTGTTGAAGCAGCTGCGTTCATTTAAAACACACAATTCAGAAGAAAGTTCCTTTAGATTCGTTTTCGAGCATATACGCTCGTTCGTGCTCATGTACAGTCACGTTTGAAGAACATACGGCACACAAAGGGCTGTACATTACCACTGTCTCGGCCGGAAGCTTCGTATTATCTTTGTGGTCTGTTCTAAGATGAACTAACAACAAATACTATGCAAGTCGACCAAACACAGTTATCAATGTCAGCAAAATTTGAAGTTTTGTCGAGGAGAGTGGTCTACTTTTGACGACCGCTGTGAATTCCTCTAAACCTATCGAGTACGTCAAACGTGAGTACACAATATTCTTTCTATAGGATGACTGTGTTTCGGACAAAAGTAAGTCAGTTCATCTGAAGCGAAGCAGATGACACGAACAAAATGCGGATAATCAGGGCATGTTTGTGAAATAGGAACATCAGAGCATCGTTAAATGATAAGCGAGGAAATAACCCTCTTTGCTCGTCAATGATATTCCCGAACCATTACGGGTTCCATTGTGTCACTTGCGTACAGGCCAGTCGCAAATGTAAGTTCTCTATCTTCTAGAAGCCAGTTACAGAAACACGGTTCAAAACAAACATGGTAAAAAATAAAGTAGAGACAGAATGTCTCTACCTGCCTAATTTTTCAGCTAACGAATGAGCGTATTTTCTCGTTCCTCTGTCGTTTTTTCTTTCACAGGGTTCTGAAACTTATAAAGCACCAAGCTGGAGCAGGCATTGAGCTCAGTTTTCCAGGTCTTTGTCCATATTTGTTCCTGCTAGATTTCCGAGAGAGAATTAATGGCACGCTGACACGGTGCAAGTAGAGAACGCACCTGAAGTCTCCGCGCTGCAGGCGCACTTGCTCGAAGAGCACCTTGACCCTCTCGTTTTCTCGTCCCAGGAAGCTGTAGGCGCACTTGATGTCCCGCGGGTACGAGCTCGGGTACTGGGGCGAGAAGAAGCGGCCCGAGCTGCGGTTGCCGCTGTCCATGATGAAACTGCACCGGCTGTCGGGAACGGACACACCATCGGTCTCGAACTGGCCTGTGGTGAAGGGCGAGCTAATTAGAATTGTGCAGTGCCAAAGCATATTATGGTGAATTTCATCATTTTAGCTCAAATAAAACGACATTTAGCAAATATATGCATGTATTTTTTATTTTTTCTAAACCATCTATGCCTAAGCTTTTCTACACTTAGATTGTTTGATTCTTATCTTATACTGTTAAAAAACATTTCACCAATGCATCAATGTTGAAAGCAGTAGTGCGAAGTGTTATTTGTATGTGCTTTTGTTTCTCGTATATTTCTCACGTCGACGCTTTGGGTAATATCGCCAACTGGCAGTATGTTAAGACGTTGACAAACTATCGGTTCTCCTATTTGAAACACCCCTAATAGGACGGACGCGTAGACGTGAAGCTTTGAAGGACCTAACCATGGATTTCACAGTCATCATGCATTATTACACTTTACAAAGGGTACTTTAAGAGGGTAGTGGTACTTATATAAAAGGCGTGTTCTTAAATCTCACAGAGTATGTGACCGTGGTGCAGTGGATAGCATGCCCCGCTGCTGTTGTTCGACTCCTTGGACGGAACTTTTTTCTTTGTCTTCTGATGTGAAATTTTAGACGTCATTTCTATGACAGAAGTACGTTCCTGACACAGTGGTGGATTTAACTGTGGCGTGTACCGTGGCTAATGGTTCACGAGTGCGTGTCACGCGAGTCGAAAAGGGCTTGGCAACGTTCGCGGTATGAGATTCACGTTATTGATGTTATGGTCAGCCGCATATAGTCTTCAAACTTCTTTAACTTATCCTACAAATTCGGTATAAACCAAGTTAAGTAAGCGATCCCAAGAGCACCCAGATAGGTGATAGATAAATAGATAGATAGATAAATAGATAGATAGATAGATAGATAGATAGATAGATAGATGATAGATAAACATATAGATAGACAGATAGATAGATAGATAGATAGATAGATAGATAGATAGATAGATAGATAGATAGATAGATAGATAGATAGATAGATAGATAGATAGATAGATAGATAGATAGATAGATAGATAGATAGATAGATAGATAGATAGATAGATAGATAGATAGATAGATAGATAGATAGATAGATAGATAGATAGATGGTAAATACAAATGATCATAGTGCGTGCAGTTAATTCCGTAAAAATGCTTCGCATTTAAAAACTGTAAACAATATTTAATGGCAATTGATGTTAGAGACAGAATGAAATGAGGGAAAAGCAGGGTGGTAAACCAGCACTGTAGCATCCGGGTTAGTACCCTGCTTTAAGGGAAGTGGGAATGGGAAAGAAAGATCGGAGTGAAAACGTAGACAAAAGTAGACGCAAAATGGTAGCGCTTGAATTACGTTTAGCTTGTGTACTTCACCAAGGTCCTTGGGTTCACTTACGTTTGCTAAGGAACCGGTAGGTTCCCCTGAAGCCCGAGTTGTTCCCCTGGCGCCAGTCAGAGTGGAACTCGAAGATGAGTGCATGCCCGGAGGAGTAGTGAGTTTGCTCAATGTCGTTTATCTTGCCGCACAGGATTGAGTTGTACGGGCTGCGATTGTTCACCGCTTCTTCTTTGTCGAGGTGCAGAAACAGCTTCACGTAGTCACCGTACACACACCTGGACGAAACGAAGTCGGTAGTCACCATTTAATAAGAATAATGATTAAAAAAAAGGGGGCCAACGATGGGAAGGCTAGATGAAGTAACAAAAGTATCACCGTAGAACTCTATTGGGCTAGTTAAAGTAGTTAAATGTTTTGTATCACTGGTAGACTTAGCGCTAAAAAAATGAAGGTCGCTCCAACCAAGGGGTTCCAAACCAGAAGGGAGCGCAGAGCTGGGCCGCCTATTTTGCTTTTTTTAATTTTTCCCCCTTCCTCCTCTCTTGTTCTTTTTCCAGTTTTTTTTGCTGTGTTGCTTCTCCTTTCTTTCATTTTATTTGAACTTTTCTTTCTATTTTCTATTTCTATATCTTTCTCCTTATTTTTTGTCAGGTATACAGGCAGCGATTTTGGCTTCGTTTTGCAACATATTATCAATAGCTCTTGTAGAATAAATATTCGCTCTATTTTTAAATGTCTTTTAGGATGAAACATAAAAAAATTCTCGGCCATTACGTTGATTAACAAGACTGTAAACTTCATGCGCATTTTATAGCAGTGGTTCTCAACCATAAAAAGCTTCAGGGACCACTTGTGAGCCGACCTCAAGAAATGGGGGACACCACAGTGTCTGGTGTGTGGGGGGGTCGAATGAGCATAGCTCACACGTTTATCATACCGGGGAAAGAATGAAAGTCCTTGCAAAGTAAAATCAAAGCTGTTTTGCAGCAGATTTAGCGCTGGTGCATGTGAACAAACTAAATCACGTGTGAACAACAGAAACGCTATCAAAACGCCGTTAACCAGAACAAACAAAAGTAAAGACCACAATACCATAGAAACGCTAAAATTTAACCCCCTATCAATCAAAGCACATGAGAGAACAAAACGTTAACAAGAACAAAATAAGATGCGGTTAACCAGAAAAAAATGGAAGGCCACGGTCCATGATCTAATGCACACTGCTTCGCCTCATCGTCAGCAGTCACTTCGTGGAAATGCGTAAATTTTGGCATGTCTCAAAACGGCTCTTCTGTTTCGCCTATGCACATTCTTGATATTTCGATACGAGCGCCATTCGCAGCGAGCGAGGTCGTACACGCGAGAGCTTTGCAGACCTCATGCATGCTTTGGCAGACCCCCCGTGAGGTCTGCAGACCGCTATTGGAGAACCACTGCCAAAGAGAAACGTAAGGGACACTTTGAACAACAACAACAACAACAACAACAACAACAACAACAACAACAACAACAACAACAACAACAACAACAACAACAACAACAACAACAACAACAACAACAACAACACACAACAACAACAACAACAACAACACAACAACAACAACAACAATAACAACAACAACAACAACAACGCAGCATTCACTCACTCGAGGTTGCTGCGCTGTACGTCGAACTCTTCGAATGAGATGCGCACAATCTGGTCGGCGTTTCCGATGAAACGAAAGAGGATGCACTCGATATTCTCCTCGTACGGCACCGGGTAATTCGGAGATGTGAAGACGCCGTACTCTTTGCCGTACATGTCGTCGAACGTCACGCACCGGCAGTCTGGGAAGGTTTCAAAACAAAGAGGACATGACACCCACCACTATCGCACAATGAAATCAAGCGTACGACAAAAGCTATAGTCTTGCAGGGAACGCTCACGGTGAAAAGTAAAGAAAGACGCCGAGTGAATACATAGAGAAACACTTCGAAATAAAAGACGTTTCGGCTAGCGTATGGGGACCTTGTATAAAGACTATAAACAAGGATGCCGTCTGAGAGCTGAAACGTCCTTGATATTAAAGTTAATTTTGTGTGTTTGGTCGACTCACGTGCTATCATTATCGTAGGAGAAATTGAATAATAAAGAAGCACCCTCGTAGGAAAATAAATGAGGTTGTTCGCTCTAAATTATTGCTTCTGCAACGTCTTTCGTATTCACTATACTTTGATCAAGGGATCCCTGGTGCTTTATTTTTCTACACTTGCTTAACTTCACTCTACTTACTTTACTTTTCCCAGCGACAGTTACATTTATTTTCCAATACGTGACAGAAGAAGTATTGCGATGTCTGTTGTTAATTAAGTGTAGCTTTAATAGTTAGCAACTTATTGGACATCTTTTCTCCCAGTTTATGTAATCTCACATTTCTTGAATTATGGAAGAAAACGTCTCAAACTATTCAGAATACTTTTGGAGTGCAACAAAATTCGAGTGTACTTACGAGCACTGAGGCCTGCGACGGGAGAAACTTGGGCCGATTGGTGCCACAACAGCAGTAACAGCTGGAGCAGCTCTCCCCATAGCACCTGAAGAGAAACACATTTACTGTCATATGACGCCATATTAAGCCTATAACGCATATAACAATGCCCTGAGAGCCAGTCATACATGCTCGAAATATTACGCCTGCGGTACAATGCAGCAAGGTGCCGCCCACATTTTCGATCTAGGCGAAAATGCTTGAGGACTGTGTGCCTAGATTTAGGTGCTCGTGAAAGAACCCCAGGTAGTCAAAATTTCCGGAGTCTGCGACGTCTAATAATCACATGGCGGTTTTGGGCCGTTAATCTCCAGAATTATTATTGTTAGAATACAGCAAGGATATTCGTTTAGCTCAATGCATGTACACAAAACAGTAATAAAATATTTTATGTCACGAAGAAAGACAAAGGCTAATTTTCGGGACGCTAACATTCGGTATGCATGCATACATGCATGCATACATGCGTGCGTGCCTGTGTGCGTGCGTGCGTGTATGTATGTATGTATGTATGTATGTATGTATGTATGTATGTATGTATGTATGTATGTATGTATGTATGTATGTATGTATGTATGTATGTATGTATGTATGTATGTATGTATGTATGTATGTATGTATGTATGTATGTATGTATGTATGTATGTATGTACGTATTTATGCTTTAATTGTTTATTAGATAGAGGCATTTGATATGTTTTGACACAGCCTGAGGAAGTTGATTCTAACCGATTTGGCAAGGTAAACCATCAGCACTTTCCACAAATAATTGGCAAGTGTTTAGGAAGCAATAAAAGTTTTTTAGCTTACTATGAGAAGACAGTGATAAAGGTGACCTTTAAAGCAGGCAAATCAGCCATTAAAATGACTCTGCCTAAAGATTGTTGAAAATGGTAAAGTTGGCTGTGTTGCATAAACTTCAATACCGCAGAGGAGCACGCTTTACAGGCGTGTCAATAAGGTCAGGATGTATGTATGTATGTATGTATGTATGTATGTATGTATGTATGTATGTATGTATGTATGTATGTATGTATGTATGTATGTATGTATGTATGTATGTATGTATGTATGTACGTATGTATGTACGTATTTATGCTTTAATTGTTTATTAGATAGAGGCATTTGATATGTTTTGACACAGCCTGAGGAAGTTGATTCTAACCGATTTGGCAAGGTAAACCATCAGCACTTTCCACAAATAATTGGCAAGTGTTTAGGAAGCAATAAAAGTTTTTTAGCTTACTATGAGAAGACAGTGATAAAGGTGACCTTTAAAGCAGGCAAATCAGCCATTAAAATGACTCTGCCTAAAGATTGTTGAAAATGGTAAAGTTGGCTGTGTTGCATAAACTTCAATACCGCAGAGGAGCACGCTTTACAGGCGTGTCAATAAGGTCAGGATGTATGTATGTATGTATGTATGTATGTATGTATGTATGTATGTATGTATTGTAATGACGAAAACCGAAACTGGAACTCTCTCTGGCACAGACTCGCATGCTAGGAAGGAAGAGGAGGAAGACGAAGCAGAATAAGAACAGCCGGCCTGCAGCAAAGGCGTTGTGTCTTATTTCTCGTCGTTACAATGGCGCAGCCGACGAAGAAGACGTCTTACGTCCCGGCTTCGTCACCCAGGATACCCGCCGACGTGTAGCCGCGGTAAGCGTCGCTTGGGACGGCGTCAAGGCCTCCTCGGCGGCTCCAGCACCCGTTCCCGGTACCAATTCACGATAAGGAACGCCGTCACGCTTCTTCGCTGATGGAACCCGCAAGGCGTCCGTCGCGGCCAGCATCGATCCCAGCACCGACGGATGGCGTCCAGGCCTCCGTTGTGGTTTCGGGGAACTTGCCCAGGGACGCGACACGTCACGGCAACCATGCGCACGGGCCTCTCTCACCTAGGGATGGCGTACATGCCTCCTCCATACCTGGCAACCTGTCGGCGCTTCAAGCACCCACCGTGTACGGCGTCGAGGCCTACCCGGCGGCGCAACACCGCTTCATCTACGCCACAGTACCAGGTCACAACTCATCACACGGGTTCCGCTTGCCTGGGAACGTCGTTGACGCTTCCAGCGCCCTGGAACCCATGTCCACGAATCCGACCACAGCTGGATTTCCAAGGGACGCCGTCCACGCGTCCTTGGTCAGGAATTGTACCACCTCGAATACCGCAGTCACTGTATCCTCCGCAGAGGCGGGCCTTGGCTTTTCGTGCGGATCACACGACAGCGCAGCGGAGCTGCAGCATACCATCGCGCAACTCCGTGTCACGACCAACGCCCTCATAGCGTCGAGTTCCAAGCTATGTCCTGCCATCTTGCCAACATTGTGCGCACTCAATGCCATGTTGGCTGCGGCCGCCGCACAAAACTTCGAGGTAAGCTCGCCCGAGAACCGTCGCAATCTCCGGCGTTCTCTCGCGGAGGTATCGGAGCAAGTGAACTGCTTGGCGGGGGCACATTTCGGAGTTCTGCCCGCCGTCCCGCCATCGCCGATTTCCTTCGCGCTACCGGAATTTCGCGGCTTCCAGGACGACGCCGAGGAATGGGTGGCAACCGTCAACGCTCTCGGAACGACTGAAGAGCACAAGTGGGACATGGCCATAGATCGCCTGCGGGATGCTGCCGCAGCATGGCACAGGTACGAAGGCGTCAGGCAGCAGTCCTGGGCAGAATGGAGTGCAGCCCTGATTGCCGCTTTCGGACGGATTTCCTGTGACTCCAGCAAGTCCAGCTCGATCTTTCCCGAGGCCGAGGATGGAGCCCAGGCAGCGCCCCGCCTCGAGGCTGCAATCGTTCGTTGCAGCTCGTCAACGGAATGCTGCCAGGAGTTCCCTGCTGCTGACCCTGACCGAAGTGGCTGGAATCCTACACTACAGGTCCCGGACTCTGCATCGGTATTCGACCTGAAAATACCGCCACCAGACCTTCGTCCGGAGATACGGCCCTCGCGCTCGTCGTCTGAGGACATCGAGGCACTCAATCCTATTGTATTAGACACAACTGAACCCTACCAGACCACGATCATGCTCAGCCACGCAGACACTCGGCTACCAAGGAACGTTTCCTTCGAGAAAGCCCAGATACCTAGCTACGCTGAGGCCACTGCCATCGAGAACTTGCCGAGGACCAGCCCTCCTGCTGTTTCCTCCCAGCATACGATGTTTGCACATGACAGTTCGCCAGAAGCCACCGGCTCGACTACGTCTGGGAGTTCTGCTGTGGTATTTATGCCCAACCATGAGCTGCGTCCCATCTCATTTCAAGAAATGGCCCAAACGTCATCATGGCTGCCTCGCAGGGCATCCCGCTGCAGTTCAGTCCACCAGCGACGGTGGGACAAACACCAGCGTTTCCAGGTTACTCTGCGACCTTGCCGGAACAGTCAGGGCCGTCCACCTGAACTGCATTCTACGAGTTGTCAGGAAACGTTGCATCATGGACGAGTTCGACCACGGCGACAAAGTCAAGCCCACCCACCAAAAACTTTACCGCCAGCTCCGCGCGCGCACAGGACCCAGTCTCCATCACGACACGGTGAACGACCCAGACGACATAGCCAGTGTCGGCCGCCGGAGCCAATTTCGACAAACTTCCAGCGTGGTCGAGACCGACCACGACGATGTAGCCAACCTCGCCCACCTGAAGCACTGTCAACTGCTGCAGCTAGCCTTACCTACCAGAACATTGTCGTTTGGCCCAACGACAATGCTAGCAGTCATGGCCGAGTGTAATGACGAAAACCGAAACTGGAACTCTCTCTGGCACAGACTCGCATGCTAGGAAGGAAGAGGAGGAAGACGAAGCAGAATAAGAACAGCCGGCCTGCAGCAAAGGCGTTGTGTCTTATTTCTCGTCGTTACAGTATGTATGTATGTATGTATGTATGTATGTATGTATGTATGTATGTATGTATGTATGTATGTATGTATGTACGTATTTATGCTTTAATTGTTTATTAGATAGAGGCATTTGATATGTTTTGACACAGCCTGAGGAAGTTGATTCTAACCGATTTGGCAAGGTAAACCATCAGCACTTTCCACAAATAATTGGCAAGTGTTTAGGAAGCAATAAAAGTTTTTTAGCTTACTATGAGAAGACAGTGATAAAGGTGACCTTTAAAGCAGGCAAATCAGCCATTAAAATGACTCTGCCTAAAGATTGTTGAAAATGGTAAAGTTGGCTGTGTTGCATAAACTTCAATACCGCAGAGGAGCACGCTTTACAGGCGTGTCAATAAGGTCAGGATGTATGTATGTATGTATGTATGTATGTATGTAAGTATGTATGTATGTATGTATGTATGTATGTATGTATGTATGTATGTATGTATGTATGTATGTATGTAATCCTAATACTTCAAGAACACGCTGTCACATCAACATTTAAACTCTGTGCCTAATTCTTAAAAAGAAATGGTTTTCGTGAATTCGAAAGCAGCATTTGTTTACCTGGCAACTGTGCCTGAACTGCGCATCATAACTTGCGCTCATCAATTGAATATCCTTTAATTTTGTTCATGTCAGACGCTCGCTTACACAAATAAAGAAAGATGTAAGGGTGATAATATCAGATGTAAACAGATGAAACCTAGAAGGAAAAGATTAACTATCAGATTCTACTCTGTCAACTTTCCGTAGTAACTAATAGAAGAATCGCATATGGTTAATAATTGTTCTTAACGGACATTTTTCATCGCCGTTTATGACAAATCTGTGTCACAAAAAAGTTGTAATAATTTTCACACCTTGTTGTATCATATTAAATAAATCTAGCTTCAAAGTGAGCCTTCTTTATTTGATGAAGTACAACAATTCTGGTTTAATTGTTTATTAAATAGAGGCAAATTATATTTGCCATGTTTTTACACCACTTGAGGAAGTAGATGCTAACTGACTTGGTAAGCAAAATCATTAGCACTTTCCACAAACTATTAGCAGGTGTTTCGAGAGCAATAAAAGTTTTCTTGAGCTTACTTTGGGAAAACAGCGATAAAGTTAACGCTTTAAAGGTGGCAAATCAGCTATTGAAATTGTCTTGCCCCCTCCCACCCCCCCCCAAAAAAAAACTGGTATAGATATGTAAAGTTGGCTGTGTTGCATAAACACTATTGCCACAAAGAAGCACGCTTTACAGGCATGTGCACAAGGATGGTTTGTTTGTTTGTTCGTTTGTTTATAGCTTTAAACTTTGCGTGTTTCACTGTTTGTTACCTCAAAGGTAGAAGAGAAAAAAACCGCAATATATACCGTCGTCTTGAAATAAATTTATCAGTGCACCACAACATGAAATCGTACCAAATAGTTTTAATAGCCACTTTATCTACGGAGCACCAAAGTACACAGCATATACGCGTACTCTCCTGGGCTTTGCGCCGGGACATTAAAATAACGGCGTCAACAGACGAGCAACGAGTTGGGTGGTCGAAAAGAACGTAAGCGAAAAAAATATAGTGTGACGACGCAATCAGGAATGTCGCGCCTCTTCGATTTAATTTGCTTCGCGCAGGGCAAACACGGAGACGACGGGGGCCGTCTTCCGTTGAAAGGGCCGAACACCGCGGATCAAACTGAAAAGGCGGCGGATGGAGGAGAGCACGCAATGCGCCAGACAAATAGAGAGAGTAGATGGGAAAGGGTGTGGATGAATGGATGACACGAGAGAAAGGAGAAAAGCACTGAAGATGGAGAACCAATCTCATAAAAAAACAACAACTAATTTTGCTTTTGAAAGGCGTCAATAGATGGCGCCTACTTTAAAACTCAATCTCTTGCATCGAGATGGCGCCACAGAGCTAGGCAGAGTAAGGAGGAGCACAAGTTAGCCGGATATGAGATTTTCTCGGATGAACCTTTAGATGGCAGCACTTCACATGGTTCCCCAAAAAGATGCGATGCGCGAAGCGCTCTCTCAGATTTAGAAAGTTTATTTTTTATTACTGACGAACTTTCGCATACTGTCACGCAGCCGCAGCGGGTATATAGAGAATTCCCAGCCGTTCCTAAGCGCCAAAAATTTTTCTCGGCAATTGGAACATTAGGAAGGCTAAGTTGAGTCACAGCCAATACACGAGGAATGAAGGGGGGGGGGGGGGATAGGGCGAAAGGCATGGAGTCCAATCTCATGACCGTTTGCTCTGCAAGTCTTCGCTGGAAGGATGAAATGAAGATATTACAAGAAAAAAAAGAAGATGGAAGAAAGAATGCTCAGGTATCTTCATGTGTGTGGGGCTAACCATTGCACGCCCACGAATAAACACTAGTGATCTATGAGAATACTTTAAAGAACTGTCACACAACGGGCAAAAATAGAGAGAAGTCAACCCGCTTTAAGCTCCGACAGTAGGTGATATGTGTTTTTTTTTTCGGGTTTAAAATCATAGCCATGGCGCCTATTTTTTTTTCTTGTATCTCAGTATGTTACGGATTCCCGAGAACTTTTTTCTTCTTGACGGTGCATTTGTTACAATGGCCCAGAACTGCTGGTTTTATTCGTGTGTGCCCACTAAAATGCATAGCTCTTGTGAGTCAATTGTAAACGCAAAACGTGGGATGCATTAGGCAATGGGGACTAGAGAAGAGTGCGGCTCTATTGTCGTTTTCTTCTCTAGTCCCCGTTTCGTACTGCGCATCACTTTCTTGCATTCACAATGAGCCATTACCAACTAGCTCAAGCAGCTGCTTAACTGCAAATCATCTTGTGAGTTCCTTTAACTGACTTCTAGTGCACGTTAAGAAACACCCGGCGGTCTAAACTACCGGAACCTTTTACTACCGCGTCCCTCGTTATCACATCGTGGTTTTGGGACGTAAAGCCTCAGACATCACATTATTAACCAACATGTAGAGAAGGCGATATATCAGAGCTGTTCTTTTGAAAAACTGGATGCGCAGAGGCATTAGACCTCTGGTGGAGGCTGTACCACTGCGCATATTTGCACCATAGTACGTTTTTCCTTTCTTTACTCTTTATGTTTTATTTCGACCATTCCCCTGCGAGACATGACGAACTAAGTG